>CM063170.1:65102500-65595000 GCA_031835075.1 Saguinus oedipus
TCCACTTATGTCTTAAAACATATGTGATAGACATTTCTCCTTTTTCACTATTTATTTGAATTTATGGTCTTTTCATGTATAAAAGTTTTCTTCCTTTTTAAATTTTCAAATCTATTGCCATTTTTTGCTTTATTTATGCTTTCTAATATTTGTGCTTACAAAGTCCATCCCTGTCCTAGAATTAGTATCATTGGGAAGAGGGGGAATGATTAGTCTCTTCTTGCATGGTTACAAAGAAAGACCTGAGACTGGGTAATTTATAAAGAAAAGTGGTTTAATTCGCTCACGGTTCTGCAGGCTATACGGGAAGCATGGCGGCTTCTGCTTCTGGGGAGGCCTCAGAAAGCTTCCAATCATGGTGGAAGGCAAAGGGCAAGTGAGATGTCTTACACAGCAAGGGCAGCGAGAGGGGAGGAGGTGCTACAGGCTTTTTTTAAATTTTTTTTGAGACAGAATCTTGCTCTGTGGCCCAGGCTGGAGTGCAGTGGTGCAGTCTCGGCTGACTGCAACCTCTACCTCCCAGGTTCAAGCAAATCTCCTGCCTCAGCCTCCCGAGTAGCTGGGATTACAGGCAGCTACCACCAAGCCAAGCTAATTTTTGTATTTTTAGTAGAGATGGGGTTTTGACATGTTAGCCAGGCTGGTCTCGAACTCCTGATCTCAGGGTATCCCTCCACCTTAGCTTCCCAAAGTGCTGGAACAAGAACTCACCCACTCGCTATCTCAAGAACAGCACCAAGGAGATGGGGCAAAAGCATTCACGAAGAACCACCCTGTGATCCAGTCACCTCCTGCCAGGTCTCACCTCCGACACTGGCAGTGACAATTCAAGGTGAGATTTGGGTGAGCACACAGACTGGAACCTATCAGGGAGGGATCCATTTGCTCTATTAATAGTAAAAGAGGAAATAAACTGATAGGGCAATCACTGTGTTTGCAGCCTAAGAACAGAGGTTCCCATTGAAATATACACTGACTCCAGGAAGGAGACCAACAGAGGCTGGCTCAGCTGACCGAAATGTAGTCTGAATCATTTCCTCTCAGCTGCCATGATCTCCTTTTTTTTTTTTTTTTTTTTTGAGATTGAGTTTCACTCTTGTTACCCAGGCTGGAGTGCAATGGCGCGATCTCGGCTCACTGCAACCTCTGCCTCCTGGGTTCAGGCAATTCTCCTGCCTCAGCCTCCTGAGTAGCTGGGATTACAGGCACGCACCACCATGCCCAGCTAATTTTTTGTATTTTTAGTAGAGACGGGGTTTCACCATGTTGACCAGGATAGTCTCGATCTCTTGACCTCGTGATCCACCCGCCTCGGCCTCCCAAAGGGCTGGGATTACAGGCGTGATGTAGCTATGTTCACTCCAACAGCCTCAGTGAGTCACTCCCACAACGGAGGCAGGGACAGAGTGCTGTTTCTGTCCTAAAGTGGGAGACCAGAAACTCTCTCCTAAGGGTTTACATACCACAGTTGCTGGGAATCTGTATAGCAGAAAATACATCTGACTTCTTCAAGACCTGTGCAGAAAGTAAAATGTTCCCAAGTTTCCCTTCTTAGTAAAGAAGAATAATAATAAACATTAGAAATACTAGTTTGTTTTAAAGACTAACTTTCTTCAAAGCCTTCTTGCTTTTTGCTAATACTTCTTTGTTAAGCCCTATCCTATGTAGCTGTTACACATGCTCACAGGCACCTAGTATGTTCTATGGCCTTGTACTTTAAGAAAGCTATTTGTGCGAGACGTGCTCACAGGCGCATCCCAGCTCGAAGCCTATGCCCCTTCCTTATTTAGACTTTCTCTTTTCCTTTGTTCTCCATTGCCTTTACCTATGTAGAAAAGTTTCAAGTTGTTAGCCAGTCAAGTTCAGTTTAGATTGTGAAGTCTAGCTCCACGCAGCCGTAAAGACCCAATGCGTAAAGAATAAATATGTCTGCCTTTGTTCATTGCATTCTTGTGGCAAGATAGCTAACAAGGGTACCCTTTCTGCAGGAAGTAAAATTGCCTTACTGAGAAAACTTCTTTTCTGAAGGCTAATTTTTCCTTACAGAACCTAAGAACAAGCATTCTGTCTCTAACAACCTGAGAAAAGCACTCCTTTAAATACTGGCTTATGGTAAACTTTCAGCTTTGGTTTCTAATATTGCTGTATTTGCCCTTTGGTATTTCTTTATGTAAAGTCTCACAGGTAAACAATATTTTTTAATGTGAATGTGAAGTCTGGAGTGGGCAAATTTTACTCCTCTGTCACCCTCTTAGCCTGGAACTATCTCATTGTTGGAACATAATGCCTATATCTGAATATTCATGAACTGGTACATTTTGCACTCTACTCTTTAGGTTAATCAAGTTGTTTGAAGGAGAAAATGGAATCATGTAACACAGTTGGAAGATGCCCGAGAAAGGTAGGTGAGTGAGACTGCAGGTTGCCCCAGGATGGAGTTTTGGGAGTAGAGCCGAAGGGTCACCGTCTCCTTCGGGTAGGCCTCAGCTTTGCAGAACAGATTCCTCAGGTTTCCTCGAATTACCAAAACGAGACACCAAACCCAGGTGGTCACTGATTAGCACATTGCGGGCAATCCCCAAGGGCAGTAGTTACCTCTGGGGAGAAAAGGAATGATGAGGAACAGGAATGGGATTAACCTGCACCTATAATATTTTCTTTATTAAAAAACAAAGAGTGGCGGGGCACAGTGGTTCACTCTTGTAATCCCAGCACTTGGGGAGGCCGAGTTGGGTGGATCACCTGAGGTCAGGAGTTCAAGACCTACTTGGCCAACATGGTGAAACCCCATCTCTACTAAAAATACAGAAAGGAGCCAGGCATGGTGGTGTGTGCCTGTAATCCCCGCTTCCCAGCTACTAGGAAGGCTGAGGCAGGAGAATCACTTGAACTGGGAGGTGGAGGTTGGAGTGAGCTGAGATCACATCATTGCACTCCAGTCTGGGTAACAACAGAGAAACTCCATCTCAAAAAAGAAAAGAGTGCTCCAAAGAAAATATAGCAACGTGTTAACATCTGTTCATTTGGGCTGTTTGTAAATTATTTTTTATACCTTTCTGTATGTTTGAAATGACTCATAACTGAAGATTAATTTTTAAGAGAGAAAGCTAAAAAGAAACATAAACTATTATAATTCGTGGCTGTCTTTGAACAGTAGAATTGTTTTCCCTCCTTCCAAATTTTCAATATTTTCCAAAATTTTGATATTGAGTCTTTGTTACTTTTATAATTAGGAGAAAAACAAGCTCCGCTGGAAATAGGCATATAACCAATCAACTGAGATCAACAGAAATGTACCGAGGAGGAAATGGATCAAGGATGAGGCTGACAAAATGGCAAATGAGGGACATAAAATGTGGGTAAGTCTCATTAATCTGTATGTTACTTATTCTGAATTTATTAGTGGGCAGTTGGGTTGGGCTTTGCATGACTGGTGGAGAGAAAAGACTGCTTAGCACTAGGTGAAATTCTATTTTTAATGCTTGTTCTATTCCGTGGTTCCACCACATACTTCCTATAGGCAAGGGATGTGTTTTCTATGTATTTAGTTTCTCCTTCCGTTCTGGGGATTTCTGGGCCTTTGACTGGCTGACAACATGCACCTGTTGAAGAAATGATTAAGAAAAAAAAAAAACTGCAGGGAGATTCTCAATCTACTTAAGAGAACAAACTCTTTTAATAGCCGTTAGCTCATTAAGTGTTGACATGTAAATATTGTAGCTAACTAAATACAGCTTTATTTATTCATCTTAGCAAGACCCAGCTGAACATCAGTTATAGGATAAATTTTTAATGAATAAAAGAGCTTTTAAAAAAACTATATATTTGCTAACACTGGCTCACCTCTTTTTCCAACCAGCGTAAATTATCATTAAGCCTCATTTCCCCAGTATCTGTAGCCTGTAGGGCTTTCTCAAACAAAAATTGGACACATGCAGCCCTCCACCTCCTCCAGACCTGCACCCACATGGCTGAATGTGACTGGGAACAAACATCAAGTTGTCAGCCCAGGCTGGACACTATGGCTCATTCCTGAAATACCAGTGCTTTGGGAGGCTGAGTCAGGAGGACCACTTGAGATCAGGAGTTTCTGACCATCCTGGACAATGTCGTGAGATGAGGATGTGGAGAAATAGGAACACTTTTACACTGTTGGTGGGAGTGTAAACTGGTTCAACCATTGTGGAAGACAGTGTGGCAATTTCTCAAGGATCTAGAAAGAGAAATTCCATTTGACCCAGCAATCCCATCACTAGGTATATACCGAAAGAACTAGAAATTGTTGTACTGTAAAGACACATGCACACGAATGTTCGCTGCAGCCCTGTGTACAATAGCAGACACCTGGAACCAACCCAAATGCCCATCAATGGTAGACTGGACAAAGAAAATGTGGCACACAGCACCATGGAATACTACGCAGCCATAAAAAAGGATGAGTTCATGTCCTTTGCAGGGACTTGGGTGAATCTGGAAACCATAATTCTCAGCAAACTGACACAAGAACAGAAAGCCAAACACCATATGTTCTCACCCATAGGTGGGTGTTGAACAATGAGAACACATGGACTCAGGGAGAGGAGCATCACACACGGCGGGGGGGCAGTTGGGGGTGGGTAGGGAAGGGACAGCAGGGGGTGGGGCGGGATATGCCAGATATAGTATGGGGAGAAATGCCAGATATAGTATGCACCAAAAGTAAAATAAATAAATTTTAAAAAATAAAAATAAAAACTCTTTGCTGTTCCTGGACCATCTCCCGCCAGATGGCTTGTCCTCAGGACATGTGTGCCTTCTGTTCCTGCTCCTGGAATGCTCTTCTTCACTCACTCCCTTCTCTCTTGCGTTTCTTCTCAAATATCACCTTTTCAGAGACATTCTCAGACTTATGTAAATGTCAGCTCCTCTGCTCCCCACCTGGCCGGTTGTTCTTCCCAGATCTGCTTTTTACCATAGTATATTTCATCTTCCACCATAGTCTCAATGAGGACCAGCCACAGAACTTTCTGCCATGATGGAAGTGTGCATTCTGTACTGTGCAATATGGTAGCCACCAGCTACATGTTTCTACTGAGCACCTGAGAGTGGCTATTGAGCTCTTGAAAGTGGCTAATGCAATGATAGAACTTAACTTTTAATGTTACTTGGTTTCAGTGAATTTAAGTTCAGTTTAAATGACCAGACATAGCTCAGGGCCGCTGTGTCGGACATAGTAGGTCTATCATTGATTTATCCCCCTGCTAGTTTTTTCAGAGGTTGGTTGTTTATACACTTGATCTTCCTGAAGATAATACCCATGATTGGCTTATCCCTTATCCCCATCACTAGCATGCAAGCTCCATGAGGGCAGCTGTTTTTCCTGTGCCTGACACGTAACAGGTGTTCAGTAAGTGGATCAATGCTCTTTACCTAAGTTTATTTATTTATTTATTTATTTATTTATTTTGAGACAGAGTCTCACTGTGTCACCAGGCTGGAGGGCAGTGGCACGATCTTGGTTCACTGCAACCTCCGCCTCTGCGGTTCAAGCGGTTCTCCTGCCTCGGCCTCCCAAGTAGCTGGAACTACAGGTGCACACCACCACATCCAGCTAATTTTTGTATTTTTAACAGAGATGGCCAGGATGGTCTCCATCTCTTGACCATGTGATCTGCCCTCCTCGGCCTCCCAAAGTGCTGGGATTGCAGGCGTGAGCCACCATGCCTGGCCTCAAGTTTATCATTTTAAGAGCCAAAGTATGTTTTTATTTCAAACATTTTCAGAAATTATTCTAAGCTCTATAAAATCTGTCCTTATTTTAACTTAGAACCAGAATGTATTGTTTCCTTGCAATTTCAATGTCGCTTTTCTGTACATAACTTGTTATATTGTAATAAACTGTGTCCTCAGAGACAGTTAATGTCTTTCCTTCATTAACTGCACAGATTGCTGGGTTTTTATTGTCTACTAAATGGCTGTTTATCATTAAGTTTTTCTTGTGTCTGTCTCTACTATATGCTTTATTTATTTGTTTTTCTTTCTTTCTTTCTCTTTTAGATGGAGTCTTACTCCGTCACCCAGGCTAGAGTGCAGTGGTGCCATCTCAGCTCACTGCAACCTCTGCCTCCTGGGTTCAAGGCATTCTCCCACTTGATACTCCTGAGTAGCTGGGATTACAGGCATGAACCACCACGCCTGGCTAAGTTTTTATTGTCTACTAATACTAATTTTAGTATTTTTAGTAGAGATGGGGTTTCACCATGTTGGCCTGGCTGACCTCCAACTCCTGAGCTTAAGCATTCCTCCTGCCTCAGCTTCCCGAAGTGCTGGGATTTTAGGCGTGAGCCACCATGCCCCACCGTACCTTATTTTTCAAGGGAAATGACTGGGTAAGGTTTGAAGGTACTTCTATTCTCCCACATAGTTAAACACACAAAGTTTGTGACAATTTTTCTTGTGGACACATTCACGGTCAGTTTAGAAACTGGTCACCTATACATACACGTCATGAAAATAATATCTGAAATAATCAAGAAGGCAGTCATTGCCATTCCCCTTTCTAAAATGGACCATGGAAGAAAAAGATCTGAAACCTACAGCCATTGAGCTAGAATTAAAACCCAGTGTTCCTGAGTCCACTGTTTTCCTCTAACCCAATTCTTGTCAAAAGTGTGGTCCATAAGTCATTTAATAAAAATCATCTGCTTTCAACTCAATGCTGCTCAAGAAAAAAAAAAAATCAAAATAAAAAACTACCTGCAGTGCTTGTTTAAAATAAGCATCCCTGGGCCACCCACCAATCTAGTTTTAATGCATAGCAGAGTTTGAGACCCACTGTGCTGAGTTTACTTTCCGAAGAGAAGTATCATGCTCCCTTGAGCTTTTATTCTATAGAGGAAAAAGGACAATATTCTTATTGGCTCTCCAATCATAAACTTATGACACTATTTTGTTGCAAACCAAATGAGGATTTTGAGCCTCGATATATACATTCAACTAATTTGACCATAAGTAGAGAGGCATCAATAAAAAATGTATTTCAGTAATAGATTGTAGGTCAAGAAATACTTCTAGATTCAGTCAGGTGCAATGGCTCATGCCTGTAATTCCAGCACTTTGGGAGACTGAGGCGGGTGGATCACTTGAGGTCAGGAGTTTGAGACCAGCCTGGCCAACATGGTGAAATCCTGTCTCTACTAAAAACACAAAAACTAGCCGGGTATGATGGTAGGTGCCTCTAGTTCCAGCTATTTGGAAAGCTGGGGTATGAGAATTGCTTGAACCCAGGAGGCAGAGGTTGCAGCTAGTTGAGACCACATCACTGCAGTCCAGCCCGGGCAACAGAGAAAGACTCCACATAAAAAAAAAAAAAAAGAAAGAAAGAAAGAAAAGAAAAGATATACTTCTAGATTCTTTCACTGTCTCTTCAGAACAGAAAGATTCATCCATCAAGTGCCAAGACCTGGGAGGATACCCTTGCTACAATGTAGGGGTAAACACAGAAAATCTAAAATGTGATTATTCTCTGTGACAAAGAAGGTCATTTGCGGCCAAAGCAAAGGTCCATGTCCTTTTTGCTGGGTTCACATTCTCCATTCTCCAGTTTGGGTTCCAGAGCATAGAATGACTTTGTGATAGAAAGCCACAGTTGCTGTGTGGACTGGGACTGGCTTTGAGTGTTGGTGTTGTGTATACTCACCAGCCACTACAGTAACTGGGTCTAGAATACAAGAGAACAACTCTATTTTTCTGTGATTCCCTGGGGCCAGTTCTAGCGAGAAGAGATTCTGGCAGAGTTTTTGTCTTTTGCAGTGATTTCAGAGACTTTGAGTGAAACAAGCCAGGTCTAGGGTAAACAAGGGTATAACAGGGAGACCCATGAGAGAAGGGCCAGAGTGGGAACCCAGGAGCCTGGCCCAGGAGGGCCAAGCAGTGGTCATGAGGGATCAGTCAGATGGCTGGGTACGATGGCTCATGCCTGTAATCCCAGCACTGTGGAAGGCTGAGGTGGGCAGATCACTTGAGGTCATGAGTTCAAGACCAGCCTGGCAAATATGGTGAAACCCCATTGCTACAAAAAATACAAAAATTAGCCGGGCATGGTAGTGCATGCCTGTAATCTCAGCTTCTAAGAAGGATGAGGCAGGAGAATCACTTGAGCCTGGGAGGTGGGGGTCGCAGTGAGCTAAGATTACACCACTGTGCTCCAGCTTGGGTGAAGGAGACTGTCTCAAGAAAAAAAAAAAATAGAATCAGTAAGATGAGCTCCCTAGTGAATGGCATCACCCGCTGTGTCAGCAGGTGGGCAAATGTAAGGAGCTATGCAGGAGACCAGAGAGCTGCCAGAACGGGGACAAACCTCCCTGAAGTGTGGGTCACATCCAAGTCTGCCGCTGGGTACCAGGGATCCATTTACAGGGAAACCCGGATTTCTAGGCAGGAACTGCAGTCCAGGAAAGACCTGGGGTAAAGAGCAGTATCATTTTCAGATTGGGTAAATGCAGTAGAATGCCAACTTCTGATGGTATTGTGTGGGTTACACTGTGATGTAATTAAGCTAGTAATTGAGGGTCTGGGTCACAGCACATTCAACTATGAGTCCGTGGCAGGAGGTTATGGCAGGAAGACATGGTGGAATAAAATGCCCCAGAGCCTCTGCTCAGCCATCATCTCCCATCAGGAGCCATGGATCTGGAGAACAGGTCAGTAAGAAACCACCTGCCACTGTCTTTCTAACATGAAACGGAGGTGGGGTAAGGGGGCCCAGATAGGTTTTTTTTTTTTGAGACAGAGTTTCGCTCTTGTTACCCAGGCTGGAGTGCAATGGCGCGATCTCGGCTCACCGCAACCTCTGCCTCCTGGGTTCAGGCAATTCTCCTGCCTCAGCCTCCTGAGTAGCTGGGATTACAGGCACGCACCACCACGCCCAGCTAATTTTTTTGTATTTTTAGTAGAGACGGGGTTTCACCTTGTTGACCAGGATGGTCTCGATCTCTTGACCTCGTGATCCACCCGCCTCGGCCTCCCAAAGCACTGGGATTACAGGCTTGAACCACCACGCCCGGCCCCAGATAGGTTCTTATACTACACACTAGACAGACCCAAATTCCAGGAAGTCTGTATTGGTCTCTCATCAGGAGACTCCACGGGGAGAAAGTGGTCTGTTGGCACTTTTGTTGTGTCCTGCTCAGTCCACCACGGTGAGGAAAAGGTGGTGCTTATGGACCACAGTCAGTAACAAAGTGTCCCTGTCCATGAGCCCAAGCTCAAGGCCAGCAGTCAAGAGGAGACCTCACCCCAACCTCCATAGAAACCTATTTATCAGATGAGAGGTTTGGGGCATTTGGCCAAGAAACCACAGAAGGGACTCCCTCTGCTTCATGGTAGGTTAGGTTTTGATAGTTAACAAGGAAAAAAAAAAAGTCTTGCTATGGTGTGAAAATGGTTTGTCTCCACCAAAAGTCAGGTTAAAATTAGATCCTAAAGTCATGGTGTTGAGAGGCAGTAGAAACTTTAAGAGATGTTTGGGTCATGAGGGTCCCACGATGAAGGGCATGATGCCTCTCTTGTGGCACTGGGTTAGTTCTCACTGGCGTGAGCAAGTCTTTGCTCTTGTAGGACTGGTTTACCTGCTTTAGTTATAAAGCAAGGTCACTCCCTGTGCGTTGGCCCTTTCACATGCATTCACTTGCACTTTTCCATTATTTTACAAACATGTGTGCCAGAAGCTGCCACCAAGCCTTTGGACTTCCTAGCCTCCAAAACCATAAGCTGAATAAATGTCTTTTCTTGATAAATTATCCAGTCTCAGGTATTCTGTCATAGCAACAGAAAACATACCAGGAGGAGCCTTTTTATAAAAAATTCCATAAATGAGAGTATAGAGCTAACTTTCATTAATTCTATGTGATACATATTACAACAACCCTTGTGCAAAGCATATACAATGATCTCTTGCTTGGAAACGAGGAGAATGTGCTTTAGAGAGGAATGATCCCTGGAGTCCTCCCCTCCGCTCCAACCAACCTCAATGAAGCTACATAACGTGTTTAGAAAAACACAGTAAAAGTTCAATAAGTGTTAGCTGTTTTTCTCACCCAAAGTTGCCCAGGTTGCAAGTGGCAGAATGATATTGGGACCCAGACTTCTCTAACACAGAAACTCAGGCTCCAGCCTGCTACATAATCGCTGTTATCAAGGATTACTTTTTATTTGTCATTTGGCTTAGCTGGGGTGGTAAAAGAGGAAGGAGCTCCAGTGATTAGGTGTGCGTGCATTTGTGTTTCAGCTTATTAGACTTATGCTGTGTTACACCCTAGCCTCATGGGTTCAGATAACTTACCTAAGCAATCAATTAGAACTCATTTTTTTTTTTTTTTTTGAGACAGAGTCTCGCTCTTGTTACCCAGGCTGGAGTGCAATGGCGCGATCTCGGCTCACCACAACCTCCGCCTCCCGGGTTCAGGCAATTCTCCTGCCTCAGCCTCCCGAGTAGCTGGGATTACAGGCACGCGCCACCATGCCCAGCTAATTTTTTGTACTTTTAGTAGAGACGGGGTTTCACCATGTTGACCAGGATGGTCTCGATCTCTTGACCTCATGATCCACCCACCTTGGCCTCCCAAAGCACTGGGATTACAGGCCTGAGACACCGGCCCGGCCTGTTTTTGTTTTTTAAAGAAAACTGACGAGATGGGAAAATTGACTGTGATGGTAATTTGTGTTTCTCCTTGCTACAGAATAAGAACATGTTAAAGAAAAAGAACCATATAAATATCAACAGATGCTGGAAAGACATTTGGTAAAAATCAATAGCCATCATAATAAAAATCCTAATTAAAACAGGACTAGAAGGAAACCATTTGAATGTACTGAAGACCACCAAAGCCCAATAGTAAATATTATTCTAAATGTTGAGGAAGTAAAGCTGCTTCAGATTGAGTCAGGAACTGGACTGGTGCATTTGCCTTTGCTATTATTTTTCCACATTGTTTGCAGGTTCTAGTGAATGCAGCAAAACAAAAGAGTATAAACAGAGAAAAAAGAAAGAAAATTTTCTTCTTATTAAAAACATCCCTGCAAAAAATTACAAACCACTTGAATAAATAAGGTAATTTAGTAAAGTGTCTACATGTAGGGTAAATATTTAGTTTGTGTGATAGCCGTTTTCTCTAATCTGGTCATAAAATCCTAGAAATGCAACAGGAAAAGGACTTAAATCAATATAATGACCTCAAACTATCAATTATTTATGAACACATTTGGCAGGAAAGTCAGAAGACCTTTATTAAAAAAAAATAAAATAAAATTGATGGAGAAGTAAAAAGACATTTTGTATTCTCAGATATAAACATTCAGTGTCACAAAAATGCCAATTATCCTAATGTTAATGTATAATTTATTACATTGCCCTGATGGAACCACAGACTGTTTTAATGAAATGGAATTAATGTTCGTTTGAAACAACAAATAAATGAATAGATGAGAGAGTCTGAAATAAAACACGGATGAGGTGGCACTGATTTTACGAGACAGTCAACATACAAGCATCTGCTACAAAGCCATTCTGCCATAGTGGCTGCCAAATGTCAGCATGCGTCAGAATCTGCTGGGGGGGCCTGTGAAAACACAGAAGGCCAGGCCTCACCCAGAGTTTCTGTTTCTGTAGGTCTGGAGTGAAGCCCAAGGATTTGCCTTTCTAACAGGTTCCCAGTGATGCTGGCTGCTGGGCTAAGGAATGCTCTTTGGGAAGCACGAGTATCACAAATCAATACGATGTAGGCCGGGAAGAAGACAAACCAGTAGAAAAGACCAGAAAGGCAAGCCATCAGCCTAATATAAATATTTAAGAAATGACAAAGAACGTCCACGAGGCACCACTTGTTAAGAAAAGTAAGACGGATGAGCCTGGGGATAAATGCCAAGTGTGGGTGAAGGGGAGGAAGGCAGCAAAGCACACTGCCATGTGTGTACCTATGCAACTATCTTGCACGTTCTGCACATGTACCCCAAAACCTATAATGCAATAAAAAATTAATTAAAAAAAAAAAAAGAAAGTTTGTATGATGTGGGCTGGACATGGTGGCTCATGCCTGTAGTCCCAGCTACTTGGGAAGCTGAGGCAGGAGAATTTCTTGAACCTGGGAGGCGGAGGTTGCAGTGAGCCGAGATCACGCCACTGCTCTCTAGCCTGGGTGACAGAGCGAGACTCTGTCTCACAAAAGAAAAATTATATAATGTGGTCTCAAAGGCAATGCAAGATGAGTTTCTCATGGACCAGCTGGGCCATGTGACACAGCTGGTACAGGGCTGCCTGAAGGAACACTTAGAGGGGACATGAGACCAGACCCCAGTGCAAAGGAGCTGCTGGCATGACAGCATCCCTAGCAGGTGGAGGAGAAGGAAGCAAACAGCTGAAATGGAAATGAATTTTACCTGTGATATTGACCAATGCAGAGTGTGGGAGGCACTGGAAAACACAAAGATGCCCACAAAATGTGAGAAAGAGGTGGCTTTAGCCATCTGCCAAGTCCAGACAGCTGAGACATGAGATCATCACAGTAGTAATGACTGCCACCGTGCCAGTCAAAAGGCATTACCCAGGCTGTCCTTCCCTCCACACTAAGCCCAATCCCTGATGACCCAGAGAACACAGCTGTGGAGCTTCAAGAGGCACAGAAGAACCAGGTGAGAGGAAAGAGCCAAGTCAACCAAGCCCCTTCCCACAACCTGGGTCAGGGATGGGGTGCTGGGACAGTGACTTCCGACAGAACCTGCGGTTTCGGCTACGGCACGTCAATGACCCAACTGACTCTGTATTATGGGACCTCAAGTCATCATAGCACGGGACATTTTTTTTTTTTTTTTTGAGACAGAATCTTGCTCTGTCGCCCAGGCTGGAGTGCAGTAGCCCAATCTCAGCTCACTGCAACCTCCGCCTCCCAGGTTGTAGCAATTCTCCTGCCTCAGACTCCCGGGTAGCTGGAATTACAGGTGCCCACCACGCCTGGCTAATTTTTGCATTTTTAGTAGAGACGGGGTTTCACAATCTTGGCCAGGCTGACTCCTGACCTCGTGATCCACCTGCCTCAGCCTCCCATAGTGCTGGGATTACAGGCAGGAGCCACCGTGCCCAGCACAGAACATTTTTATTGCTTAAGAGTGAGTAGAAAACTCTGCCTGTGTTTTTACCTGATGGCAGAGAAAGAATAAAATTAAGGGACATGGAGAGACAAAAACAGAGTTGCTTTATTGCAAGAGGAGTGTATTTCTTCGGTTTGAGAGTTACATAAGATCATAAAATATTTAAATGCAATTGCAACTGAAAAATAATTGAGGGGTGTTTTTTTCTCTCCATTAGAAGAAGGTTATCTCTGTCCTCTGAATAGAGGCCTCCAGATTTTGGGGGCCATTAATGGCTGTAGCGTTTCAGCACCCTAAGTAGAATGATCTGGCACCCAGAAGATAAGCACACTCACATCTTCCTCCAAAAGATTTTGCGCAAGAGGTGAAGGCTTGGTTACGGAAAGGGCGAAAAACTTGTTGACAGTGGAAAGGCGGAAATGGTCTCCTGTGAGGTGGAGGCTTCCCCTCCACAGGCTGAGAAAGAGCAGAGGGGTGGGATTTCTGACAGTTGCAGAGACCTGCTCCCTCCTGTTGCTACTTCCCCAGGGGGGCTGAGTGTAGGATAGCTGTCCGGAAGACCAGCCTTTTCTCAGGTTAGAGCCTAACTGGGAAGGATATTCAGAAGAGCTCCAGGGTCCAAGGGATGGCAGAGAGGAAACCTACCAGCATCCTTCTTCGGCAAAGGGCAAGAGGGTAACCATGGCAACTCCGCAGAAGGACCAAAAGGACCCTCCTGGGTTCCAAGTATCACTCCAATTCTCACATGCCTCATAGGGATGGAAGGAGGCTCCTCAAACATGACTGAGAAGGAATTTCTCACCACTGTGGTGAGGGAGACTGTGAGCTCGATTAACTGAATTAATAAGTTACTTCGGAACACAAAATATTTGGAGTATATCCATCTATGTTATGGACAGACATACACGTACTATAAGCCAAAGCCTTGAAGAAACAGGTGAGGCTGGGCATAGTGGCTCATGGCTGTAATCCCAGCAACTTTGAGAGGCTGAGGCAGAAAGACGGCTTGAGGTCAGGTGTTTGAGACAAGCCTGGGCAACATAGTAAGACCCCATCTCTAAAAAAAAAAAAAAAATCAAGTGTTGTGGTGCACACTTGGAGTCCCAGCTACTTGGGAGGCTGAGGCAAGAAGATCATTGGAGCCCAGGAGTTTGAGGCTACAGTGAGCTATGATTGTGCCACGACCCTTCAGCCTGGGTGACGGAGCATGACATTGTTTCAAAAAACAGAAACAGAGGTTAGAGATTTTCACATTTGCTAACAATTGCTCAAGGTTGATTCCTGTGATCCGTCAATTGAGCTCATCAACCTAAGGTGACGGGGGAAAGAAATTAACTTGACACGGTGCTCATTCTCCACGCGATCGATCGCATCTGCCAGGGTTGAAGCCGTTTCCTCTCCCAGCTTGCATTTCACCTCAGGAAGACTATAATTACATCACTACTCTTGCAGAAAGTCCCCCTTGTTCTCTGTGTGTCTCAGGCTGCCCTCGAAATCCAAGAATTACCCAAGGCTTAGCCCACCTGCTGGCTTCCTTCTCTTCCCTCCCTGGCTTGTTCTCCTCCCCCTCTCTTTTCTCCTGTGTTAGGGGATCCTATCTGGTTTGATGTTGATGACTTTTGCATTTATTTCTCTAATCCAATCTCCCCCCCGGAATTCTAGACTTTTATATACAAGTGCTTACTAAACGCCTCCATTCGGGCACCTAAGGACCATTTCAAACTTAAGTTCGAAGTGTCATTCTTAAAGCCTCTCCCTCTCTAAAACTAGAAAAAAGATTAATGAAATAACCAACAGTAAGCTCCCAGACTCTCCCCCTCCCTTCCTATTTCAGTAACGGGAACTCCATTCTACCAGGTGCTCAAGTGACTCGTATTTGCTAGGAGTTACCCCCTACCTCCTTTCCTCGAATTCCTTCTGGCCCGTTGTGATGGTGAATACCGACTGCCAACTTGATTGGACTGAAGGAGGCAAAGCAGTGTTTCTGGCTGTGTCTGTGAGGGTGTTGCTAAAGGAGAGGAACGTTTGGGTCAGTGGACTGGGAAAGGCCAACCCACCCTCGATCCAGGTGGCCGCCAGCTAATCAGCTGCCCGAATGGCTACAATAAAGCGGGTAGAGGAACGTGGAAGGACGAGACTGGCTGAGCCTTCCGGCCTCATCTTTCTCCCCTGCTGGATGCTTCCCGCCCTCAAACATCAGACTCCAAGTTCTTCTGCTTCTGGACTCTTGGGCTCACACCAGTGGTTTGCCAGGGGCTCTTGGGCCTTCAGCCACAGACTGAAGCCTGCCCTGTGGCTTCCCTACTTTTGAGGTTTTGGGACTCAGACTGTCTTCCTTGCTCCTCAGCCTGCAGACGGCCTATTGTGGGACTTCAGCTTGTGATCCTGGGAGTCAGTTCTCCTTAGCAAACGCCCCTTCATCCCTCCATCTCTCCTGTTAGTCAGTCCCTCTAGAGAACGCTGATGCATACCATAGTTCGTCAGCAAGTTCCAGGTCTCCACCTTGAATAGCCCAGATCTGACAGCTTCTCATTACCCCATCAGCTCTTCTCTCTAACGGTCGCCATACCCCAACTTCTCCCTCTCGGGGAAATCTTCTACCGAGAAGCCACAATGTTGATAAAATCACGCACATGGGATCACGGCTGTCCTTTGCTCAGAATGCTCCCAAGGCATTGATTCGTGCTCAGATGAGAGCTCAGGAGCCTTTCCTAGGGTAAGGCTTTGCAAGGTTCTCCCAGGCTATGATTCGACCTTTGTATCACGGTCCCAGTGCTGCTATTCTAAATTACCACACACTTAGTGGCTTACAACAACACAAACTTATTCTTTTACAGTTTTAGAGACTACAGCTGAGCACAGTGGCTCATGCCTGTAATCCCAGCACTTTGGGACATGTAGGTGGGAGGATGGCTTGAGACCAGGAGTTTGAGGTCTGCCTAAACAATGTAGCAAGACGCCATACTTACAGAAAGAAAAAAAAAAAAATTAGCTGGGTGTAGTGGTGCATTCCTGCAGTCCCAGCTACTTGGGAGGCTGCGGTAGGAGGATCACTTGAGCCCAGGAGTTAAGAGGCTGAAGTGAGCCATGACTGCGACTGCACTACAGCCTGACAGAGTGAGACCCTGTCTCTTAAAAAAGAAATTGGAGGTTAGAAGTATAAAATCAAGGCATCAGCAGGGTCACGTTCTTTCTGGAGGCTCTAAGGCAGAATCCATTTCCTCGCTTCTTTCAGCATGTGGAGGCTGCCTGCATCCTTTGACTCGCGGGCCCATCCCTCTGTCTTCAGAGCCAGCAGTGTTGCATCTTCTGTCCTCTCTGAGCTCTGCTTTTGCCCTCGTGTCTTCTTTCTACCTGGCCCTCCTGCCTTCCTCTTCTGAAGACCCTTGTGATTCCACTGGGGCCATTTGGGTGATCCAGGAGAATCTCTCCTTCTCAAGGTCTTTAATCACATCTGCAAATTTCCTCTACCATGTAAGGCAGCACAGCCTCAGGTCCAGGGGGTTAGGACATGGACATCTTTGAAGGGCTGTGATTCAGCCCACCGCACCTGCCTAACCTTGTCCCGAATACCTGCCTTTGTACTGTGGCTTGAGCCACACTGGCATCTTGGAAACCCTGGCTTCATCAAGTTTGTTCCAGATGACTGCTATCCTCTCAGAGAGGCCTTCCCCTTTCCATCCTATTTAGAAGAGTCCTCCCCGAATACTTTATTCCCTTGTCCTCTTAAAAAAAAAAAAAATTTTTGGGGGAGGGGGGTCTTGCTATGTTGCCCAGGCTGGAGTGCAGTGGTACAATCATAGCTTACTTCAGCCTCCAACTCCTGGGCTCAAGTGATCCTCCTGCTCAGCCTCCTGAGTAGCTGGGACTACAGGCGTGCCACCATGCCTATCTAATTTGTGCATGTGTGTGTTTTGTTTGTTTGTTTTTCAGTAAAGTCAGTGTCTCACTATGTTGACCAGGCTGGTCTCAAACTATTGGCTTCAAGCAATCCCTCCACCTCCACCTCCAACGTTTCTGGGATTACAGGCATGAGCCGCCACACCAGGCCTCATCTGACTTTAATTTTGATAGCATTTATTATTGACCTACCATAAATTTTCCTTCTATCACATGAAATACTATGAGGATAGTGATATGTATATCTACAGCTATATATCTATATGTGTACATCTATATCAATCATCCATCTACACACACAGACACAAACACACACACACACATCTTGTTTGTTCACTATTGTGTCATCTGTATCCAGAGGGTTTGTGGCACAAAAACTCTTCCCTTCCTTCCATCAAAACACTGGACAGGCTGGAAGCATCATCCTATCGTGCCACTGAATACCATGAAAATCAATGGAATACAAGACCCAACAAGAGCCACAGACCCTGAGGTTGGATGCGATGATCACTGAACCGTGAGGTCACATATTCCATCTTGGGCCAGATGGATCTCTCGGTGGTGGTGAGGATTTACACTGGGAATAGTCACCTTTTAAAAACATTGAAGACTGAACTCCGATGCTTTTAAATCTTGCCCAGATTCCTAGGTAAGGAGTCTGGGGAGTCACGCCCTACAAATCACATATTCTCATCAGATGGGTTGTGTTTAGCTTTACATATTGTGACCTACTTCCCAACCTGACTCTGGCATCACATTACAAGACCAGGAACCAAAATATTTGACCCCGAAACATGTCTCTTTGCCGTATTTTGAAATGGCCCTGCAAAGCTGTTCTTGCTGGGGAAAGCCTGCATCTGTAAAGAGTCTCTATTCACATAGCTAGATCCTTTTCTTCCAGACACTCCCAATTCTAAAAAGATTAACTGAGCTCCGAATAGGAAACTTTGTCACTGTCTCTAAGGGCAGCCACTGCAAGACTTCAAAAGAACTTTATCTTAACCCAAACACTCCCTTTCTCTCAATCCCAGGTCTTTAGACAAACTCAACCAATTGTCAACCAGAAGATGTTTAAACTGACCTACAGCCTGGAAGCCCCCCGCCCCGCTCCTTCTACTTTAGTTGTCCCGCCTTTCTGGACCAAACCAATGTCTTTCTCAGATGTATTTGATTGATGTCTCATGCCTCCCTAAATGTACAAAACAAAGCTGCACCAGGACCACCTGGGGCACGTGTTCTCAGGACCTCCTGAAGGCTGTGTTCACTCCCATGTGGTTCAGAATAAATCTCTTCAAATATTTCACAGAGTTGGACCCTTTTCACCCACAATATTGTCTTTCTTTTGGGAATGATTTCTGTTGGGACAGAATGAGCAAGCAGAGAAGTGCGGAGATTAGCACAGAAACTACAAACCAAATAAATAAGCGAGAGTGAGACGCGCTGACCCAGAGCAGACAGCTTTGCCAAATGTTTTCAGCTATTACACATCCCTGGCTCTCTCTCCCTGTAGTTCTGTTTTCATCTTTTCCCCTCTTTGGGGAGAAATTCACAGGAGCCTTGCAAACCTTGCTGTATAGTCTGCAAATCAGGAAGGAACCACAAAAGTAATAAATTCATTTCTGTAGTAACAGGCTCAGAACCATTCCGGCTGCCCGTAGGAGGAGCCGGTTTAATTCCTTCCCAACAAACATATGCACAGTTTTAACATGCGAATGGCAGAAAGAAATTAATCGGGGGGGGGGGGGTCTAGAGAAGATGGCTGGCCAGGAAACGGAGGGTGGGCTCCACATCCCAGCAAAGAACCCAGCAGGCTGTTAACACATATCCCAAAGGAAGTTGTAACTGTTCTCTGCTTTGAAAGGAGCGATTCATCATTTCACAGTGACCGCCAAAGCCCTGGCCCACCCTGAGGTGACCGTCTCCTTTGAAAGCTTCATTACAAAATCCAGCAGGACCCTGAGGACAGCTCAGAGTCCCAGCAGCACACGTTGGAGGAGGCTGGCCTGAAGAGTCCTGGAAGGGAGTTTTGGCAGATCCTGCCTTTCCCGTTAGCGTCCAGCACTTCAGCCACCGCCACGCCCCCTTAGCATGTCACGCCTTTGTGGTGAAAAGAATGAGGATAAAGCTTCATGTGCTCATTCATTCATGAAGGAAGTCTGCAATCCATTACTGCATGCCTGGCCAGGCACGGTGGCTCACGCCTGTAATTCCAGCACTTTGGGAGGCCAGGATGGGTGGATCACCTGAGGTCAGGAGTTTCAGACCAGCCCGGCTGACATGATGAAATCCCATCTCTACTAAAAATACAAAAAAAAATTAGCCAGGGGTGATGGCAGGCACTGGTAATCCCAGCTACTCGGGAGGCTGAGGCACAAGAATCACTTGAACCTGGGAGGTGGAGGTTGCAGTGAGCAGAGATCGTGCCACTGCATTTCAGCCTGGATGACAGAAACTCCATCTCAAATAAAAAAAAAAAAAGAAAGAAAACGAACAAATTATTGCATGCCTTCTATGTTGTAAGGCAGCATTCTGCACTGAGGATCCAAGCCGAGAAATGGTGTTTGCTACTGAAGAATTCATATTCTACTGGAGCACAGAGACATGCCCTGAAACCATAAAAATGTGGATACAGCAAAACAGAATTAGGGACAAAGTGCTGTGAGAACGTAGGGGAGAGAGTGCCTACCTTCGCTGAAGCAACCGTGAGCTGCATTGTGGAGGGTGGGTGAGATTTTGCTAAGGGGAAATTCTGAACGGAGGAAATTCTAAATAGCATTGCCAGTGTGTGAAGGTTTAAGAAGAATGGCATTAAGGGGTTTTGTGCGGTGGGGGTGGGGGTGTAAGGAGGAGAAGTGTGAAGCTGGCGAGATGGATACAGTTCTGCTCCTCAGGATCTTGAAATTCTACTTGAGTGTTTGGGCTTGATCTGTTAAGTCAAGTGCACCAGGCACAGACCACAGATGGTTTTAGCCGGCAAGTCCATGCTTATGTTTACGGTTTTGGAAAAGAGCCCTGGTAATGAGGGGGAAGCCCCCTCCCCATCTCCATCCTCGATGGCCTCCACCTCCTCCCCTCCAGATGGGAAGGAGGGTGAAAAGAGAAAGTAAAATAAAATAAAATACTGAAGAGCTGGGACAATGACTCCCTTTTCAGTTCCCAGCGTCTCTGCTATCTGTAAGCCTTGAAAGAGCTGCAGACAAATGTTAGTGCAACCAACTAGAGCCCGGCACTGGGTCACACCCCCACGTCTGCATGGCCCAAGCTTCCTCCTGGAAACACCTCTGCCAAGAAATAATTTATTGCCTTTGTCTTGTCTCTGTAAGTCCCCTCCCCTGCCTGTTCCCACTCACACTGCATATGAACCCACAAGGCAGTGAAGTCGAAAGATTGTAAGGTCAGACATCCAGCAAATGAACAATGACATAGTTTTGCCTTAGTTTTCCCCTTCAGCATTGTAAGCCTATAAAAGGGGAGAGAAGCTGCTGCTCAGGGAGCTTGATGAATGAGGCTGTAGCTCCCCAAAGCTCCCGGCCTCATAAAAAGCCACTTCCTTCCTCAGTTTCATGTTCAAGAGGTTTGTTTCTCACTGCTCCAGCTTCAGTAGCAAACCTAGGGGGCAGGAGATTAGAGTGGGGAGTCTCTGAAAATCAAAGCAGGAGGTAATGAAGGTGTGGACGGAGGCAGCCACAGCGCAGGTAGAGAGGAAGCGATGCAGGTAAACCATGCTCCGGGATTTAGAGTCAGCAGAGCCTGGTGTAGGCTGGAGATGGAGGGTGAGGAGGAGTGCAGGAGAACAAGGCTGACCTTGAACTACATAGCGAATGCTGCTACCGAGAACACGTGTGAAAAATGTGTTGCAATAAGTGATGACAGAACGGGTAGGTGGGCTTGGAGGGCATGATCATTCAACTTGGGACCTGTGGAGTTTGACGTGTCTGTAGTGCAACTAGTGGATATGTGCATTAAACTTGCAACCACGGCACTCAAGTGTTGGATTGAGTCTGGGTGTAGAGAGAGCTGCGAGGATCACAGGGAAGTCTGGGATGAAAGCAGAGGTTGGAATAAGACCTCCCTGAGTTTGGGAGAACGTGATATAAGACAAGGACAAGGAGTCACGTCTGGGGAATAAAAATACTTAAGAGGCTGGAAGGAGAAGAGAAGGCTGAGAAAGAACAGTCAAACAATTCTGGCTAACTGGGAACAAAAAGCATCTTTAAAACCAATGGGCTGCTAATGGGTATGGGTTTATTTTTGGGGGAGATGACAATGTTCTAAAATCAACTATAGGGATGGCTGTACAACTCTATGAATATACTGAAAACCACTGACTTGTGCACTAGAAATGGGGGATTGGATGGTTTGTGGATTGTATCTCAATGAAGCTGAGAGAGAGAGAGAGAGAGAGAGAGAGAGAGAGAGAGAGTTTTTTTTTTTTTTAAACCCAATGAGGCTGGGCACAGTGGCTCATGTCTCTAATGCCAGCACTTTGGGAGGCTGAAGCAGGTGGATTATCTGAGGTCAGGAGTTCGAGACCAGCCTGGCCAACATGGTGAAACCTCATCTCTACTAAAAATACAAAAATGAGCCAGGCATGGTGGCACATGCCTGTAATCCTAGCTACTGCTCGGGAGGCTGAGGCAGGAGAATCGCTTGAGCCCAGGAGACAGACGTTTCAGGGAGCTGAGACTGTGCCACTGCACCCTAGCCTGGATGACAGAGCAAGACTCTGTCTCAAAACAAAAAAATAAAACAAAACAAAAACGAAACAGTGAATACCTATGTCAAATATAGCCAAAAGTCCATAAAGAAAGGGCTGAAAAGTAGTCTTTGATTTTGCTAATTAGGACGGCAGTGTTGCTCTCAGGGAAGGAGACATCAATAAGGTGAAGGGGGCAGAAACCATATGGCAATAGGTTGGACAGAAGGGAGCTCACCGTTTCTAGGGTAGATGGGTGGTTAGCCGGTTCACAGGCAGAGTTCGGATCTGACAGTGAGAAAGTGGAAAGGAGGAGGCAGCAAGAGGGACAATGTGATGGGGCCCATTCCTAGGGGAGAAAGGGAGGAGGGCAGGAACCCAGAGCTGGGGTGGGCTGGAGGAGACACCATGATGCCACTGAGTTTGGCCAAATGAGGCAAAGGAATTGACAATGTTTGCCTTTGCTGTTTCCTGTTGTTCACAATGTAGGAATCCAGGACACTGTTGTGGAGGAGGGAAGCGGCAGTGTGGTCGGGAGATCAGGAAACGTGGGAGCAACTTGGGGTACCAGCTGCACAGAACAGAAAAGGTGCAGACGGGACAGGTGGAGCAAGCACACCGCAGTGCCCAGGACCCAGGTGCAATGTGAGAACCGGTGTCTTAGTTCCTTCGGGCTCTGCCACAACAAAAGATCCCAAACCGGGTGGATTCTAAACAACCGATGTTTACTTCTCACAGCTCTGGGGTCTGGGAAGTCCAACATCAAGGCATCAGCAGATCTGATGTCTGATGAGGATCGGGTTCCTACATGGCACCTGCTTCCTGCATCCTCAGGTGGTGGAAGGAGAGCTCCCTTGGGGCTCTTTCATTTACTTATTTAAAGAAACATAACATATTAATAGATGAAATAAGGACTCTAGTACACACAAGGTTAAAAACTTGACGTTGGGGGGAAAAATCACTCCATAGTGTAAATTAAAAAACAAAACACTTGTTCACAGTAGCTTTCCCCCAATTTGCAAATCGCTGAGGCTCTTTTATAAAAGCACCAATCTCATTCATGAGGACTCCACCTTCCTGACCTAATCACCTCCCAAAAGGCCATAACCTTGGAGGTTACAGTTTCAACCTATGAATACAGGGTGACACAGACATTCTGACCCCAGCATCATGAATTTGTGATTGCCTTGAAAAGAATTTGAGTCACTTGGCCGGGCACGGTAGCTCAAGCCTGTAATCCCAGCACTTTGGGAAGCCCACGGTCAGGAGTTCAAGACCAGCTCAGTCAACGTGGCGAAACACTGTCTCCACTAAAATAAATACAAAAATTAGCCAGGCATGGTGGCATGTCCCTGTAATCCCAGCTACTCAGGAGGCTGAGGCAGGAGAACCGCTCAAACCTGGGAGGCAGAGGTTGCACTGAGCCAAGATCATACCACTGCACTCCTGCCTGGGTGACAGAGCAAGACTGTCTTGGAAAAAAAAAAAAAGAATTTGAGTCACTTTATGGTCTAAATTCTCAGCCACAATAGTGGCTGATTTGGGGGTTATTTGAGTTGAATCCTCTTCCCTTCCCTGAATGAGAGGGATGAGAATGAGAAGAGAACTTTTTTTTTTTTTTTGGAGACAAGGTCTCACTGTGTCGCCCAGGCTGGAGTGCAGTGGTACAGTCATAGCTCTCTGCAGCCTCAAACTCCAGGGCCCAGGCAGTCCCCCTGCCTCAGCCTCCCAGGCAGCTAGGACTACAGGTGTGCTACTGCACCCCGCTGAAAACAGAAGTTTAGGAACAGAACCCAAGATGTGTACATCAGCCATGACAAATGGTGCCCTGGAAGCTGCTATGCTCTGGAGCCACTACCTGTTTGTAAGGGATGGGATTGGTCCACATTCTGGCTTATCCAACCAGACTGTGACCCAGAACACTCATCTTCCCTTCCCTCCTTTCCACACAGTTCCTGGTTTCTGATTCCCTTTTTCTCTCTCCATAGTGTGTTCCTCCTTTATTCCAGCAATGCTCTGTTAAAGCCTTCAAAGAGTTTTTATCACAGAAGCAGCTCGTGCTCATATAAAACACAAGTGATTATTAAGAAGAAAAAAGTTATTCATAATATTTTACCCAGACATAACTACTGATAATACTTGGTATGTCTCTTTCTGATATCTGTCTTTGCCCCTATACCTATATACTATACCCACATGCACCTATGTTTTAATATTGTTAAGGTCAAATGTGCAATTTTGTTTTCTAGCTTTTTATTTTTTTTTTTGAGATGAGGTCTCACTCTGTTGCCCAGACTAGAGTGCAGTGATGCAGTCTCGACTCACTGCAGCCTCGACCTCCCCAGGCCAAGATGATCCTCCCACCTCAGCCTCCTGAGTAGCTGAGATTACAGGCATGCACCACCACGCCCAGCTCATTTTAGTACTTTTTGTCGAGACAAGGCTTTGCTGTTTTGCTCAGGCTAGTTGCAAACTCCTGGGCTCAAGCAATCCACCCACTTCAGCCTCCCAAAGTGCGGGGATTCCAGGTATGAGCCACCGTACCCAGCCAGAAACACCTTGTTTCAATTAGATGTACTCTTCAGTTTAAAATGGGGTTTATCTATCTCAGCATCGTTGACATTTTGGGTCAGACAAGTCTTTGTAGTTGGTGGGGGTGTGGTTCTTGTACATCACAGGACGTTTGGCCACATCCCTGGCCTCTGCCCACTAAATGCCAGTAGGGTGCCCTGCCCCTCACCCAGCCAAGTTGTGAATGAACAAAAATGTCTCTAGACCTTGCTAAAGGTCCCCTGAGGGTGCAGGATCTTGCCAGTAGTGAGCCACCATGTTAAGATAGCTTATCCAGAAAATGGGGGTTGTTAACAGTGGTATCCTAGAGTAATGAACCAGGAAAAGAAAATGAAAACAAGGAGTTATTAAACAGGGCCTATCTGCTGGCTTTTCAGAGACAGTGTCAAAGCCTTCCACACTGTGATCTACTTGGACACATCGTACCCCAGTGATCATCTGAAGTTTCCTAAAATCTAGGAAATGGAGACAAAAATAATTGTGGTTCTCATGTCATTTCCAGACCCCAAAAGAAGTTCCAAATGTATTTCAGAATTAGCTGTTTTAACAGAAGTAGATATTTCTCAAGGCCGTGAATGAGGGGGCCTCTCCGTGTCAACTCTCTGCTGTCAAAGCCCAGCATACCTGAAATCGAAAGTCACACAAGAAACCAGGAAAAATAAGTACAGCAATTGTAACAAAGAATTTGAATCTTATTATTATCATTATCATGTGAAATGGAGTCTCACTCTGTCGCCCAGAAGTGCAATGGCACAATCTTAGCTCACTGCAACCTCAGCCTCCCAGGCTCAAGGGATTCTCCTGAGTAGCTGGGATTACAGGTGGGCACCACCACACCACTTTTGCATTTTCAGTAGAGACGGGGTTCCACCATGTTGCGCAAGGCTGGTCTCAAACTACTGGCCTCAAGTGATCTGCATACCTTGGCCTCCCAAAGTGCTGGGATTACAGGCATGAAACATCATGCCTGGCATATAGCACTTGTTATATGCTAGGAAAGCACTTTACAAATTCTGATACTTTCAGTTCTCTTAAGAACCCTATGCAATGGGCACTGTCATTATCCTCCCATTTTATTGATGGGGAAATGGAGGCACCAAGAAGCTAAGTAGCTTCCCCAAAGACACACAGCTGTGGCAGAGGTGGGAGTCTAGGCTAAGCAGTTTTGCTCCAGAATCCCTGCTCTTAACCAGTTTGCTAGACAGCTTCCAGAGAAAGCACCATGGAAGTGGGGATGGGGCTCCCTTGGACACAACTTGTGTCAAGTAAGTCCAGGAGAAGAGTGAGCCTTCTGAAAAGCAACCGGGAAGCATGTATCAAGAGTCTTTAAAATATTCATGGTGGACTGAACCAATAGTTCCACTTCTAGGAAGCAAGAACTATGGACAAAAATAAGAGTTCCTTTGCTTTTGTCACATTTTTTAATAAAATAAAAAAAAGTTCCTATGTTATGGTATATCTATATGTGGAATATTATACAGCCATGAAAATTGCATTTACAATTATATTTAATAAATAGGGGATAGTTATTAAAGGGTAGACATTCAGGTTGAAAGCTAAGAAACAAGGCCAGGCATGGTGGCTCACTCCTGTAATCCCAGCACTTTGGGAGGCCAGGGTGGGTGGATCACTTAAGCCCAGGAGTTTGAGACCAGCCTGGCCAACATGGTGAAACTTGTCTCTACTAAAAAAACAAAAATTAGCCGGGTGTGGTGGCACACACATGTAATCCAAGCTACTTGGGTAGCTGAGGATGTAGATTCGCTTGAACCTGGGAGGTGGAGGTTGCAGTGAGCCAAGATCACATTACTGCACTCTAGCCTGGGTGACAGGGCAAAATCTCGTGTTGCATTAAAAGAACAAAAAAAGAATAAGGTGTTTCTGCAAAGCCTGGGCTATTCTTGGAATGTCAAGAAGAAACTACTGTGAGATGACCCATTAGGGTTTCCTCTGAGCCTCTTTGGTTCTGCTCATTGCAAGATTTGGGCTTCTGTGGGAATAGAGGTCCTGACGTGAGAGCTAAGGAAATAATATTGGCCCAGAGATCATTCCTTAGGGATCTGTGCACGTTTTCTCTGTGAATCAGGCTTGAACTCTTTCCCATGATGCCGCCCAGCTAGACATCACACACGTTGATAAAATCTCTCAGGATTTATAAAGCTTGGCAAGACTGGTTTCTTACATTCTGTCAGGTTCTTCAGGACTCAGACTCCTACAGCTACTGAAACTGGGTTCTGATGCCTGGTACCTGACATCCTAGCACAGCCAAAGTCCTACCTGTGGAGTAACCCTTTACTGATTTTTAGTGCCTCCTTAGTCAGATCTGATGTCCTTATTTTTAAAGGGGATTAATTCTGGATCTATTATTCTGTTGATTTCACTGATTTAAATACTATACTATACCTTTACACTAAGTTTTCATATCCCATTGGCCGATTCTCACTTATTCCTTCCATCCCCACTTAGCCAGAAAGATAAGATTTTGCTCTTTTGCCCAGGCCAGAGTGTGGTGGTGTGATCATGCCAACCAGGCTCTCACCTCAGCCTCCTGAATAGCTGGAACTACAGGCACATGCTACTATGCCTGACTAAGTTAAAAATTTTTTTTTTAGAGACACAGTCTCGTTATGTTGCCCAGGTTGGTCTCAAACTCGTGGTCCCCAGTGATCCTCCCACCTCAGTCTCCTAGAGTAGTGGGATTACTGGCGTGAGCCACCGTACCCAGCACCATCAGATTTTATCTTCATAGTCTGAAGCTGTTATGCTGTATTCCAGATGACGTTAAAATACATGTGTCATTTCAATAAAAGTTCCTCTGGAATTTTGATTCACAGCACAATGATCTATGCGTTAATCTGAAGTAAATAAAAGAAAAACCCGCATCTTTATTTTGCTCTCTGAGAGCATGATAGGCTTTCTCATTTAACCAACTCTTAGTTTAGTTTTCGGTAGTTTAATTCTCTCAATCCTGTACATTTCTTATTTTTTATTTTATTTTATTTTTTTTTTTGAGGAAGGCAGGAAGGGAGGAAAGGAGGAAGGAAGGGAGGGAGGGAGGGAGGGAGGGAGGGAGGGAGGGAGGGAGGGAGAAAAGAAGGAAGGAAATCAGGCAATGAGAGAGACATTGCCAACCTGGATCTAGAGGTCTACAAGTTGATTTCTTTTTTCTTTTTTTGAGAGAAGGAAAGAAAAAAAAAGGAGTAAAGGAGAGGAAGAAAGAGGAAAAAACAGAGAGAAAACGGAAATGTTGCTTTATTCTAAAAGAAATGGGTATTAATAATGGCCAATCAATATTTCATTTAAACCTATGAGTAGGTGTGATGTGGTATTGACAAGAATGTATATTTTGTGTGTTTAAAGTGGAGAGCTCTATAAATATTTATTAAGTTGACTTGTTCCGGATCTGAGTTTGAGTCCTTGATATCCTTATTAATTTTCTGTCTCATTGAGTCTAAGTCTCTATGTATCTGGGTTATTCCTGTGTGCTTTATGTTTTGTTGTTATGAGGAATGAAGTCTTTTTCCATATTTCTGACTGGTTATTGATAATAAGAACAGACTCTAATGTTTATGTCACATTCAGCTACCTTAAATTCTATTTTCTTTTTTTGAGACAGGTTCTCGTGCTGTTGCCCAATCTGGAGTGCAGTGCTGCAGTCTTGGCTCATGGCAACTTCTGCCTCCTGGGCTCAAGTAATCCTCTCATCTCAGCATCCCCAGTAGCACACCACCATGCTCAGCTAATATTTGTATTTTTTGTGCAGACAGGGTTTTCCTATGTTGCCCAGGCTGGTCTCAAACTCCTGGGCTCAAGCAATCCACCCCCTTTGACCTCCCAAAGTGTTGGGATTACAGACATGAGCCACAGTGCCCGGCCTTGAATTCCATTTTCAATTTGTGTGTAATTTTGAGTGGTTCTCTTAAAAATTTTCTCTCTCTTCTTTTTTTGAGACAGAGTCTTGCTCTGTTGCTCAGGCTGGAGTACAGTGACATGATAACTTTATCTCATTGTAATTGTTCCTCTTGTTTTGATTTCATAGAATTGTCTATAACTTTCAGAAAATGTTAACTAAGATGATTTCATTCTCATTCATTCGACAAGAATGACACAACTCCTTTGGTTTCTGCTTTTGGTAGAAGCACCTCTCAGGCATCAGCTTTGGCTGGGCTGACTTTCCCCACTCCCTGGTGAAATTTCCAGTTCTCTAACATGGGATCTAAATTCTGACATAAATATTACATTCAGGCTAGAAGGCCAACAAAATTCTCTCTAAGAGTTATGGTAGGGTGACAAAGTAATATACAGAAGAACAAAAATGACCTTTAAAGGAAGAAACCTGAGCAGAAAGATTACACCTTCTAGAGATGGATCTCCTAAGGCATGGGTTCCTTCCAGTCATTCATTGGAGTTTGTGCTTGACTCTAGCTGAGAATGGAAGCTTTGGGGTCTGAACCTCAGACCCTGACCCAGTGACAGATGAACAAATGCACTCAGACACAGATATCCAGTGAAAGAATGGGCTTAGGGGTCCGAGCCACTCACTGATACCGAGAAGCATCTGGTAAAGGGTTAACAGCCACAGTGGCCCTGACTCACTGGCCCTCCTGGCATTTATTCAGAACACATTCAGTGACAAAGACTTTGAGTCAACACCACTAGAGGGCCACCCTGGCCACCCTACCCCCCACAGAGAGCCACCCTGCTTGGGAATGATCAAAGTTTAGTTTTAAGACCACAGGAGTAAACAAGTTATTTAGATAAACTTCTCTACATTCCTATGTTATTTGCTTTTTGGCTATCAACTCAAGGTAAAGAGGATTAGGCTGCCTTCAGCCAAACTCTTACCGAGGCCATGCAACCCCCTCCCCTGGCCTTCCAAGATGGTTTGTGACTATTTTTAATGACTTTATCTTTATAATTTCTCTTACAACTCTTCTCACCATCCTGACTGAACCCCTACATCGAAGTAATGTGGAAATATCACTTCTAATGGCAAAAACCACAGTGACTTTTATACCAGTCTAATAGTTCCATCCCATTATTATCTTAGATTCTAAACTAATAGGAGGGAATGCTCCAAATTCCAGTTGTTAATAAACTTGGAACCACACTGGCCACAGAAATATCTTAATGTGCTTATTTCCTGAAAATAATGGTCTCAGTAGGTTCCCTAAAATAGGAGTGGGCTGCCCTGTGTAACACCTGCTGTGTCCAGAAGCTAACTGAATTCTACAAAGGGCAGCAATTATTCTGAAAACAGCACTCACAATATCTTTCCATTTTAATAATATATGCCTTATTTTTTTTAACGGTCCATTTATTTGCAGTCGTTGCCCAGATGTGAGGAGGGATGTGACTTGATTGGTAATGTCATATTTCTTTGCAGGGCACCAAGCCTCATACATAATACAAATATCTGACAATCCGTGACTACATAAACTCTACAATTGAGGGCTGATCTGTCACAAAATATCATCTCTCTTTACTAATTCAGCATGTCTCCAGAGAACTTCTTTCTTTCTTACAAGCTCAGCACTTCCTCATGTTTAATAAAAGATTAGGTTTCCCAAAAAAATAGCTGAGCAGGTTAAAATGGAATCACGCTTACGAGTCCTGATGAAACAGTTCTCAATTTCTCACTAAAACACTTGTGAAAGAACGAAAAACAATAAACACCAAAATTAGGTGAGAATCTTACAAGAATTCACAATGAAAGGCCTGTGGTGCTGGACGAACAGATATCGTAGGAGGCCTTGTGTAGGTCCATCAAGCTTCCTGCCTTGAGTATGAAAGGAAGGAGGAGAAGGCTTTGAGAGACCCTCAGTGTCTCCATCTCCCATAGGTCCCTGGAGCCTCAGGCAGAACCAGCAGCAAAGCTGGGCACACATGTTTGTTTTCAGGCAGGCAGAGAGCTGTTAGCTCCTCTCCACCTCTACTCTCATTTTAACTCCTTTCTCTTTCTGTACAGAGCTGCAGTTCCCTGACAGAGGAGAGTGCTGAGCCTCCTGGGAGGAGGGTTCTCTCCTGCAGGGCACTGCATGTGTGTGCCAAGGAGGATAAAGGAATGTGCCGGTGCAGAGGTTTTCCCTGTATTCTGCATTTTCGTGTTTCAGCGAGCCAGGAAATAAGGCCCTGAGAAGGCCCCATCTCAGTCTAGCAGAACATTATTTGATGATGATTTGCTAAAAACAACACAAAACAAACCCCCCTGGAAATTCACAAGCAGCCCTGGAAACGTGTTCATCCACCAATGGAAGAGAAAGCTTGATGGACCTACACAAGGCCTCCTGTAGTAACCATCGGTCCAGCACTATAGGCCTTTCGTTGTGAATTCCGGTAAGAATTCTCATCTAATTTTGGAGTTTAGTTGTTTTTTGCTCTTTTGCAAGTATTTCAGGGAGAATTTGGGAACTGTTGCACCAGGACTCGTGAGCATGATTCCGTTTTAACAAGCTCAGCTATTTCTTGGAAAAGTAATCTTTTATTAAACATTAGGAAGTGCTGAGCTTGTAAGAGAGAATGAAGGGGGATTCTACCAAAGGACCGGTAGGAAGAACCAAGGACTTGCTATTTATTCGCTGGTAAACACCAGCCTGGCACACATTTCTTCCTGTCCAAGGTTAAAAGAATAGAAAACAAAAATTTTACCTTGAGCTTCTGGAAAATTACTCTAACACAAGGTAAAGGGAAGATAATTGTGACTGCACAGATTAAATATATCAACTTTGAACTTTATTTCCTAATAAAAAGGAAGGAAATTGAGCATTTCCTTCTTATTTTTCAACAGGATGTAGGAAGACCCTGTACTGGGAAATGAGGAGAGGGGTTAGGGGAAGATAATATCATCCCAGGCCTCAAAATATTTCTATCAGTGTTCAAATCTAGTATCCCACAAACAATAAAAAATTGTGTGGCCTCTGAAGAGCCAACACTCTGTGAGCCCAAACCAGCAAAAACCGCAGAGAACAGAAACAGACTGGCAGGGACTTCCAATACTGAGGCCACCAGACACAGACTGTAAAACAATGTGGTTTACAATGTTCACAGAAGAAAAAAACAAGATCCAGAATGTTAGAGAGAGAGAGAGAGAGAGAGAGAGAGAGAATGAGAATGAACGTTGGTAATCAATTGGAAACTATCAAAAAGAACACAGACATTGCAAATAAAAAAATAATACCGGTCAGATCACCTGAGGTCAGGAGTTCAAGATCAGCCTGGCCAACATGGTGAAACCCTGTCTCTACTAAAAGTACAAAAATTAGCTGGACATGGTGGCACGTGCCCGCAGTCCCAGGTACTCAGGAGGATGAGGCAGGAGAATTGCTTGAACCTGGGAGATGGAGGTTGCAGTGAGCCAAGAGCGCGCCACTGCACTCCAGCCTGGGCGACAGAGTGAGACTCTGTCTCAAAAAAAGAAAAAAAAGTAAAAGAAAAGGAAATGATAGAGCTGAAAGATAAAATAACTCAAAATTTAAAATTTAATAAATGGGTGTGACAGCCGATTAGACAGATTAGATGTGGCTGATAAAGGATTTGGGAACTGAAGTGTAGGTCACAATGAATACCCTGAATGAAACAGGTGGGGAAGACAGAGCGTAAGAGACATCAAATACACCACGAGAAGACATGACGTAAGGTTTACTCCAGAGTTTCACAAGGAGAGGAGACAGAGAATGAGGCACAAGCAGTATGTGAGGGCTTAAAGGCTAAAATATGCAAGCCATGCTTTGGAGAAGCCCAAAAATGCCCGAGGAAGACACATAAAATGAAATCCACAACTGGACACGTCGCAGTAAAACTGAAAAATGCAAAGACAGCAGAAACCCCCAAAGGGGTCACAGAAAAAAATAAGAAGTTACCCTTAAAGAAGCAATAGAGAGACTGATGGCTGACAGACTGCCCTCATGAAATAGCATCCAGATAGACAACACTCATCTCAACGACAATGGATGCAAGAAGACACTGGAATAATATTATCTCATCTGAATGAGAAAGGAACCGCTTGCTTAGAAATTGATTCCGGAAATAAGGAGCATAACTTAGAAATTAGAAGACGAAATTATCGTTATTGAACTCTGTAGAATTATATATCCATAAAAAGCTATGTATGGATATTTGTAGAATACATATCCATATATCCAACCTAAGAGACTAAGGTTCAATAGGGTGAATAAAATTCAGCAATACCAGTGGCCTTCTGTAAGCCAATACTAAAATATAAAGAAAAAATTCCACTCACAACGAAGACACAACTTCTCTCTCTCTCACTCCCTCCTGGGCCCCTGCACAGACACCTTTTATAAAATGCCAAGAAAGAATGCTAACAAGAAATGTATGGGATGCTTATGAGAAACAGTGAGCACTGAAATTTATAAAGGAAAAATAAATATTGAGACAGACATTTCATGTTGCTGAATGGCAACAGCTTATATCTTAAAGGTCCTTAAAGTAATTTAATAAACATCTCGATGATATTTATTTTGGAATTAGAAAAAAAATCACTCTAAAGTTCATATGAATAAATAAACAGGAAAGAATAATGTGAGAGGACCAGCTCTCCAGACACTAAAGCATATAACATACTTCAGAATAACTGATACCATGTCATAACAAGAAAATGTCACCACACGGAACCATGGCATAGAATATGTCCAGACATATATTAGGCACATTAAGACCATTTGGTTCTCTGGAAAAAAAAAACAGGTGAAATCCTCATCACATAAACAAATATAAGCTCTAGAAGACTGAAGAATTTAATGTTACTAAATCAAAATATAAGCCACAAAATTTAGAAGGAGAGGCAACTATTTAACTCATCCCTATAAAGATAAACTTTTTGTTTTATCATAAAACCCATCGAGTAAATAAAATAAAACCTTGCTGGACTTGCTACTTGAAAAATTTTCAACTTTATCATGTCAAAAATAGGAGAAAGAAAGTAAAAGTACAAAGGAAAAGTTGCAAAATAGTTTCCATGATTGTGGCAGACAAACTTTTAACACCCTGGATATTTTGGCTTTTATAAATATATTTTTAAAAAAGCAGTTAAGGTCATAGAAAAAGAAAATGCAAATAACTATGGTTAATGTTTTTAATGGCTAATTTAAGCCAAAGATGTCCACTTTCACCTCTCCTATCCAACATGGTACTTGAAGTCCTAGCAGAGCAGTCTAGCAAGAGAAAGAAAGACACCCAAATTGGAAAAGACGAAGTCGAAGTATCTCTCTTTGCTGATGATATGATCTTCTTACACCTAGAAAACCCTAAAGACTCGGTCAAAAGACTCCTAGATTTGATCAATGAAACTGGCAAAGTTTCAGGATACAAAGTCAATGTATAAAAATTAGTAGCATTTCTATACACCAATAACAATCAAGCTGAGAAAAAAACCGAGAAGTCATTTCACTAAGGCTGACAGTTAGTGCAGGAACGGGGCATGGTTACTTGCAGGTGGCTAAGAGCAATACCAGTGGGGCCAAAAAGGTGAGCACAAGGACCGCAGTGAGTAACAGATGCTCCGGAGACGGGCTAGTGCAGAGGCCTGTGTTCACCTGTGGTTGTCAACTTCCTTGCTGAAGGAGGAATGATGGTTGGAGGGAAAGCCCCAAAGGCTGAGCATGCACACTAGCAAAGGACTGTGTTCTTATGCTGAACTTTGCTCATTATAATAGCAAAAAACACACCTCTGGGTGGAGATTTAAAATGATAATGAGGCATTCAATATTCGTACTAGCATGAACAACAGCTGTGCGTGTGGGCCCAGGAGACCACCCACAACATGCTGACCAACAATGCCCATTCCAGCCCCCTTATGAATCATCAGGTAAGACTCCCACCAAAGGAGTTTCCCCAGCACCAGTCAGCACTGTCTCACTCTTGAGCAATCCACTCCGACCCAGCTTTCAGAGTGTATTTTTGCTTCACAATTGCCTTCCTTGCCTACTCTTACTTTGGACTTGTTCTCAAATTCTTTTGTGTGGTGAAGTCGAGACCCTGAACCAGTCCACTGACAACACTATAATTATAAAAATAATGACAACAAAATATCTAGAAATGCATTTGACAAAGGAGATAAAAGATCCTTACAAGAAAAACACTAATAAAAGAAATTTTAGGTAACACAAACAAACAGAAAAATACTCCATGCTCATGGTTCATAAGAATCTATACTATTAGAATGCTGCCCAAAGCAATCTACAGATCCAAGACAATCTCTACCAAAGCACTAACATCATTTTTCACCGAATTAAGAAAAAACAATCCTAAAATTCATATGGAACCAAAAAGCCAGAATAGCCAAAACGTTATCTAACTTCAAATTATACTACAAGGCTATAGTAACCAAAACAGAATGGTACTGGTATAAAAATAAATACACAGACCAATGAAACAGAATAAAGAACCCAGAAATGAGGCAACATATCTAAAGCCAACTGATCTCTGACAAAGTCAACAAAAACATACACTGGGGAAGGGACACCCTATTCCATAAATGGTGCAAGAAAAACTGGAGAGCCATATGCAGAAGAATGAAATGACCCCTCTCTCTCACCATATACAAAAATTAACTCAAGATAGATTAAAGACTTAAATATAAGAACAACAACTATTTAAATACTAGAAAAAAAAAACCTTGAAAAACATCATCTGGACATTGACCTTCACAAGGAATCCATGACTAAGACCTCAAATGCAAAAACAAAAAACAACAAATGGGACTTAATTATCACTAAAGAGCTTATGCACAGCAAAAGAAATAATCAACAGAGTGAACGGACAGCCTGAAGAATGGGAGAAAATATCTGCAAACTGTGCATCCAACAAAGGGCTAATATCCAGGATCTAGAGGGAACCCAAACAACTCAACAAGAAGATAACAAGTAACCCCATTAAAAGGTGGGCAAAAGACAGGAACAGATATTTTTTAAAAGAAGATATACAAATGGCCCAAAATCACATGAAAAAAATGTTCAACATCACAAATCATCAGATAAATGCAAATTACAACTATAAGGAGATCCCATCTTAGGCCAGTCAGAGGAGCTATTATTAAAAAGTCAAAAAATAACAGTATTGGAGAGGGTGTGAAGAAAAGTGAACAGACGCATAGACCAATAGAACAGAATAGAGAACTCAGAAATAAAGCAACATACCTAAAGCCAAGTAATCTTTGACTGTTGGTGGGAATCTAAATTAATACAACCTTTCTGGAAAACAGTATGGAAATTTCTAAAATAACTAAAACTAGAACTACCAATCCTACTGGGTAGGGGGAGTGCTGGATTGAATGGTAGTTCTATTCAAAGGAAAATAAATCATTATACCAAAAAGATATGCATAAGATATGCTCTTCTATGTTTATCGCAGCGCTATTCACAATAGCAAAGATGTGGAATTGCGTAAAGAAGGATCGCATAAGGAAAATGTGCTGTATATATACCATGGAATACTACTCAGCCATAAAAAAGAATGAAATCATGTCTTTTATAGCCATATTGATGGAACTAGAGCCCATTATCCTCAGTGAAATAACTCAGAAACATAAAGTGAAATACTACATGTTCTCACTCATAAGTAAAAGCCAAATAGTGTATACACATGGACATAAAAGAGTGGAATAGCAGACATTGGAAACTTGGAAGGGTGGGAGGGTGAGAGGAGGGTGAAGAATGAAAAATTGCTTAATGGGTACAACATACAATCTTCAGGTGATTGCTAAACTAAAAAGCTCAGACTTCACCACTATATACTAAAAGTGCACTTGTACCCTCTAGATCTGTAATAAAAAATAAAAAAACTTGCAATGGCTAACTTAAATGAGAAACCACTTTTTAAAATCATCCAATTGGCAAAATTTAAAATAAATTCTAGTGTTTAAAGTTGGAGGCCTCACACTACCTAACTTCAAAAATATACCATGAAGCTGTAGTAAACAAAGCAGTATGGTACTGGCATAAAAACAGACACAGAGACGCAAGGAACAGAAAAAAGAGCCCAGAAATAAATCCACATATTTATAGGCAACTGATTTTTGACAAGGGTGCCAAGAACACACAATGAGGAAAGAATAGTCTCTTCAATGACTGGTGTTGGGAAAACTGGACATCTAAATGCAAAAGAATGAAATTAGACCTTTATCTCACATCATGTACAAAAATCAACTCGAAATGGATTACAAGACATAAATGTAAGATCCAAAACTATGAAATTGCTATATGAAAACATAAGTGAAAAGCTCTGTGACATTGGTCTGGGCAAAGATTTTTTGGGAAAGGTCTCAAAAACACAGGCAACAAAAGCAAAAATAGACAAATGGGATTGTATCAAACTACAAAGTTTTGACCAGCAAAGGAAACAACAGAGTGAAGGCAACTTACAGAACAGAGGAAAATATTTGCAACTATGCATCTGAGAAGGGGTTAATACCCAAAATATACAAGGAATTTAACTCCTTTGGAAGCAAACAACTGGATTCAAAAATAGGCAAAATACCTAAATAGACAATGTTTTTCAAAGTTAGACATATGAACGGACGACAGGTATACGAAAAAATGTTTGCCAGCACTTATCATCAGGGACATGCACACCAGAACTGCAGTGGGATATCATCTTACTCCAGTTAGAATGGCTGTGATCAGAAGGACACAAGATAACGCATGCTGGGGAGATGGGGAAGGAAAGGAAACCCTCATAAACTGTTGGTGGGAATATCAATTAGTGCAGCCACGATGGAGGTCCCTCAAGAAACTTAAAATCCAACAATCCTACTACTGGGTATGTGTCCAGAGGAAATGAGATCAGTACCTTGAAGAGAATCTGCAGTCCCGTGTTGGTTACTGCAGTGTTCACGACTGCCAAAATACGGACTCGACCTAAATGTCTATCAAAGGATGAATGGATAAAGAAAACATGCTGTCTATTCCCAGTGGAATACTATTGGGACACACAAAAGAATTAAACCTTTTTATTTGCAACAACGTGAATGGAACTGGAGGACGTTATGTTAAGAGGAATAAGCCAGGCACAGAAAGACAAACCCCAAATGATCTTCACTACACGTGAAATCTAAACAAGTCGATCTCATAGAAGTTAAGAGTAGAATGTTGGTTATCAGAGGCTGGAGTGGGCAGTGGGGGGAAGGAGATGGGAGATATTGATGAAAGAATACGTAATGACAGTTAGATAGGAAAAATAAATTCAAGAGTTCTATTGCACAGCAAGCTGACTCTAGTCAATGATGACAAGCAGTGTTCTTGAAAAATGCAGAGTGGACAAATGCATTCGCCACAAAAATGGTAACTATCTGAGGTCACACGTTTGTTAATTAGCTAGATTTAATTACCCCACAATGTATGTATATTCCAAAACATTATTGTGCCCATGGTAAACACATACAAAGTTTCCTGCCACTTTTTCTTAAATGCAAACATTAAAAGAGTTCACATTTATATGAAATGTATAACGATATACATTTATGATTTGGGCTCATAATTGTATTTTGTAGTTTTTGTTCTTAATTTCCTTCTTCATTTTATTGATTGACTGAAATGAAGTCTCACTCTTTCTCCCGGGCTGGAGTGCAACAGCACGATCTCAGTTCACTGCAATCTCCACCTCCTGGGTTCAAGCAATTCTCCTGCCTCAGCATTCTGAGTAGCTGGGATTACAGGCGCCCACCACCTCACCCAGCTAATTATTGTATTTTTAGTAGAGATGGAGTTTTACTATGTTGACCAAGCTGGTCTTGAACTCCTGACCTTAGGTGACCCACCTGCCTTGGCCTCCCAAAGTGCTGGGATTATAGGCATGAACCACAGCGCCTGGCCTATTTATTTTTAAAAATTATATTTCAATATCTTTGCGGGTACAAGTGGCTTTTTGTCACATGGATGAATTATATACAGTGGTGAATTCTGAGACTTTAGTGTACCCGTCACCTGAGTAGTGTACATTGTAACTAACATGTTGTTTTTTCCCTCTAGCCCCCCTCCTACCCTCTAAAGTCTCTATAATGCAGTCCGAAAAGATCAGGCCTTTTTGGACATCCTACGGAAGAGCTCATTGACCCTCTACATCAGTAGCATGCTGGGCTTACTGAGCTGGATAAACAAGAAATGAATCAGTTGTCTGGGGACCTGGCGAGACACGTGCACTCCATACAGTGGGGGATAAACCCTGCAAAGATTCCAGGGCCTGACATGACAGTAAAATATTTAGGAATCTAGTCACCAGAGGTACCTGGAACATTTCCTCTAAAGTGAAAAATGCATCATCATTAAAAAAAATATCTAGGGTTTAACTCTGTGCAATTGCATCAGTCTGTTCTCATGCTGTAGTAAAGATACTACCCAAGACTGGGGAATTTATAAAGGAAAGAGTAGTTGACTCACAGTTCCACACGGCTGGGGAGGCCTCAGGAAACTTACAGTTATGGCGGAAGGGGAAGGGGAAGCATGGACCTTCTTCACACGGTGAGAGGAGAGAGAAGAGGGAGCAAAGGAGGAACTTGCCAATGCCTAAAAAGCCATCGGATCTCATGATAACTCACTCACGATCACAAGAACAGCACGGGGGAAACTGACACCCCATGACTGACTCACCTCCCACCAAGTTCCTCCTGCAGTACCTGGGAATTATAATTCCAGATGAGATTTGCAGAGAGAAACGAGCCTAACCATAAAAAACCAGACACCCCCAGTCAATCAGTGCTGGAAGCAGCGTGCCTGGTGCCACCTCTCGCATGTTCTGGCGATCATTCCCATAAATGTGAGATGTTGTGGAATCTGGCAGCAGCCCTGCGGAACTTTCCATTGTCCAGGCTTTGGGAGGTGCAATTTAGACGTAGATCCCATATTTCCCCGGGCCACAGGCCAGCAGGTAGTGAGGAGGAGCTTAGATATTGATCCAGAGACTCCGAATGGGTGGGGAGATGCAGATGGAATCCAGGATTCAGGGAAGAATGCAGGAGTCGCTAGAGTTGCAAAGCCCAGGGACTCGGGACGGGTTAAAGCCGGCTTAGAAACCTCAGTTGGGAGCTAGGCAGAAAGCTTGGATGGGCTCATTCACTGACAAAAATGGAGCAGGCACGACAAACCAGGCACTGGGTATTATGGATGGCGATACCACTTGTCACTGATGGGGACAAGCTTGATGGAGTCCAGCACCGACGAGCTTGCAGTGTCGTGGGGCGAACTGGACAGCCAGATTTTATAAACCAAGCAAACGGGCAAACGACAAAATAATGCGAGTTTTCATGACAATGATGACGGGAAGAGATCTGGCATCCAGACAGAGTTAGCGTAAAGACCCTCATTTCCAGAGGAAAACAGAAAGCGAGGGGGTAAGGCTGGCAGCAGCCAAGGGCTGTGACTGGGGTGCTCAGGTGGCAAATAGGTTCATGATGTCTCTCTGCAAGACTAAAAACCAAGAGGCTACAGGTGATGGTCAGGTCTGCAGCTCTGTTTTACCTGCTACCTTGGCACGTCTGGGCATCCAGATGAGGTTTCCTTCACGTGGTTCAGGTGACAGAGGCAGGGGGCAGGGCTTGGTGCCTTCCTGCCTTTTTCTTTCTTTTTTTTTTTAAGATGGGGTTTCACCATGATGGCCAGGCTGGTCTTGAACTCCTGACCTCAGGTGATCCACCCACCGAGCCCGGCCCTTCCTGCCTTTTTCCAGCACGCTTGCATCCACGCTGGGCCAGGCGCACCTGACCGAACGCGGGGAGCCATACTCTGGGTGTGGTTTGTGTGTGCTTCCTCTGGCCTTTTCAGCTTTGAATAATTGAACATTAAGTGATTGTTCCACTTCATAAAGTATGGTCCAGGGAGGCACTGTGCAAATTGCTAAATCAATTTACTTTTAAACAGAAACGAGGTTTTAAAAAAAACCACACACACACACATACATACACACACAACTTAATGAAGGTTTGATGGGTTCCGCCGCAAGCGTCTTCAGAATGCCGCACTGCTCTCCCCGTGAAGTCAGTATTACACATTCCTGGGCTGCAAACCAAAGGACAAATTGGGGGCACAACGTGCACAGCCACATGACTTTTCTTGTTTGCAAAGGTCAGTGATTCTCCATGCATCAACCAAGAGGCGCACCATGCAGGGCCTCAGCTTCAGCAGAATAAAGCTGTGAGTCAGAACCGGCTTCGGAGCTAGAAAAAGACCTGGACTCCAATCTCACTCCCCTTCCCTATGTGATGTTGGAGCAAAGTATTTAACTTCTGGGCCCTCAAGTCTCTTGGTGGTTTAAAGGCGATAATACCTACTTTGCCAGGTCTTGCTGAGAATTAAATGACTTTGTAATAATGATAGTTGCCAACCTGTAGGAAGCACCTGTTATGTTTCAGGAACGATGCATAGTGCCCTCTCTGTGAACTCTCAGATGCAGATATCCTTAGGAGATGAAAACATTCAGTTCCCACGATGGAGCTGGTATTTGTGACACACAGCTCACACACTGCTAGCTCTCCCACCGGTCTGTAAAATGGCTTGTCATGTGCTTATTTTGTATTCAAACGTGTTGGATTTGATGCCTGTCCCCAGGGACAAAGGGCCAACAAAAAAATGTGTGCACACTCCTCTGCGTGTGTGCACGGGCACGTGGAGGCAATGTGAATCAACGGCTCTTTTGAATGGGAAATGTTTCCTGTACCAGATTACCGTGGATTTGGGGTTATTGCTCCAATCATCTTTGCGTGGTTCTGTTACCCTTCGGACGAATGATTCGTTCTCAGGCTTCTCACTCCACATCTCCAGTGAGCTGAGACCGAGTCCTGTTTTCTCTCTGTCCCCTCCTGAAGCCTTTGGTGGCCTCCTTTGCCTCGGGTCTCCACCCAACATCATCCCATTTTTGGTCCTCTTCTCTCAAAAATCTGAGCTCCGGGTATTGCGACACTTGACCTTTCCCCTGCGCTTATACTATGTAATTCTTTTTAAAATCATGGGCTTTGAAAACAATTTTTGGAATTATTTTTCTCCCAATCTAGGCTCCGTTGCAAAACCTGGAGTTCAGTCAAGGAGAGCTACTTTCAATGCGAAGTGAACACAGACCATAAATCACAAAGTTAACATCGGGAGGTGTCTGAGGAGTCTGGAGAAGATCACACCTAAAGGTGACCCTGGAAGCCTGGCTGGGAACAGGAGATAGAAATTACTATCTTTAATTTCCAAAGTTTGCTGATTTAGGAGAAGAGTGGCTATTTTAAAAGGACACAGAAACGCATCAGAAAAGAAACACAACAATGTATAACGAGGCTGTTTTAATTCAAAACCCTCTCTCCTGAGCCTGACCCGTCCTCCCTATTGCAAAAGGGAACTGACGGAGGAGCTCCTCCGGTGGTCAGCTCACTCACAGCGTGACATGGACAAAGCCAGCTCAGTGTGTCCACGCCCAGTTCCAGCGAATCAACTCGGTCTTCTGATTCGGGGAAAATCGGGGCGTTCTTAACCTTTGATCCAGGGATGTCCTTTCAGGGGTCCAGCAATGCCGAACTGGGCACTGTGAGGCTTGTTCATGTTTCATTTCTGGAAATATAACCTCAGTGACTTCTCGGTGACATTTTGATTGATTAATTGATTGTTAAGCAGACAAGTCTTGCTCTGTCACCCAGGCCGAAGTGCAGTGGTGCAATCATAGCTCACTGCAGCCTCAACCTGGGTTCAAGCGATCCTCCCACCTCAACCTCTTCAGTAGCTGGGAAAACAGGCAGGCACCAACATGCCCAGCGAATTGTTCTTTAAGAGATAGGGTCTTGCTATGTTGCCCAGGCTGGAATTGAATTTTTAGGCTCAAGTTTCCTTTCACCTTGGCCTCCGGAAGGGCTGGTATAACAGGCACGAGCCACTGTGCCCAGCCTATATGACATTTAATTTCGAGTTTCTCATTGTGGCAAGCCAGCTTTACTTGTCAAACATGATTTCCTCGAGGTAAAATCAGGTATGCAAGAATACGCGTATGTTTCTCATGTAAACACACCATTTGTCCCTCCTTATACAAATACTTACTGGTTGAAGGAAGAGCAGGCTGCTAATAAGGCTTTTTGTACTTCCCATGGATTCCAGTCGATTGAAAGCCAATGAGCCTTGGAATATTAGACTGTTATTATCTAATAATAATATTCTAAGTCTGGGAATCTCAGACTGATAGAATGAAATTCTGCAGACACCCATCTGAACAGGTTTGGTGTACAATGGCAGGTTTCCACACCTTTTTGCCATACTGGCAGTGTTTCCGGTTGCAAGGTGGATTTCTCCCCAGCTTACACGGGGGATTTGGTGTCACTTGGTTTCCATTCTCTGAATACTCTATAGGACACTGTACAGCAGGGATGCAATTGTCAGGACTGTTAAGTTGTGCCATTGGTTCTAGCTACCCCAAAGGCTCAGTTGATGACAATCCCTTAGAGACCCAGTGTATCCGTCAGCTCTCACGTTGCTGCAAAGATCCTACCTGAGACTGGGTAATTTATAAAGGAAAGAAGTTTAATGGACTCACAGTTCAGCATGGCTGGGGAGACTCACAATCACAGTGGAAGGCAAAGGAGAAGCAAAGGCACATCTTGCAAGGCAGAAGGCAAGAGAGTTTGTGCAGGGCATCTCCATTTATAAAACCATGAGACCTCCTGAGACGTATTCACATCACAAGGACAGGATGCGGGAAACCACCCCCATGGTCCAGTTATCTCCCCCTGGCCCTGCCCTTGACATGTGGGGATTATTTCAATTCAAGGTGAGATCAGGATGGGGACACAGACAAACTGTATCAGCCAGGATGACAGAGGTTCCATCATCTTATGATGCTGCCATGTCAACCAACATCAGACATGAGAGTTTGCCACGGTGGGGAAAAGATATGGAGGACCACGGAGCAGTTAAAGGTTTCCACCCCAAATCTACCCACATCACTTCCGCTTGAGTGTCACTGGTCAAATCAAACCACACAGCTATATCTAATGCCAAGGGCTGGGGAGGACATTTCTCTTAACGTGCCAGAAGGTGAGATCAGGAAACATTGATAAACGCCAGTAATGTCCACGCACCGGACGTTTGGGTCTGGTTGCCCTGCATCCACGCCTAACAGGCAGATGACCCAGGCTGGGCCAACTGCAACCTCTTTTCAGGGTATCAAAGCCACTGATACAATGTTCATTTACCTGCAATACCAAGAAACTAACTGGGTCTAGAGATGAAAGTCTCTCTTGAGACTTTTGTTCTTGAGTGGAGTTATGTAAGAACAGAGAGAAAAAAAAAGGGCTCAGGCATTCTAGCAGATTCTAGCAGCCTCACCTTGCCAGTGTGTCTGTAGCTTCCTCCTGTCCAGTCCCCCTGAAGCCAGGCTTGTTCCTGCACCTTTCTCTCAGACTGTTTCTTGAACTGTCCTATGAACTGACTGCTACCAACACCCTCCCAATGTACTGCTTTCTTGCTTAGCCTAAGACTCAGTTTCTGTTATTTGCACCAAACATTTTCCCAAATAGAAAAAGTCAAAAAGAAAAAGATAATGAACACCCAACAGAAGCAATCTGCGAGGTGCTCTGAGACATGCGCAGGTATGAGCTTGCAGGGGGAGGTGGGAGGTGCTCTGAGACACACACGCAGGTATGAGCTTGCAGGGGGAGGTGGGAGGTGCTCTGAGACACGTGCAGGTATGAGCTTGCAGGGGGAGGTGCGAGGTGCTCTGAGACACACGTGCAGGTATGAGCTTGCAGGGGGAGGTGGGAAAACTGGGTACCTGTCTCGGGTCTGTCACCTGCCTTGCGGTGTGAACTTCAACAAACCCCAAACTCATCTGAAAAATGAAAGTCTGGAATAGGGGATCTTCAAAGTCCTTTCTGACTCCAGCGGACAATGACTCTGCCGTTTTGGGATTGCTGAAACAAGCACAACACCTGTATTTCGGCAGCTGATTGAGACCCAAACCAGGCCCCACTCTTTGACAAATAACCTGTCAAGTCTCCACGTTTGCTGAGAATCACATCAGCCTAGGAAATCACAGACTGCTTATATTTTACATTTCAAATGTGCAGAGATCCTGGCATCGATCTGAGGGCATGCCTCCACCCTGGGGATCCGTCTCAGCAGCAGGGGTGTTATTAGTGCAAGCAATCACGCTCAGTGCTCATCGGATGCCTATTTACTGTGCAGCGCGTCCTTCAGTTGGCTTGAGATCAGCTGGGGTCCTTTATTTGCCCATCAGCTCAGTACCCAAGAGGCAGAAGAACCTGACATTTCTAGAACATTGTGATATAACAATATCAGTAGAAGTAAATAATTACTATAAAACCTCAGCTCTCCGTCTCTGATTAGAACTTCAGGAGCTGGGTAGAGAGAAAAATCCTAGGTATGTCTCTGCAGGTGGGTGCACAGATGAAAAATGGGATGACTTTCCCTGTGAGTAAGTTTCACCTCTGATTAGAATTCTGCCTAGAATGAAAGGGTGGTGTGCTGAGATATGGATGACTCACTAAATGAGAAGGGCCTATCTGCAGACATTCTTCTTCCTGCCTTTAGCTGCAAGAAACTCTCTCTCACTCTTGTGTTGATAAAAGTGGATGTTTTCAGGATATCCTGCCCTGATTAAGTAAGGATGAAGATGAGATTCTATCAGGAGCATGGGTCACCTTTGTCTTTCATACACATGAAGGCGCTTCACCAAATCCCGGAAGAGCACAGTCCGGAAGATTTCAGGGCTCACTGATTCCAGGCTGTATGGTCAGGGGTGGTCTCTGCTTGTGGATTTGTTTTTCTTCTCTGCAAAGCTAACTGGGTGAAAAGTGCTCAACCCTAACATAAGGACCTCTTTATTCCAGGACTAAGGACCACTTTAATTAATTAATTAATTTGCGATGGAGTGAAACTCCATAAATAAATAAATAAACTAATTAATTAATTGCCAGGCTGGAGTACAGTAGCCTGATCTCGGCTTACTGCAACCTCTGTCTCCCAGGCTCAAGCGATTCTCCTGCCTCAGCCTTCCAGGTATAGCTGGGGTTACAGGCAGGCACCACAACGCCCGGCTAATTTTTTGTGTGTAGACACAGAGTTTCTCCATGTTGGTCAGACTGGTCTCAGACTCTTGACCTCAGGTGATCCGCCTGCCTTGGCCTCCCAAAGTGTTGAGATTACAGGTGTGAGCCACTGCGCCTGGCCAGCACCACATTTGAAAGTGGATCTCAGTGAACGTCAGTCCTCTGGGTGAGCTGAGAAGAGAAGGGCTTCAGTGGCTGGCCAAATGGAAGAGAGCTCTGGCTGCCGAGCGATTTCAGAAGATCCTGAGGGACTTTCTGCTGTGCCAGGGTCCTTGTTCAGTTCCCTCAGCAAATTCTCAATGGTCCCAGTTAAGGATAATGGACACAGTGCCCCGCCAAACCAAAGCTCCTGGCAATTGGAAGGTGTAATCGCTCTAGAGTCTCAAGTGTTTCCGATGCATTTTTCCGGGCAAACACAGTTGCAACTGTGATACTTGCAGCAACGGAAAAATACAGATGCCGCCCACAAACCATTGGTGCAAGTTTGTGTTTGGGACTGGAAATGCGGCTTGGAACTTTTCTGTCTTTAATGCAATGTAGGGAATTTTTAAAACAATCCACTGCTCCCACTTTTGGCTCTTTCTCAGGTAGGACTCACCCAGCAGATATAACTGAGTTCCTGTTGAACTTGGCAGTAGACAGCGAACCCAGGAATTCGGCAGGAAGTTCAGTTGTGTCTGCACAACCTGAGAAGCTACATGTCTGACTCAGAATGCCATGGGTTTGGGGGTTGGGATTATTCTCCAGGTCCCAGGAATCCATGTCCAATGAATCCGTTATGACGAACTGTCCACCTGGCAACCCCGAGTTTGGTTTTCAGTATTCATTTCCGGGGCATCCACTTGTAAAAACACCACAAATGAGCTTCTCAGACTCAGCAGTCTCCATTGCTACCGACTTGATGGACTGAGCCAGAATTCCTGGGAGGGGAGGCTTGGGGTGCTAAGCTGATTGCGAAGCAGCAGGCATCAAGTGGAGGCTGAGAACAGCAAGCAGTTTATGCACTTTCAGGTGAGGAGCTGCCAGGGTTTATCTACTTCACCAACTTTCACAGGAAAAGAACAAGACCAGGATATGCACAATCCCCTCAGGGTCACCTCATCCCACCTGGCTGCAGCTGATGACTTTCACCAGAAAGAGGAAAAGGGAAAAGTACAAAGAGAAACGAGCAGCTGGCAAGGCCAGGCCGTGGAGGGTGGCTCTCATCAATTCCAAACTCCAGCAGTAAGTCCCCTCCACCGGGCATCAGGGGAGCTCTCTGCACCCTGCTACAGAAAGCCTCATAGCCACTCTTAGGATGCCATGAGCTGGCTACTGAAACCTCCTTTAGTGGGGAATTCTTCCAAAGATCAGAGGGACAGCAACCCCCAGGCACGCTATTTCAGCCAAGGAGACGAACTGTGCTCACTGTAAGTACTAACTACAGAATTCAGGTGCAGGCTTCTCTTTATAAGAAAGAAGAATGTTGGTGGCAAAAGCCTTCCCACTCCCATAGTACAAGTTGCAAAAGTTTTATTGGTTTTAAAAAAATTTATTTTAGAGACAGGCTCTCCCTTGGTTGCCCAGGCTGGAATGCAGTGGTGAAATCGGAACTCTCTGCAGCCTCCAACTCTGGGCTCAGGTGATCCTCCCGCCTGAGCCTGCTGAGCAGCTCGGACTACAGGCATGCACCATCACAGCCAGCTAAGGGGTGCGGCACCTGGTATTCACCAGTGGTCTCTCATCCGTGCACTCACCAGGTCGGACCCTGCTTAGCTTCTGAGATCAGAAAAGATCAGGCACATTCACGGTGGCACAGCTGTAGACGCTACAAATGGTTTTAATGCACACTGTCCATTAGACCTTCATCACAAGCCTGTACAAGGGGTGAGTTAGGAATCACTGCCCCTGGTTTACGAATGGCCAAAGTGAAGGACTGAGGTTAAGTAGCCGGTCCAAGTTTATGAGCTAGTAAGCAGCTGAACTGAAATTCTTTAATTTTTCCCACCATTTCCCCAAAGATAAAGGTTTTGTTTTTTAACTTTTAAGTTCAGGGGTACAAGTGCAGGTTTGTTATATAGATAAGATTGTGTCATGGGGGTTTGTTGTACAGATTATTTCACCACCCGGATATTAAGCTTAGTACCCATTAACTATTTTTTTCTGCTCCTCTCCCTCCTCCCAACCTCTATCCTCCAAAAGGCCCCAGTGTCCGGTGTCCCCCTCTATGTGTCTGTGTGTTCTCATCATTTAGCTCCCACTTATAAGTGAGAACATGTGGCATTTGGTTTTCTGTTCCTGCATTAGTTTGCCAAGGATAATGGCCTCCAGCTCCACCCACGTCCCCACAAAGGACATGATCTCGCTCTTTTTATGGCTGCATAGTATTCCATGGTGTAGAGGTACCACATTTTCTTTATCCAGTCTGTCATGGATGAACATTTAGGTTGATTCTGTGTCTTGGCTATTGTGAATAGCGCTGCAGTGAACACATCCATGCATGTGTCTTTATAACAGAATGACTTCTGTTCCTTTGGGTATATGCCCAGTAATGGGACTGCTGACTCGAATGGTATTTCTGTCTTGAGGTCTTTGAGGAATCATCACCACACTGTCTTCCACAATGACTGAACTAATTTACACTCCCAGCAAGAGAATAAACGTCCCTTTTACTCCACAACTTTGCCAGCATCTGTTGTTTTTTGACTTTTTAATAATCGCCATTCTGACTGGTGTGAGATGGTGACTCATTGTGGTTTTGATTTGCTTTTCTCTAATGATCAGTGATGTTGAGCTTTTAAAAAATTTTTTTTTGAGACGAAGTCTTGCTCTGTCACCCAGGTTGGAGTGCAATGGCACGATCTCAGCTCACTGCAACCTCCACCTCCTGGGTTCAAGTGATTCTCCTGACTCAGCCTCCTAAGTAGCTGGGACTACAGGTGTGCACCTCCACACCTAGCTAATTTTTGTATTTTTAGTAGAGATGGGGTTTCACCATGTTGGCCAGGATGGTCTCGATCTCTTGACCTCGTGATCCATCTGCCTCGGCCTCCCAAAGTGCTGGGATTTCCTATGACTGCTGCATGTACATCTTCTCTTGACAAGTGTCTGTTTGTGTCCTTTGCCCACTTTTTTATTACGCATCTGACAAATGTCTAATATTCAGTGTCTACAAGGAACTCAAACAAGTTCCCAAGAAACAACTTAGTTTACAAGTTTACAAGAAAAAACGCAAAATGCTTTTAACTCTTACTGAAGGATATATACCCTACAACTAAACAGTGGTGGCAACAGGACGCTGTCCACAAACACTTCCTGTGTGTCTGTGAGACAAATCGCACAGGGATTTGTCTCTCCACTGTCCCGGGTCTCTCCAGGTCACCTTCCAAGAAGGCGAAGGTTTCGCCTTCTGCAGCATTAATTCTCTGTTATAGGCCTAATCTCGCTGCCTGAGGGGGCCAAGCACTTCAGTGCAACAAAAAGCTTAAGGGAGGATTAACTCTCAACCACACTTGTAATGACTGTCTTAGGATGAGAAAAGCGGGGGGGGGGGGGGGGGGGGGAAAGGGAAATGAGAAAAGCAATGAGGCCATCTCAGTGGGACTTTCTTTTGAAGAGAGGTGAACCAATTAGGTTTCCGAAAATCCCTTTCTTCTTTCCCACTTCTTCCTCCCAAAGCAATTACATCAGGCTCTGAAGCCAAAAGTCTAGGAATGAGGACAAGACCTGCCTGACGTCAAGCAACTGTGTATTAAAACAGCGGTCTGCCTGAGAGGTGGGACAGCGCCCTGAGGACAAGGGACTGCCTGTAGGGACCCAGCTTGCAATTTCTTGAGAAAGAAAACCCATCCTCCCAACTCCAAGGATTAGGGGCCACCACTGTCACTGCAAATCTGTAGCAGCATGTGTCTAGTAAGTAGCTAAAATGTCACAACCCAAACCCCACCGTTTCTGGAAATGAATTAGAGCAATAAGACAATAGCATTTTTCCCCCTGTCCTGTCCCTCCACTTCCACCTCCAGTCCAGCAAATCTTAAAATAGTGAATTTCCCCTGAGACGGGGGAACCACTTGAACCCAGGGGGTGGAAAATGAAGTGAGCCGAGATCACGTCACTGCGCTCCAGCCTGGTGACAGAACAAGACTCTGGCTCAAAAAAAAAAAGTGAATTTCCCTAGAAATCAATGCTAAGGATTATTTGTTTTTCGTGTGGGATGTGACACTTGAGCCAAGATTGGAAGTGGGTTCTAGAAACTCAAAGAGATGTTCCCATCAAGGCTGCCTGGGATATTAGTATAAGAAAGAGAATCTTGAGTATATTCTAGAGATATAAACATATCTGTTAGTCACTCGAACATTCTTAGTCCAGAAGAGAGAGATGACCTGGGAGGTAAAACGTAGACTCCTTCCTCAGAGAAGAAGGTGAATCAATCGCCTGAAACTAAGCAGAGGACAGATTTGATACAAACGTGAAATTGTTTGGATGAAGGGAAGAGTCAAGCTCAGAGTGGGCAGAGGAGAAGAAAGCCATCAATTATTTTCTGGATAAAGAAAATGGGCTGTGTATATACCACGGAATACTATGCAGTCATAAAAAGGAAGGAGAGCATGTCCTTGGCAGGAACATGGATGGAGCTGGAGGTCATTATCCTCAGCAAACTAATGCAGGAAGAGAAAAGTAAATACCACATGTTCTCACTTATAAGTGGTTGCTGAATGATAAGAACACTTGGACACAGGAAGGGGAGTGACACACACTGGGCATCTGTGCTGGGTGAGGAGGGATAACATCAAGAACAGCTAATGGATGCTGGGATGATTCGTGCAGCAAACCACCATGGCTCATAGTTACATATATAACAGACCTGCACGTCCCGCACGTGGTTACCTACGTAGCAGACCTGCACGTCCAGCACATGGACCCTGGAACTTCTAATAAAAGTTGATGAAGCCAAAAAGAAAAAAAAAAACCACCTAGGGAGGTAAGTAGCATAGGGTTTGAACATCCACTGAGGTTCTTTCCCTGGGCCACAGACAGTTTTCTGACATGGTAGCATGCTGTTGTCCGAGGACAGCTGGGGTTTTTATCAGACTGGGAGGGCTTCCCACAGGGAGTCAGGGACAAAAGGTCCCATTTTCCACCTTATACCTCGCAGAAAAGACAAACACCAACATATTTCCTCTAAAGATAATGGATGGGTAATTTATAAGAAAAGAGGTTTAATTGACTCATAGTTCCACATGGCTGGGGAGGCTTCAGGAAACTCACAATCATGCGGAAGGCACGTCTTCACAGGGCGGCAGGAGGGAGAATGATGCCAGCAGGGGAAATGCCAGACGCCTAAAAAACCATCGGATCTCATGAGACTTGGTCATTATCATGAGAATAGCTTGGGGAAAACTACCCCATGATTCAATTACCTCCACCTGGTCCCACCCTTGACCTATGAGGATTATTAAAATTCAAGGTAAGATTTGGGTAGGGGACACAGAGCCAAATCCTATCAATTGTGATGATCCTTGCACAAAGCATGTGCATATCAAATCAGTTGCAAGGTGAATATATTCTAGAGATCGAATATACAGAATGGCAATTATTGTTAATAACACCATTATATACTTGAAAACTTGATGAGAGCAGATTGTGAGTATCCTCACCCTACATGCACATGAAATGGTAGCTATGAATGGTGATGAATATGCTAATTAATTGACTGTTGTATTAGTCCATTCTGACACTGCTATAAAGAAATACCTGAGACTGGGTAACTTATACGTTGATTATGTACAATTTTTATTTGTTAACTATTTCTCAGTAAAACTGGAAAAAAAAAAAACACCCTGAGATCTGAAAATCCATACTCAAGAGCGAATGCATTTGGTGCTGATGGCATGCATTACAAAGCTGTTCTCTTCAACTCCTTATTTTGCTCCAGTTTCTTCACCTACAAAATGTGGATAATAATCCCTGAGTTGCCTAGAAGACAGGTATCACGGGATCAAATCAAATCATGCACAAATGAGTGCTTTGTAAAACACACAGCTACACTTGCTTATCGCCATTCTCATGAACACTGAAACACTTTACATGCACCTGTGTGCTGCCTGGCTGAATTATTTTCAGGACGACCTGAGAACAAAGTGTCTCTTGCCATCTTTGTCCACCTGAAGACTTTTAAAGGGTCATGAGGCAGGTTACTGACAAAATTGCTTCCTTTGAAACAATGCATCTGTGTGAATCAGGATTTCTCGATGACGAGCTGATTGATCTAAGACTGAAATTCAGCAAAGATGCTAATTGCTCTGGGCCTCAGCTTATTCCAACTGTAAAATGGGAGTAATAACCTAGCCCTTGGGCCTCAGCTTATTCCAACTGTAAAATGGGAATAATAACCCAGCCCTTGTAGGGTTTATGATGATTTAGAAGGTGGTGCATGTAGACTGCTTTCTTACTGGGAGAACTGAGCCATGCCAAGGTTTTTGCTTGTTTGTTTTTGCATACAAGCACGAGAATAAGAAAATACGGAGGGAGAAATCGTTGGCGCTAGGCCTGAAACTCTTGGACACAGTATGGGGAACAAAGACCCCCTTCACCTTCTCGGGCAGAAAATACATGTTCCCAGAAGGAAGAAGGTCAACCTAAACCAGCCACCAGCCTAGACCAAGGACATCTGCTGAGAGTCACTAGGGAAAGATCATTCCTACTGTCCACCAGATGCTTAGTCCAGCCCCCAGTTCCTTGGAATTCTGTCCATCTCTTAAGGCCATGGTCAAGTCCTCCTTCCTTTGTGAGACACTCCCAGGCCTCCTCATCTGGAGTTTCCATTGTTTTCCTAGTTCTAATCTCTTTGGTTGTATTACATAGCGTGCTTACAGTTTGCCGTATTTTCTTATTTGTGTGCATCTTGAATTGATCTTTTTAAGAGACTGGAGAGTAATGAGCATGTAATTTTCATCCTTATGTCCCTTCTACTGCTCCATAATGATGTCTGCTCTTGAATGAGATGTGTTTAAAACTCTCACCTCATTGTTCATTTAAAGCCAATTCTATAAATAAGCAATGAGGGCTCTCCTTACCACCACCACCTAATGCCTGGTGCTGCTGTGCTTGGCTTCAGACTGGCCTCCCAGATTCATCATCTTTGAATGCCAATTTAAAATTCCTTATTCAAATTTCCCACTCAAAATCTTTTAAAGGTCGCACACTGCCTACATGATAAGGTCCAAACGTCAAAGCCTTCAATGTCAGACTCTCACCAGCTGGCTCTAATCCAGCTACTGAAACTCACATTTCCAAACATTCGTTCATTCATTCATGTGTTCATTTGTTCGTTCATTCATTGAGCATGGATTGACTGTGCCAGTCGTTTTGATAGTCATTGTGTTAGGTGGTAGGGATCTCTATAGAAAAAGACGTAGTCCCCGATCTCAATGCAGTTATCACCCAGCGGGTTAGCAGGAAGTAAACAGAATATTATAATTCTAAGTTATAAAAGCTATAGCAGAACAATGTGCAAGAGACACTGTGCGTATGGAAAAGCTAGGGCCCAAACTGGCCTAAAGGAGTCAGGGGAGAGTTACTAGAAGAAGAACCGAAGGAAGACTGCTTTTCTAGGAAGACGCTATGGTGGGGTAAAGTGAGGGCATTTGAAACAGAGAGAAAAATCATATGCCCCTGACATACACACACACACACACACACACACACACACACACACACACAAACCTTACAGTGATGCTATAAGAAGATCGTTCAAAGTTATCAGTGGTTCAGGAGGCCCTAGTTGAAGCTGAACTCAAACTAAAAGGGATTTCTGGCAGGGCACAGTGGTTCACGCCTGTAATCCCAGCACTTTGGGAGGCCGAGGTAGGCAGATCACTCGAGGTCAGGAGTTCGAGACCAGCCTGGCTAACATGGTGAAACACCCCCCGGACCCCGTGTCTACTAAAAAAATACAAAAACTAGCCGGGCATGGTGGCAGGCACCAGTAATCCTGGCTACTCGAGAGGCTGAGGCAGGAGCATCGTTTGAACCTGAAAGGCAGAGGTTGCAGTGACCCAAGACTGTGCCCCTCACTCCAGCCTGGACAACAAGAGTGAAACTCTGTCTCCAAAAAAAAAAAAAAGAAAAAGAAAAAGGAGTTTCTTGGGTCCATAACTGGTATTTACTCTCTAATGCCAGTGTTTCCTGACATGTGTTCCTGAACCTGGTTCTGAGAGGCACGGTCAGTGGCTCACCACGAGGGAAAGAAAAAAGTATTACGTGGTCATAAAAAGTCTGCCAAGTATATACTTGCTTTTCTCCTTCTTGGGAAGGTCCAATGTTCAAAGCACATCAAAGCTTCCGCTAAGCCTTGCAATCAAACAAGCTGCTGAAAGTGTCCCAGACACGCTTCTCCAGAGTGTCATGCTGCTATATACTTCCCGAAGAATGGGATGCAAGGCGGCAGTCTTGGAAACGCTGGTCTGTATCTGTCTGTACGCTGCTCTTTAGGTGTACCTGGTCTGGTTTGTAAATAGTTTATGAAGGAACGGGCTTCAAGGACAAACAAGGTTTTAAATCTTGTCTCCATCACTTAGTTGCTATTTCACGTTGGACAACTTAGTTCTTTAATGGACAGTTTACTCATCTGTAAATGGTGTAAAATGTACTTTCTTCAAGTGTAGTTTGATTGAGCACACATGCCTAACACACATCTAACTAAAGAATTTACTTCATTATTAGTGGCAAACGTAAGCTGAACTAGGTGTAAGAACCCTGTAACTAAGTTATATAGATTCATTCCTCTTTCAGCATTCTAGTAGAATTTCCTTCCAATGGCTCACCAGTGATTCTTATTTACTGTTACTTAAACCTTAGCACAAAAGGATTCCCTGAAATATTGCAAATATAAAAATGACAAGAGAAAGAAGAAGGGAAAAAACAACCTTAATACCTATATTACCAGGATGGACTGATTCTCCTAAGTGAGATGCTGTAATATTCAGAATAACCCCACTGTCCCTTAGTGGCTGAAAAATAAACTGTAAAAAATACACCCTTGGGAAAAGAAAGATCTACCATGTTAAGATTACAATGATGGCATTTAGTGTGGAAGGGATCTTAGTCTGCAGATCTTTAAAAGTGGGTGAGGACTCATAGGCAGGTGAGAAAAATAAGAACACATGGACACAGGGAGGGGGTCTACTACACACTGGGGTCTATTGTGGGGAGGGGGGAGGGACAGTGGGGGGGGGCTGGGGAGGGATAGCCTGGGGATAAATGCCAAGTGTGGGTGAAGGGGAGGAAAGCAGCAAAGCACACTGACATGTGTGTACCTATGCAACTATCTTGCATGCTCTGCACATGTACCCCAAAACCTATAATGCAATAAAAATTTAAAAAATTTAAAAATAATAATAATAAAATAAATAAATAAAAGTGGGTGAGGAGTCTAATCTGTCCTTGGTCCTTGGCTTTGAAAACTCTTTCTCACTGTCCACCCTCCCTCGCCGCCTCCCCTGACCCCGCCATCCTACCCGCTTCCCTGACCCATCCTGGCCAACTCACATCAGGCATTATTTTTTTACAAAGTTGTCTTTGACTTCCTAGGTCGAGGCAGGTAACAGCCTTTGGTTCCTAGGGCCTCCTCCGCACAATTCCATCAGGCAACCATGAGGGTATTCTTACTGCGTGGCTGTTACGGCCAGGGGCTGCAGATGGAATCATTGGCCAAAGAGAGGTGAGTCTGCCCTCAGGGAGCTTATTGTCTGATGCACACACCAAACAGATCAACAGGTGAGTCAGGTACCATCACAAATGGAGACAAGCACCGTGAACAAATAAAATGGATTCTCTTTTAATTATTTATCTTGTCCCTTCAGCAGGCTGTGAAGGATTGGAGTGTGATATCTGGTTCACATTTGCATAACTTGGCATGGCAATGTGCCTGTATACACTGAGCATGCATTAACTGCCTCATGAATGAATAAATGAATGAATGCATGAATTCAATGACAAAGCTGAGACCCCTAGGGCTAGCCTACAGTGACATCTAATTAGTGACAGTTTCAGGTATTCCCTTCATTTGAAGTGTGCCTGCATTTGTAAATATATAAATGTATGTGTGTGTATATATATTTGTATGTAAGCATATACAATGTGTGTGTATAGATCTATGTATGTATCTATGTCTGTATGTCTGTATGTATCCATCTGTCCATCTCTATGTATCTATGGATGTATGTCTGTATGTATCCATCTGTGCATCTCTATGTATCTATGGATGTATGTCTGTATGTATCCATCTGTCCATCTCTATGTATCCATGGATGTATGTCTGTATGTATCCATCTGTCCATCTCTATGTATCTATGGATGTATGTCTGTATGTATCCATCTGTCCATCTCTATGTATCTATGGATGTATGTCTGTATGTATCCATCTGTCCATCTCTATGTATCCATGGATGTATGTCTATGTATCCATCTGTCCATCTCTATGTATCTATGGATATATGTCTGTATGTATCCATCTGTCCATCTCTATGTATCTATGTCTGTATGTATCCATCTGTCCATCTCTATGTATCTATGGATGTATGTCTGTATGTATCCATCTGTCCATCTCTATGTATCTATGGATGTATGTCTGTATGTATCCATCTGTGCATCTCTATGTATCTATGGATGTATGTCTGTATGTATCCATCTGTCCATCTCTATGTATCCATGGATGTATGTCTGTATGTATCCATCTGTCCATCTCTATGTATCTATGGATGTATGTCTGTATGTATCCATCTGTCCATCTCTATGTATCTATGGATGTATGTCTGTATGTATATCCATCTGTCCATCTCTATGTATCTATGTCTGTATGTCTGTATGTATCCATCTGATCTCTATGTATCTATGGATGTATGCCTGTATGTATCCATCTGTCCATCTCTATGTATCCATGGATGTATGCCTGTATGTATCCATCTGTCCATCTCTATGTATCTATGGATGTATGTCTGTATGTATATCCATCTGTCCATCTCTATGTATCTATATCTGTATGCCTGTATGTATCCATCTGTCCATCTCTATGTATCTATGTCTGTATGTATCCATCTGATCTCTATGTATCTATGGATGTATGCCTGTATGTATCCATCTGTCCATCTCTATGTTTCCATGGATGTATGCCTGCATGTATCCATCTGTCCATCTCTATGTATCTATGGATGTATGTCTGTATGTATGTATGGATACATGCAGAAATATGTATCAATGTTGTATGTCTGTATGTATCCATCTGTCCATCTCTATGTATCTATGGATGTATGTCTATGTATCCATCTGTCCATCTCTATGTATCTATGGATGTATGTCTGTATGTATCCATCTGTCCATCTCTATGTATTTATGGATGTATGTCTGTATGTATCCATCTGTCCATCTCTATGTATCCATGGATGTATGCCTGTATGTATCCATTTGTCCATCTTTATGTATCTATGGATGTATGTCTGTATGTATGTATGTATGGATACATACAGAAATATGTATTAATGTTGTATGTCTGTATGTTGGATGTATCATTGATACATATGTCCTCTATAAATGGATGTATGTCTGTATGTATCCATCTATTCACCTCTATGTTTGTATGTATGTATGTATGTATGAATGATCGATCTGTCTATCTGTCTGTCTATCTATCCATCCATCCATCTATCTATCTTATATAGCCAGCACATCCAAACAGCCTCTTAATTTCCAGGCCTAAGAAATGAGTAATTTTTGGCACTCAACAAAATTTATTTTTGGCCCAGCCCTGGCTGCTGTTCTCTGTGGGGAAACGAGAGTGGCTTCGAAGTAGACTTTATACCATGCAATGTAGAGAAGACACCCTCTCTGCTCATCTGTTTCTTCTGACAGGAAAAGCCTACAGCCAACCTCAGAACAATTACTTCAGCGCTCTGTTGATGCTTGGTTTTATTTGGCTGTTGGGTTCTCTCAGGCCCTATAAAGACACAGTTACAATCAATGGCTTCAAAGGAGAACTAGCTAGCTTGAAGGAAGAATGCATTTTATTTGGGAAATGGTGGCTCCCCTATGCACTTGTGATTAAAGGGGGAAGAAGAAACACTTTGCGGTTCATCCAATTAACCTCAATGGTACGTCATTCAAGCAAAGTCCAGACAGAAGTCTCACCCTATTATTCTGAATCCTTCATTAAGCCAATTCCGTCTGCAGCCGGCACCTTTCTGTTTTCCTGGTGCCTTCTTGTGATTACCTACTTTAAATAAAGAACTAGTTTACTGTTTTTCCTGGGTGCCAGGAAGATTTAGAGCAATGTCCTGGATCAGAGATAACATTCTCATATAATTTTCAGGATCTGTAAAAAAATTAGAAAGTACACATATCCCTCCTGGGAACAGCTAGACACAGATGCACGTTTTTTAGAGCACCACAGTCGACTACCGTGTCCCCTCCCTGGGGCCCCCACTACCACTGGATTTTTAAAACATCACCCATGTTAGCACTGCCTTCATTGACTCTGTAAGCAGAAGTCTGCAGTGCAAGATTAGGATTTCAGGGCTGGGCGCGGTGGCTCACGCCTGTAATCCCAGCACTTTGGGAGGCCGAGGTGGATGGGTCACCTGAGGTCAGGAGTTTGAGACCAGCCTGGCCAACATGGTGAAATCCTGTCTCTACTAAAAATACAAAAATTAGTCAGGTTTGGTGGCAGCTGCCTGTAATCCCAGCTACTCAGGAGGCTTCAAAACCTGTTTCTGATATTCCCATTTAACCCTTGGCTTTTGTCTTTCTCTGGGTTAGAATGGATGGGATAAAAAAGGAAGTAGGGTTTAAGTAGTCCCTTTTTGAGTAGACAGAGCAATGGAGGCTGAAACTTGGGTGTGTGAAATGGTCTTTGGTGTCGACTTTTCTAGTCAAATTAGGTTTGACTAGAAGTGAAGCCAGATTTTGGCTTGTGAACAGGCTTGAGGTTGGGGGTTGAACGGTGCATTGTGAAGAATGCAGCTGTGAATATCCTTTTTGTGGTTTCTGTGGAGGCATGCTTGCATTTCTCAGTGTCACCCAGGAGGGGAACTGCTGGATCATACGGTAGTTGTTCAAGTGCTTGAGGGGTGCCAGACTGTCTCCCCAACTGGCTGCACAGTTTCCGTTCACAGCAGCAATGGATAAGGGTTCCGGTTTCTCCACGTCCTTTTTAGTACAGGTGTCCTTTGGTATCTGTGGGGACTGGTGCCAGGACATCTCATGGACACCAAAATCCACGGATCCTCAAGTATCTTACACAAAATCATGTCATATTTGCATATAATCTATGCACGCGTCCTTTTGTACCTTAAATAATTTCTAGATTACTTGTAACACCTAATACAGTGGAAATGCCGTGTACATAGTTGTTACAGTATATTGTTTAGGGAGCAGTAACCAAAGAAAAAGGTCTGTATGTGTTCTGAATGGACACAGTTTTTTTCCCAGAATATTTCGGATCTGCAGTCATTTGAATCCACAGACGCAGAACCCATGAGTGCAGAGTGCCGGCTGTACTTACCGGTATCTGTCTTTTTTCAATGCAGCCGTCCTGGCAGGATGGAGTGGCCACTCACGGTGGCTTGGATCTGCATTTTCCTAAAGACACAATGTCAAAGACCTTTTCATGTGTTTACTGGCCTTTGTATACCTTCTTCGGAAAACTGTTTTTAGATCGTTTGTCCATCTTTTCCTTGTGCTGCCTTTTTATTACTGAGTTGGAAGAGTTTTTATACATTCTAGACACAAGTCTTTATAAAGCCTATGATTTGCAAATACAGGCACTCGTGGTGTGGGTTGTCTTTTTAGTTTCTTGGTGGTGTCTATTTTTATTTTTAAGACACGTTTTAATTTTGAAGAAGTCCAGTTTGCCTATTTTATCTTCTGTCCCGTGTGCTTTATGAACATTTGCTCCTATATTTACTTCTAAGAGTTTTAGAGTTTCAGATCTGGGACGTAGGTCTTTGATCCGTTTTTAATTAATCGTTGTGTTTGGTGTAACGAAGTGGTCCAACTTCATTCTCTCACGTGCATCTTCTGCTGTCCCAGTTCCAGAACTTCTGTGCTTCTCACATGCTGTTTTCTGGGTCTCAAAACTCCTTCCCTTCTCTTCTCCATCTTTAAAATGCTTAATTGCTTTTCGAGTTCAGCATAACCCAGGCCAAGGTCGTCTCCACCTTCCGTGTCTGATTTAGACGTCCCTTTTGGTGCTTGTATAACACTGTACACTCTTCCAGATGAGAGGTCTGAAAACTTTTTTTTTTCTGGCAAACGGACAGACAACAAACATTTTAGGCTTTGTGTGCCCGGAGGATGAAAGGAGTAAACCATGCAGGTATTTAATAAGAGAGGAAACTAATTTCCAAAAATACCTTCATTGATGAAATTAAGAAATAATAATAGAGGTTTTTTAAAATGTGGGTACATGAATGAAAAAAGTTGAATTCTGTTTTTAGAGGGGTAACATTTTGCTTAACTGAGATTCAAAGTTAGTTCTTCCTCTCGTCAAATTGGTAGCATATGTTCATCTGTGAAAGTCATTCTTTTTTTTTTTTTTTTTGAGATGGAGTCTCACTCTGTCACCCAGGCTGGAGTGCAGTGGAGCGATCTCAGCACACTGCAACCTCCGTCTCCTGGGTTCAAGCAATTCTCCTGTCTCAGTCTCTGGAGTAGATGGGATTACAGGCACCCACCACCACACACAGCTAATTTTTGTATTTTTAGTAGAGACAGGGTTTCATCATGTTGCCGAGGCTGTTCTTGAACTCCTGAGATCAAGTGATGCACCCACCTTGGCCTCCCAAAGTGCTGGATTTACAGGTGTGAGCCACTGCGCCCAACCAAAAACCATTCTTAACTCTTGTGCCCTGTGAAAACAGGGGTGAGTTAGATTAGGCTGACGGACTGTAATTTCCTGACACGGTAGTAGATCAGTAGTTCTAACCTTCTTTTTAAACCCGTTGCTACTGAGGGACACAGTGCAATCCCCAATCATAATTGTGGATGATCTGACAGGGATTCTCTGAGGAGGGTGATGGCCGGAGGCTGACAGTGGCAGGAATTATAGATTAGCTTAATCAATACTATTCCAATGCTCTTCCTCTGATCTGTCTTCCCGAAGTGTAGAGGAGCCCAAAACTGATTTCGTAGACTTCCCTGCAGGAAGAACTCTGCCAGCCTAGCACGCTTTATATCAAACCTTGATTTGGAAGTGAGACACATGAGCAGAGAATCAGGGCACTTGGCATGCCGTTTGCCAGTGTGAACGATGACACTGCTGGTGTGATTCTGAATCTGGCAATTAGGGTGGTAGCTTCTGGATCCAGCAAATGGCTCCCTGAATCACCAGCTTCTCTGCTGTGTCACCGGAGGTAGCTGCCTTGGAGTCCCAGGTTGTCAGTGTGCTTTGGAGTGTTTCTGGGAAGTTAAGCCTTTCCAACAACCCTGTGACCCAAGCCCCCTAATAAATGTTTGATCTATTTCATTTCTCTGTCACCAGGTTGGAGTACTGTGGCACGATCACAGCTCACTGCAACCCTCAACTCAGGCTCAAGCAATCCTCCCACCTCAATGTCCTGAGCAGCTGGGACTACAGGGACATACTACCAAGCGCAGCTATTTTTCATAGAGATGGGGTCTCACTATGTAGTCCAGGCTGATATTGAACTCCTGGCCTCAAGTGATCCTCCTGCCTCAGCCTCCCAAAGTGCTGAGGTTACAAGCATGAGCCATCATGCCTTGTGATAAAATATTTTAAACTATATTAACTTGAGTCTTTTGTCTACAACGTGACTATAAGAAGTATATGTTAGAATCTAGGGAGGTATGGGAAGACTTTTATTCTGACGCCCTTCTCCCCATCCATAATCACTACCTTTGACAATTCCAGTTAATGCACACGTCACATTGATATAGGAGTTAAGAAGAGAGTACATAAGCAAAATGGTGAGGGAGTCCCTGGTAAAGTTTTCCTTTTTAACGAAAAGCAGCCTGCAAATCATTTTATAACAAAGAACAGCTCGTAAAATCAAGCTATAGATACAGACAAGCAGGCTGGAAGCTTGCACGGGTGAATGCTGGCAGGAAGAAAGCTACCTGGGACTAGGTATGTTCAAAATGGTGGCTCCATCGTCCCTCCTCTTTGCCAGCCATGCGTACAGTAAGGAGAAGACAAAATGGCACCTGCCAAGTGGAAACCCCATTTGCATGATAAGATGAGGGTGAAGTGGCCAGTCTTCCCGGTGTGGTATGTAAATGTCACACCTGATGGAACCAGCCTGCGTGCCCTTTGTAAATCAGACACTGCCTCTCCAAGCCTGCCTGTAGCTGTTCTCCCTTCTCTCCTCTTGCCTATTAAACCTCCACTCCTAAACTCCTCATGTGTGTCCATGACCTACATTTTCTGGATGCAGGATGACACTCCCTGGGTATTTACCCTAGACAACCACACCGCTTCAACGTCATAAAAGGAATTGTTGCTTTGCTTCATAGCCATCGGGTCACAAGCATTTTGTGGGTACTTTGTCTTATTCAACTCTGAATCCTTGGTGCCAGGCAGTCAGTAGAAGTTCAAGGAGATGTAGCTTTCTAAGTTTTCATGTTCCAGCATTAATTCTCTATATAAATCTTAGCTTATTTCATGGTGAGAATGTAAGCTATTTTATGAGGAGGGACTTTAAAATAAGACATTCTGCCGAGGCAGGCTGATCACAAGGTCAAGAGATCGAGAGCATCCTGGCCAACATGGTGAAACCCCGTCTCTACTAAAAACACAAAAATTAGCTGGGTGTGGTAGCACATGCCTGTAATCCCAGCTACTCGGGAGGCTGAGGCAGGAGAATTGCTTGAACCTGGGAGGTGGAGGTTGCAGTCAGCCAAGATTGTGCCACTGCACTCCCGTCTGGCACCTAGTGACAGAGTGAGACTCTGTCTCAAAAAAAAAAAAAAAAAAAAAGTCATTCTAAGTCATGGTACTAGATTCACAGCAGTGTTGATAATTATTGGCCCTAGTGGGGTCAAGGGATTATGAACAGCAGGGCCAGGCAGGTGACGTGAGTGAGTGACATGGATGATCGCACCATGTCATGAAGAGGTGGCTGGGATCAAGGAAACCCCACAGGCATGTCTGTCCAAAGGTAGCAGCTTCAGTCAGGGGCTGCCATGTGGGAATGTAGGTTCACTCTTCACAGAAGAGCCACTCCGAGTTTTGCATGGAATCTCCCTATTGAAAAATGTTGATATCAATTATTAAAAAATGTGGCTTGTATTTGCCAGACAAAAGAGGGCTGCAGGCTGGAAATGGCTCATGCTACTTCTAGCTAAAACAGTTCTCCTGACACCTCAAAAGATTGTGAATTATCAGAGAAAGATAATATTCAATGAGAATTATTCTTTCTTAGATCCCATATCTGAAAGTGTTCTGGTAAGTGGAATAGAGAAAACTGTGGATGATTGTCAGTACTTACAGAATGTGTGAAGTCACTGGTATAGTCACTGATTATCTTAGTCTATTTTGCATTGTATAGGGAATACCTGAAGCTGGGTAATTTATAAAGAAAAGGTTTACTTGGCTCATGGCTCTGCAGGATGTACAAGCATGGTGCCAGCATCTGCTTGGCTTCTGGTAAGGCCTCAGGAAGCATTTACTCATGGTGGAAGGCAAAGTGGGAGCAGGTGTGTTACATGACAAGAGAGGGGCAAGAGAGATGCCAGGCTCTTTTTAAAAAGCATTGGCAACAAAAGCCAAAATAGACAAATGGGATCTAATTAAACTCCAGAGCTTCTGCACAGCAAAAAAAAAAAAAAAAAAAAAAAAAAAAAAAAAAAAAAAAGAAACAACCACAAAAACAGTCATTAGAGTGAACCAGCAACCAACAGAATGGGAAAAAACTTTTGCAGTCTACCCATCTGACAAAGGGCCGATATCCAGAATCTATAAAGGACTAAAACAGATTTACAAGAAAAAAGCAAACAAGCCCATTGAAAAGTGGGCAAAGGATATGAACAGACATTCTTCAAAAGAAGACATACATGAGGCCAACAAACATATGAAAAAATGATCATCATCACTGATCATTAGAGAAATGCAAATCAAAACTACATTGAGATACCACCTCACTCCAGTTAGAATGGAGATCATTAAAAAATCTGGAGACAGCAGATGCTGGAGAGGATGTGGAGAAATAGGAACACTTTTACACTGTTGGTGGGAGTGTAAATTAGTTCAACCATTGTGGAAGACAGTGTGGCGATTCCTCAAGGACCTAGAAATAGAAATTCCATTTGACCCAGCAATCCCATTACTGGATATATATCCAAAGGATTATAAATTGTTCTACTATAAGGACGCATGCACACGAATGTTTCTTGCAGCACTGTTTACACTAGCAAAGACCTGGAACCAACCCAAATGCCCATCAATGATAGACCAGATATGAAAAATGTGGCACATATACACCGTGGAATAATATGCAGCCATAAAAAAGGATGAGTTTATGTCCTTGGCAGGGACATGGAGGAACCTGGAAACCATCACTCATCAAACTGACACCAGAACAGAACATCAAACACCACATATTCTCACTCATAGGTGGGTGTCGAACAATGAGAACACATAGATACAGGGAGGGGAGCATCACACACTGAGGTCTGTGGTGGGGGGATTAGAGGAGGGACAGTGGGGGTGGGGAGTTGGAGAGGGATAACATGGGGAGAAATGCCAGATATAGGCGATGGGGAGGAAGGCAGCAAACCACATTGCCATGTATGTACCTATGCAACAATCCTGCATGTTCTTTACATGTACCCCAGAACCTAAAATGCAATAATATACTATATACTTCAAAAAAATCCAGCTCTCGCATGAATGAACAGAAAGAAAACTCACTCATTACTGCAGGGAGGGCACCAAACCATCCATGAAGGATCTGCCCCCATGACCCAAACATCTTCCACCAAGCCCCTCCTCCAACGCCGAGGGTTGCACTAGTCTGTTGTCAGGCTGCTAATAAAGACATACCCGAGACTGGCTAATTTATAAAGAAAAAGAGGTTTAATGGGCTTCCAGTTCCACATGGCTGGGAAGACCTCGCAATCATGGTGGAAGGCAAGGAGGAGCAAGTCAGGTCTTAACATGGTGGCAGGGAAGGGACAGAACTTACGCAGGGGAACACCTGTTTGTAAAACCGTCATATGTTGTGGCATTTAATTCACTAACATGAGAACAGCATGGGAAAGACTCACCCCCGTGATTCAATCACCTCCCGCCAGGTACCTCCCTCAACACATGGGAATTATGGGAGATATAATCAAGATGAGATTTGGGTGGGGACACAGCCAAAGCATAACAGGGGTCACCTTTCCACATGAGATGTGGAGGGACACACATCCAAACTCTATCACTGGTGTAGATATTGTCTTAGGATGTAGAGTAGATAAAAAAGTTTGAGGGGTCCAAGCCAAGGCAACGACGGGGCTTTACTGGAAACCAAGCACACAGAAGGCTGCTAACATTGGTGTGAGTCTGGCAAAGGAGTTGTTTCAGATGCTCCCAGACTAGGTCGCACTGAGATGAAGTCAAGCAAGCAGGAGGCAGGGAGCAGTGGCTTAAACAAGTGAAAGAAGGGAAAAGTGCTCCTGTCTCTAGGAAGGAAAAAAGGGGGAGGTCTTTCTGCCAGGAATCAGACTGCAGAATGAATCAGCAGCGGTAGACAGAGTCATTAAAAAGCATCCCTCCTCCTGTACTGCCACGGTACTGCTTTTCATTCTTCGTCTTTCAGCTGTGAGTGAAACGAAGATACACATCTGCCCACCGGTAATTGACGTTCTGGGATGCTTGACCACAAAATGCAATCTACAGGTTACATGTACCCTCTGCAGCTGCTGCTCTTGGCTAAAGCTTTTTCTAATAACCTTGTTTTGACAGTGCAGGCAAGGAAGGAGTGTTGACTTGTCAGTGCAGTAGAGGATCCCAGGTGCACTGGGTGAAGTTGTGCGGAGCATTTGGGAGGTTCTTAAAATAATACCCTGGAAGTTCTTCTCTGCATGACCAGAAGCCATGTCAGGACTCTAATGGCATTGCCTGCTGAGTTAGAAAAAACTTTCCAGAAACCACAGGTTTAATCTCATAATAAACAGCTCCTCGGGGCCTCTTCAGCATGGCTGCATAAATCCGACTGCTTAAAATGGTTGTCTGTGGAGCCTTGCTTTACCCCCCAGCACTGTACACCAAGCTGGAAGGGCCACTGATGATACTGGAACCATCCTCTAGGACCCTGGAAAGCTCTGGGGAAGGTCAACATGGAACTGGGCTCCGGGACATGAAGATTCCCTGTGCCAGGCATGAGGCTGCAGCAAAGGCTCAAAGTGATATTTGGGTCTCGTCTGCTGAACCATCCTTGTTTCTAAGGTATTCTTCCCCAACCTGTTACCTACCCTCCTGAAAGCTTTTTCCAATTTGATCCCCACTTCCAAACTCCATTAGTGATAGGGTCTGGCTCTGTGTCCCCACCGAAATCTCATCTTGAATTGTAACTCCCTTCATTCCCATGTGTTGTGGGAGAACCCAGAGGGAGATAATCTGAGTCTTGGAGGCTTTCCCCACACTGTTCTCGTGTGAGTAAGTCTCACGAGATCTGAACCCAGAGGGAGATAATGTGAGTCTTGGAGGCTTTCCCCACACTGTTCTCGTGTGAGCAAGTCTCACGAGATCTGAACCCAGAGGGAGATAATGTGAGTCTTGGAGGCTTTCCCCACACTGTTCTCGTGTGAGCAAGTCTCACGAGATCTGATGGTTTTATCAGGGGTTGCTGCTTTTGTATCCCCCTCATTTTCTCTTGCTGCCGCCATGCAAGAAGTGCCTTTCCCCTCCCAACATGATTCTGAGGCCTCCTCAGCCATATGGAACTGTAAGTCCAATTAAACCTCGTTTTCTTCCCAGTCTCCGGTATGTCTTTATCCACAGCATAAAACTGAACGAATACAATTAGTCAGCTTTATAAATATCTATCTATCTAATCTATATATCACACATACGAAATCCTATCTCTACTAAAAATACAAAATTAGCTGGATGTGGTGGCTCACGCCTGTAATCCCAGCACTTTGGGAGGCTGAGGCGGGTGGATCACGAGGTCAAGAGATCGAGACCATCCTGGTCAACATGGTGAAACCCCGTCTCTACTAAAGATACAAAAAATTAGCTGGGCATGGTAGCGCGTGCCTGTAATCCCAGCTCCTTGGGAGGCTGAGACAGGAGAACTGCTTGAACCTGGGAGACAGAGGTTGCAGTAAGTCAAGATCACACCACTGCACTCCAGTGTGGGCAACAAGAGTGAAATCCATCTCAAAACAAACAAAAAACATGTATGTATTTACATATATAAACACACCTATAAATATGTATGTATAATATGTGTATATGCATGTAATATATACATATATATGTATACTTTTCCATGTGTACATGTAGATATATATGTATAAAAATTTCCCTGTGGACCAGATGGGAGTCCAGTGGTGCAAGCATAGCTCACTGCAGCCTCAAATTCCTAGGCTCAAGGGATCCTCCCACCTCAGCCTCTCAAGCAGCTAGAGCTACAGGTGTGTACCATTCTGTCCAGCTAATTTTAAAATGCTTTCATAGAGACAGGGTCTCCCTGTGTTGCCAGGCTGATCTCAAACTCCTGGGTTCAAGCAATCCTCCCCTCTCAACCCCCAAAAGTGATAGGATTACAGGTATGAGCCACTGCACTTGCCAACTTTTTAAATATTTGAAAGAGTCTGTTTTAAGGGGAAAAAAAAATCTAGGTCCCATCACCCAGCACCCAAGTGAAATACAGCCTGTGCTTTCCCAGTCTGATCCCCCTTTTTCGGAAGCACATGACTTTTACCTCTGTCTCTACTTATTCAACACAGATTTATCAGCACTCAGGGAGGTCCTTGGGAGGGTTAGGAAAAGACTGAAGTTTTAGGCAACATCTGGGTTGGGGCTTGTGGAAAGAGAAAGAGTTTACCAGACAAAGAGTGGGTAATGTTCCCAAGGGTATCAGAGAGATTCACAGAGAGATAATCAGGAAATTCCATAGAGATGAAGGCTGCTTTCTTCCCCGGGGCTGACCCTTTATAATACAGCCACCACTTCCAGGTAGGGAAACCGCTGTGCCCACCCTGCCCAGGAGGAGAGTGAGAAAGTCGTGACGTAATGAAGGCAGGGACATTTTTTGCTTAGTTAGCGCTCTATCCCCAGTGACTGAAATCATACCTGGAACACAGAAGATGCTGGAAAAACATTGGGTAAATAAGTCAACAAATGAATAAAGTGAAATCAACAAAAGATCAGGGAAGGATCAGTTATTGGGGCTTCCAACAGATTCCCATAAAGGACATTACAGCCACAGTGTGTGTCTGAGAGGGGTGGGCAAAGAAAAACTGAGAGGAGCATTATGAAAAGGGGTGGATCACGAGTTCGAGACCAGCCTGGCCAACATGGTGAATACCTGTCTCTATTAAAAATACAAAAGTTAGGCAGAAATAGTGGCGGGTGCCTGTAATCCCAGCTACTCCGAAGATTGAGGCAGGTGAATTGCTTAAAACCAGAAGGCGGAGGTTTCAGTGAGCAGAGATTGCGCCACTGTACTCCAGCCTGGGCAACAGAGCAAAACTCCGTCTCAGAAAAAAAACAAAACGAAAAATGTACACAGACCCACTGAGAACAGAGAGAGCCATGGTGGGACAGCAGGAGGGGCCACAAGGCTTGCAAGAGCAGACAACAAACATCTGTTCTGAATCGATGCTTTTCGGCGCTTTCATCATAAATTCAATACATTCGGTCATCAGAATGAACGGATGAGTGAATGAATCTGAAGTGGAACGTTGGAAGAAAACAAGACACCAAAAAACCCAAAGCTTTTCAGCAAAGTTCTAATAAAAGAATGAGGACAGACTAAAGACACTACAACACACGTCAGGCAAGGGAAAATCAGGTCAGGAATCAGCAATATTCCATCATGTCTTCGTGATACTGGATGCTATTCATTCCACATTTTGTGTGCCGAAGGTGATGCTCGGTGTTAAGGATGCCCTAGCAACCACGGTCTCAATGCACTTCATGTTTAGGGATGTGGCCGGCCGTGGTGCCTCATGCCTGTAACCCCAGCGGAGGCCAACGTGGGTGGATCACTTGATACCAGGAGTTCCAGACCAGCTTGGGCAACATGGTGAAACCCCGTCTCTACTAAAAATACACACACACACACACAATCAGCCGGGCGTGGCGGTGTGCACCTGTAATCTGAGCTACCTGGGAGGCTGAGCAGGAGAATCACTTGAGCCTGGGAGGCCGAGGTCACAGTGAGCTTATTTAGTGCTTTATCGCTAAGTGACTGAAAGCATACCCAGAACACAGAAGGTGCTCAAAAAAATTGAATAAATAAATCAACAAATGAATGGAGTGAAGTCAGTAAGAAGATCAGGGAAGGATCAGTCACTGCGGCTTCCAAGAGATTCCCGTAAATCCCGTAGATTACGCCATGGCACTCCAGCCTGGACGACAGAGCAAGACTTTGTCTCAAAAAAAAAAAAAAAAGTGTATGGATGGTAGTTGTAGTAATCCTCTCCAACCCACATTCCCTAGACAAGAAAATGAGGCAAGAAAAGGAGGTAATTTGCCTAAACACACTGCTCGGAAGTGATGGAACTGGGATCGGGATTCACGCTGTGATCTGAGACCTCCCCTTACATCAGCTAAGACAGACCCTGACATTATAAAGGACTCAAAAGACACCTGGGGTAGGGGTCAGGGCCTGGCTGGCGTGGCACATTTCTAAATTCCTAAGGCTACTAGGAAATCCATGCTCTTGCCGAACTCCCCAACGACGGGAGCTACCGGGCAAATGATCAGCGGATTTTGCAACTCCAGTGGACAGAGGACCCTTACACACAACGGAAGCCAGTTCCAGCTCACAGAGCGGCACAAACACGGCGCGCCCTCATTACACCCTGCTGCCGTTGCTGCTGTTCAGCAGTTTTCCCTCTCTTCAAGGATGCATCCCTCCAATGGTCTCAGCTGGAAAGCTGGCTATTCACCGGGGCTCCCCCTTTCTTGCAGGCTCTGACCTCCACTTTTGTTTCTCCTCAGGACTGCGAGACTGACAAAAATCTCTGATTAATTTTTTATCCTTTGAGCTCCCAGAAACAAAGATGCATGGAACTTGCATTTTATAGTTTATGAGTTGGCGAATGCCTTGAGGTGAAATTTCATGCAGGCTGTTCTTCTGGGACAGGGGCCTTCAAGTTCGGGCGGACTTAGTAACCATGAACTCCAGTGCTGTAGACTCACCCGGTGAGGACCACAGTCTCAGCACCGTTACCTTCTCTTCCAACTTGATATGTGATATGGCGAATTCCTGAGAGTACAATGCTGTGGAAAGCATCAGGCTTCCTTCATGCACTCTCCTCTCTGACTTTTTGTTTTGTTTTGAGACTGACTTTCGCTCTTGTTACCCAGGCTGGAGTGCAATGGCGCGATCTCGGCTCACTGTAACCTCCGCCTCCTGGGTTCAGGCAATTCTCCTGCCTCAGCCTCTTTGAGTAGCTGGGATTACAGGCACGTGCCACCGTGCCCAGCTAATTTTTTGTATTTTTAATAGGGATGCGGTTTCACCACGTTGACCAGGATGGTCTTGATCTCTTGACCTCGTGATCCACCCGCCTTGGCCTCCCTGAATTTTTGGACCCTCAAGTCTTAGTTGTCTTGTTTGCAGTAGTTCTTCTGTTTTTTGTTTTGTTTTGTTTTTTGGAGGGGGCCTCACTCTGTTACCCAGGCCGGGTGGTGCAGTGGCATGATCTGAGCTCACTGCAACCTCTACCTCGGGGGCTCAAGTGATCTTCCCACCTCAGCCTCCCAAGGAGCTGAAACCACAGGCATGCACCACCACACCCAGCTAATTTTTTGTAATTTTGGTAGAGACAGGGTTTCGCCATGGGGCCCAGGCCGGTCTCAAACTCCTGGGCTAGGTGACCTACCCATCTAAGCCTCCCAAAGTGCTGGGATTACAGGCACGAACCACCACGTCCAGCCTATAGTTCCTTATAGAAGTTTAGTTCGTTTTATACAAATTATTCCACTATATCCATTTGATGTCTAAGGAAATTATTTTCAAAACAAGACTCCAAGGTTGAATAGAAGCCCCCCAAAAATCAGTGGATATAATTACATCAATATTATGAATTTTTGGCATTCTGGCTCATGCCTGTAATCCTAGCCCTTTGAGAGGTTGAGGTGGGTGGATCACAAGGTCAGGAGTTTGAGACCAGCCTGGCCAACACAGTGAAACCCCGTCTCTACTAAAATACAAAAATTAGCCAGGTGTGGTGGTACATGCCTGTAGTCCCAGCTACAGAAAGAAGGAAAGAAGGGAAGGAAGGAAGGAAGGAAGGAAGGAAGGAAGGAAGGAAGGAAGGAAGGAAGGAAGGAAGGAAGGAAGGAGAGAAAATTATGTATCTCTGTTCAACAAAGTTAACCGATGAGGGGGAGACCGAGAGGTGATGTGAATGGCTTCATGCTCATTCGTGCTCACCCTGCTGGAGTCACAGCGAGAGCCCAGGGCTTGCGCTTAGCTTGGCTGCTCACTGGGTCTTGGATATTAGGTTCCACCACTTGGCCTGTGAAAATTATGTGCCAGGATCTGTTTCTTTATTTTATTTTTTGCCCACCACACGGGAATTGAGCTGTGCCTTTCAATAAAGCATCGTGTTTCAAATTAAGAAAAAAGAGTATGCTGAGATGGATGGATGTGATGGAATGCTCTGTGGCGAGCAATCGACTGGTGGTATCTTTAGCAAGTGGTTAGATCTTAAAAGCATAACGTAGAATGAAGTACGATACAGACGGGTGTGTAGTCTGGAAGGAAAACATCTTGGGTCCTCAGTGTCACTAAGGAAAGTAACCGGGAACTGCCTCCCATTCTACTCAAAGTCACCCACCCCTCTGCGCACTGAGATAGATGCATATCTGATTCTCCTCCTTTGGAAAGGCTAACCAGAAACTCAGAAGAATGTAACCATTTGTGGATTACCTCTCTGTGACCCAAAAGCCCACTCCCCGCTTCCAATCTTCCTGCCTTTGCTTCAAATTGTCCCACATTCCCAGACCAAACCCATGTACTTCTTACATATACTGACTGATGTCTGATGTCTCCCTAAAGGGATGAAAGCAGGCTGTGCCCCAACCACCTCGGGCACACGTCGGCAGGACCTGCTGAAGCTGCGTCACGGGTGCGTCCTCAACCTTGGCGAAATGAACTTGCTAAATTAACCAAGACCTGTCTCAAATTTTCTGGTTTTACAGTAGTTGCACAATAACATTCAAATACATTTTTAAAACACATAAACAAAACAACACACTGTATTTTAAAATACAGAGTAAAGTGCTGCAGAGTGACGGAGCTCAGGCTTTGCAAACGGGGCGCCTGGGTTTGAGTCCTGGTCCTGCCATACACTAAACGCGTGACCTCGGGAAGATCACCACATGCATCTGTGCCTCCACTTCCTCTTCTGCCAAATGGAATGACACAATAATTTTTCCTTTCCTTTCCTTTTTTTTTTTTTTTTGAGACAATCTCACTCAGTCACCGAGACTGGAACACAGTGGCTCGATCATCTCAGCTCACTGCAACCTCCGCCTCCTGGGTTCAAGCAATTCTCCTGCCTCAGCCTCCTGAGTAGCTGGGACTACAGGCATATGCCACCACACCTGGCTAATTTTTGTATTTTTAATAGAGATGGGGCTTCACCATATTGGCCGGGCTGGTCTTGAACTCATGACCTCAGGTGATCCACCCACCTCGGCCCCACAAAGTGTTGGGATTACAGGCGTGAGCCACTGTGCCCGGCCAAAAAACATTTCTCATAGTGCTGTTTGGGGGATAAAAGATCATGTATATAAAGTGCTTAGAACAGGACCTTGGAAAATTGAATTGGAGTTGGCAATAATACATATTTTCAAAGACATCTATGTATAGGCAGGATGGAAATGGGGAGTGAGCATGGACATAAAGAAAAAAATAATAAAATACCTCCACACAGGGTGTCTCATGAGCTGATGGTAAGGGTGTGCCCTGAATTGACCCGAATAATGAACTCAATTTTTGGAACCCAACATTCCCCAAATCTGCCAGAGTGAAGTCTAAAACGAACAGACCAAAGCCCCGGGTTATGAATCTAGTGACTGCTGAGCGGTGAGCTCTCGCCACCCTCCTTCTGGGTTATGAATCTAGTCACTGCTGAGCACTGAGCTTTTGCCACCTTCCTCCTGAGGAGCTCAGCGGTGACATCATGTTTCTGTGGTGTTGAACGATCCTGCCAGACTGGGCGCAGGGGCTCACACCTGTAATCTCAGCACTTTGGGAGGCCGAGGCACGCGGATTCCTTGAGCTCAGGAGTTCAAGGTCCACCTGGGCAACATAGTGAGACCCCCGTCCCTATTTTAAAAAATAAGAAAACATTTCTGATTAAATTCATGTAATAATTTACCTATTGTGTCTAAGCCATTCTTTAAAAATCTAATTGCTATCAAAATGCTTAATGAGTCAATTGCTAATTATACATTAGTAAATTAATAAGCCCCAAGTCAAGAATCTGTTATGTTTACAAACAACTGCTACCCTCTCTCTAATCTTTGAGTTTGTGTTCATGAAGAAACTGGCTGCTAATGTAACAGTCTCCCAGCACCCTTGCAAAAGAGTTAAGAGGTGGGGAAAGCACATTCACGTGCTTCTCTAGAGGTGACTGTGCTGAAATCTAGCTGAGTGACATAGTTTGCATGTTTGTCCCCTCCAAATCTCATCTTGAAATGTGATCCCCAGCTGGGCACAGTGGCTCACACCTGTAATCCCAGCACTTTGGCAGGCTGAGACGGATCACCTGAGGTTAGGAGTTCGAGACCAGCTTGGCCAACATGGTGAAGCACTGTCTCTACTAAAAATACAAAAATCAGCCCGGCGGGCACCTGTAATCTCAGCTACTCAGGAGGCTGAGGCGGGAGAATCGCCTGAACCTGGGAAGTGGAGATTGTGGTGAGCTGAGATGCACCATCGCACTCCAGCCTGGGCAACAGGAGCGAAACTCTGTCTCAAAACGGAAAAAAGAAATGTGATCCCCAATACTGGAGGTGGGGTCTAGTGGGAGGAAGTGGGACATAGGGGCAGGTCCCTCATGAAAGTCTCGAGGCCCTCCCCACAGGAGTAAGTGGGCTCTCAGTCTGTTAGCGCACAGGAGAGCTGGTTGTTTAAAAGAGCCCGGCATCCCTGTCTGGCTTTCTCTCTCACCGTGTGATGTACCTGCTCCCCTTCCCTTCTGCCATGAGTAAAAGCTTCCCGAGGCCTCACCAGAAGCCAGTCAAATGTGGGCACCATGCACAAGTACAGCCTGCAGAGCCGTGAGCCAAATAAAGCTCTTTTCTTAAATCACCCAGTCTGGGGTATTCCTTTGTAGCAACAAACATGGACTAAGACATTAAGTCAACAAGTCACACAAAGCAACGCAGTCAGGTGCCAACACAAGGTCAACCCGATGAGAATGTAACGGGCACTGCGGAGTGGGCGCCCCAGCCCCCGGGCTGTGGACCAGCACCAGTCTGGGGCCACCCCGACGGGGTGAGTTAGGAGCCAGGCCACCCCGCAGGTGAGCGAGCACTGCTGCCTGAACTCACAGCCCATCAGATCGGCGGCAGTACCGCATTCCCACAGGAGCGCAGATCCTACTGTCCGCTCCACATTCGAGGGATCCGGGCTGCACAGCCCTCACGAGAACCTATTGCGAATTCTTATGAGAACCTGATGCCTGATGATTTTCCTGTCTCTCATCGACTCCGGATGGGACTGCCTGATGTCAGGAAAACAAGCTCAGGGCTTCCAGTGACTCTACACGATGATGAGCTGTACGATTATTTAGGTATCTATTACATTTCATTATATATTACAAGGTACTAAGAGTAGAAATAAAGTACACAACAAACGTGATGTGCCTGTGTTATCTGGACACCATCCCTCCTCACTGGTCTGCGGAAAAACGGTCTTCCACAAAACCGGTCCCTGGTGCCAAAAAGTTTGAGGACCCCTGCTGCACAGTTCAGAGAAAGTAAAACAGAGACGCCTTGGGCAGGCGTCTGACGGACTTCGCCACGAACGGAGTTCTGCTCAGCAGAGGCATGGGGCAGGGGCTGCTTTAGGGATCGCTTTCTGTGGATTCACTAGGCAATGCCAGTTCCAAAAGGATTTTTGGAAACTGTGGACCTTAGGGAGATGGTAGATGTGGGGCTCATTTTGTTTTAATTCGCTGAAGAACATAACAAGAAAAAAGTCCCTCCAAAGGGGGAAATCAGACTATCTTCATACATTTCTGTTTTTGTCTGTTTCCCAAGACTCTGAGTAACAAAATCTGATTCTTATAAACATAGTGACCGTGATAAAGGCAGCCTGAATTTACGTTGCCTTACACACACCCAGCGGGCTACAGTTTTATTTTATTATTATTATTTTTCTCTGAGACAGGGTCTTGCTGCATCACCCAGGCTGGAGTGCAGCGGTGCAATCATAGGTCACTGCGGCCTTGACCTCCTGGGCTCAAGTGATCCTCCTGCCCCAGCCTCTTGAGTAGCTGGGACTACAGCCAGACACCAACAAACCCAGCTAATTTATTTTTAAGGACAATGCCATGCTATATTGCCTAGGCCAGTCTTGAACTTCTGGCCTAAAGCAATCCTCCTGCCTTGGCCTCCCAAAATGCCGGGGTTACAGACGTGAGCCACAGTGCCTAGACAGCCAAGAACGCCGCATACACGCGCATCATCTTCCCACACCTGTCAGGAGGCAAGCATGACAAGGCCTTTTTTCCTCCTAGAGATGGATAATAAACTGTAAGGCATCAGATGGTGCCTGACATGGCCCAGAATCAGGCTTCCTGACTTTGAATTCTGTGCTGTGAGGGACAGCAAGGAAACTGCTGTTTTTCAGTCACCTGAAACCTTAGGTGAGTTGCTATGTTGCCCAGGCTTGTCATTAACTCCTGGGCTCAAGGGATCATCCTCCCTTGGCCCCAAGCACTGGGATTACAGGCACAGGCCACCGTGCAGCAGCCACGTTTGGTGGGAGTTTTACGTACGTTCTCTCAGGCAATGCAACCACATTATGAACTAAGGCAGTTTCGCAGAAATGGGCTGAGAATCAGAAGGCACGTTTCGGCTTCAGATAAAACCCAGTCCAATGAAGTTATGATACTGACAGTGAGAATGAGATCAGACGTGGAAGCCTGAGAGCTTCTCGACACACTCTTTTCCTATGCTACTGGGCTTAAAAAGTGAAGAAAATTATACTGGAGATTTCTTTTTCTTCTAAAAATCTCCACATAAATGAGCCACCTTGAAATACCATTCTCATAATGCAGTTATGATTTTTTAAAATTGCTGCTGTATATGGGGGTTCACACCTGTAATTCCCCAGGCAGATCATTTGAGGTCAGGAGTTCGAGACCAGCCTGGTCAACATGGTAAAAGCCCATCTCTAAGAAAACTACAAAAATTAGCTGGGCATGGTGGTGCCTGCCTGTAATCCTAGCTCTTCTGGAGGCGGAGGCAGGATAATCACTTGAACCTGGGAGATGGAGGTTGTAGTGAGCCGAGATCGTGCCACTGAACTCCAACCTGGATGACAGAGCAAGACTGTCTCAGAAAACAAAAAAAAGATGTGGACGTGCTTTCTTCTTCTCTTTTCTGCAGAGGTAGGGATGCAGGAAGATCCAAGATCCACAGACGGGCAGTGCATTTGTTCAGGTGATAATTATGCCCCAGTGAAAGGGCGAAGTGCATGCAGGGAAGGGGCACCCTCAGCCGGCACCCTTGGGAAGATGTCGGTATCACGACGACTCAGCAATCGTTCCGGGGAAGGTGTGGATGTCGGCAGAGAGGGAGCCGCACTGCCACAGGACACTGTTCTGCGTGGGGGGAAGAAGACCACATAGCCTCTTCTCCTGCCCAGGCAGCAAAGGTCCCTTTCTGACCAGCAAAATCAAATCAGCAAATAAAAGCTGAGTTGACGAGTCTTCCAAATGCTCAATCTCTATTAATCCCATGGCCCAAGGAAGCCATGACTTTCTAAGAGAGTCATCCAACACGTGACACTGAGTGCCATTAGAATTTGCTTGCAGGCTGGGCGCGGTGGCTCACACCTGTAATCCCAGCACTTTGGGAGGCTGAGGTGGACGAATCACCTGAGGTCAGGAGTTCGAGACCAGCCTGGCTAACACGGCGGAACTCTTTCTCTACTAAAAATACAAAAATTAGCCAGGCATAGTGGTGCATGTCTGTAATCCCAGCTACTCAGGAGGCTGAGGTAGGAGAATCCCTTGAACCCAGGAGGTGGAGGTTGCAGTGAGCTGAGATCATGGCACTGCACTCCAGCCTGGGGGAGAGAGAGAGACACTGTCTCAAAAAAGAAAAAAAGAGTTTGTTTTCTATGCTGCCAGTTTGTGACTATCACAGTGTGGTTTGGACTGAAAGACTGGCCGTAAAAACTGTGGACATTCAAAGGAAGGAAGTGAATTCCTGGCAGGCTTCAAGGCAGGAGAATAAGGTTTGGATACAGGCAACATAAGGACTTCCTAGAACTAAATCAAACAGAAACACTTCAGCTATGACAGGAAATACCCTCTGCACTTACATGGGGAGTACATCGAGTACATGACTGTGACTTTACTTCCTCCTCTTCATTTACATAACGCGGACACCAGTAACCCCTGGAAACTTCTTGAGGGTATTTTTTTTTTTTTTTGAGATGGAGTCTCGCTCTGTCATCCAGGCTGGAGCGCAGTGGCATGATGTTGGCTCATGGTAACCTTTGCTTGCCAGGTTCAAGCGATTCTCCTGCCTTAGCCTCCCAAGTAGCTGGGACTACAGGCATGCGTCATTGTACCTGTCTAATATTTGTTTCTAGTAGAGACATGGTTTTATCATGTTGGCGAGGCTGGTCTCGAACTCCTGACCTCAAGTGATCTGCCCGCCTTGGCATCCCACAGTGCTGGGATTACAGGCGTGAGCCACCACACCGGGGCTTACAGGGTGTTTAACCCCCCGGAAGTTATGTAAGTGGGTTCTTGAGCCCCTATGCCTGGGCCCGCTCCCAACCTGTGGACTGTACTTTCATTTTCAGTAAGTCTCTGCTTTTGCTGTTTCATTCTTTCCCTGCTTTGTTTGTGCGTTTTGCACAGTTCTTTGTTTGAGTTGCCAGCAACCTGGACACCCTCCCGTGGTAGCACCTGGAGAGTGAGCCCCCTGTGGAAGGAGAGTTGCTCACAGTGGTTTTAGCTACGGCACAGGTGTGGGCAAGGTGGAAAGGGGTCTTCCATGTAATCTGTTCTAACTCCATCGTTTTACAGATGAGGAAACTGAGGCAGAGGGACTCACTCAAGCTCACCCATAGATATACACACGGAAGGGTTAAGAACAGGCTTGAGATCTCCAACAATCACTACCATGCGTTTCTGGATATTCCAGACTACTTGCCAAAAAAACCTAGGCATCATCCTTGATTCTGCGTCTTCCTTCAACACCCCATCCCCAAGACCAATCCATCACCATGGTCCTCTTAAAGACCTGCAAGCGCCGGGTGTGGTGGCTCACGCCTGTCATCCCAGCTCTTTGGGAGGCCGAGGTGGGCGGATCACCTGAGGTTGAGAGTTCGAGACCAGCCTGACCAACATGGAGAAGCCCCGTCTCTACTAAAAACAACTGTTAGCCTCCACCCTGTTCTTCATCTTAACGTTTTCCACATGGCTTGTTCCCTGCACTATTTAAGTAGATAAGATCAACTCACGTTTGTCTTAAGAGAATGGATTTATCACCTTAAATGGCTTAAATGACCACTCCAGGCCATTACAATTGCTGTCTCATTGGCAGGGGAAAGATATAGTTACCTCTTTGTGTCCTTTATATATTGCCAAGGCTTTGGGAAAGTCAGTTTCCTGCTCTAACATCTACCCTCTTCCTGGTGTTTTCCGCATTCTAAGGCGCTTTCGTGCCTATTACGGCATTTCATCTTCGTAACAGCTCTTTCGAGTGTGTGTAAACGTGTTTGGAATAATGGTCCATGAAGTTTCCTAGGAAATAAATATTTACTGAGTGCCATTTATGTGTTAGGCCTTGCGCTGAGAGTGGGGACTGGATGGCCGGCAGGGCTTTGCAGAGACCAGAGACGGACGAGCAGAGGACCAATCTCCGTGTCGTGGAATGCTCTGATGGGGCTGGCTGGTGTTTCCACAGGGGAACAGAGGAGGCGTCTGTCTCCTGGGGGGTGAGGGAGGCAGCCAGGAAATGTCTTTATAGACAGGGAAAGCTAGCCAGGCAAGGTGGGTTTGGTGATTGGCTGTGTGGACAAAAAGCAAAACCTCAGTCTCTCAAAGGAAAGAGAACCTGAGAATCTGGCTTGCTGGAACCTGCAATGAATTAACTGCTGCTAAGAGTCGAGAGCGAGCGCCGGGCACAGCGGCCCACGCCCGTAATCCCCGCAGTTGGGGAGGATGAGTTGGGAAGATTGCTCGAGGCTAGGAATTTGAGGCCAAGGTGGACAGCGTAGCAAGACACCATCTCTATGAAAAATTTTAAAATGGGGCTGGGCGCTGTGGCTCATGCCTGTAATCACAGCACTTTGGGAGGCTGAGGGGCAGATCACTTGAGGTCAGGAGTTCAAGACCAGCCTGGCTAACATCATGAAATCCTGTCTCTACTAAAAGTACAAAAAAAAAAAAAAAAAAGATGTGGGTGTGGTGGCACACACCTGTAATTCCAGCTGCTAGGGAGGCTGAGGCAGGAGGGGGAGAGAGGTTTCAGTGAACCGAGATCACACCACTGCACTCCAGCCTGGACAACAGAGTGAGACTCCACCTCAAAATAAATAAATAAATAAAATTTAAAAATAAAAATTAGCAGGCATGGTGGTATGCACCTGTAGTCCCAGCTTCTTGGGAGGCCGAGGCAGGAGGATCGCATGAGCCTGGGAGGCCACGGCTGCCGTGAGCTGTGATCATGCCACTGTACTCCAGCTTGGGTGACAGAATAAGACCCTGTCTCAAAAGTAAAAAAGAAGGTATGAATTGAGAATTGACTGTTGAATTTAAGCAGCATGATGGTCATCAGTGACTTCCAGTAGAGCTGTTTTGTTTTATGGAATGGTAAGAATGAAAATCCAGACCGAGTGGATTCAGGAGTCCGTAGGAGGAGTGGAGAGAATCAGCAGCAGCAAGTATAGACCACTATTGTGGGGGCTGATTCGGAGCAGAGGAGTGGGATTTAGCTCTCCTACAGGGGAAGAAAAAGTTTCACTTGTTTTTTAATGACCATTTTTTATTTGACCCACATCTTACAGGGCATGGAATGCTGTGCTTTAGGATGAGGGTTGTCTTAGCATGCACGTATCTATATTAGTTCCTTCTCACTGCTAATAAAGACATTCCCAAGTCTGGGTAATTCGGAAAGAAAAGAAATTTAATGGATTCACAGTCCCACATGGCCGGGGAGACCTCACAATGGTGGCGGAAGACGAAGGAAGAGTCAAGAGTTGTCTTAAGTGGCGGCCGGCAGGAGAGAGTGAGAGCCAAGCCTCCGCGGAAACCATGCTAAAACATCAGATCCCACGAGAGACTTACTCACTACCAGAGAACACTATGAGGGAAACCGCCTCCACGATTCAGCGGTCTCCCACCGGGTCCCCCGCACAACATGTGGGAATGTGGGGAGCTACAGTTCGAGATGAGATTTGGGTGGGGATGGAGCCAAACCCTAACAGCATTCTACTGGGAACCACACAGCGGAGAGGTTGGAAAGCTGAGGAACTTTCTACATATGTTTCTTTATTCAAATCTTGAAGTGCTGTGGGAGGTCAACATGACCCCTACTCTGTAAGTGAGAACTGCAGGAATCAGTGAATTCAGCGATTCCATCCTTAGTCAACCCCTGGCACGGCAGGGTTCAAACCCAGGTCTGTTGAACCCCAAAATGAACTTTCCCTGCTGTTATAAGTGGAAATATTCCAGAACATGCTGCATTGTTTCCTTAGATTAAAAAGTAAGCAACGCAGAGGTAATAGAGGGCACAGACCTTAAGTTCTGAGCATGCCCTGGCTCAATAAGCCCATGATGTTCTGGAACTCGGAGATCCGTCCAGGAAGGAGTCAGATTCCAACACGGCCTGATTATAATGCACTTACTGCAGGCCAAGCAGATGGACAACCTCCTCTGGGAGGAAAGTCAGAAGGAGAATGTTCTCTAGGAGGGCTTGGGGTTCAAGATTGAGAAGCTGCTATTCAGTCTGGCACCTGGGTGGCACCTCGTGGTCTTAGAGCTGGCAGTTTCACTGAACGTCCCAAACGAGGATATATAGACTGGGCCATCTATGTTTGGGATTTTTTTTTTTTTTTGAGATGGAGTCTTACTCTGCCGCCCAGGCTGGGGTGCGATGGTACGATCTGGGCTCACCGCAACCTCCGTCTCCAGAGTTCAAGCAATTTCCCTGCCTCAGCCTCACAAATAGGTGGGATTATAGGTGTGCACCACCATGCTCACCTAATTTTTGTATTTTTCATAGAGATGGAGTTTCATCACGTTGGCCAGGCTGCTCTTGAACTCCTGACCTCAGGTGATCCACCCACCTCGGCCTCCCGAGAATCACTGTGCCTGGCCCTATACTTTATTTTTTCGATGTTCAATCCCTCCATCTCCCTCCACGGGAGCTTTATGAGAAAGCGAAATGAGACATCAAGAGAAGCTCTGAAATTAATCATCTTGTTTCGATCTCAGCCAAAGACATGATCTGGACGCCCAAATAATCAAGCAGCCACTCTCAGCTTTGATGGACAATTCACTTTCATTTTCTGTGAAAGAATTCTGATCGACTTCTTTCAGAAAGATTGATAGGTGGTGGGAGGGACTGGGACTTTTGCTTCATGGTTAAATCTAATACTTTTCTTGACTAAGAATGTAGCATTAAGGATTCTGCAAAGACAAAAACATTATGAAATCTGATGCGAAAGCCTAAAAAGGAGAAGAGAGAGGTTTAAAAACATAAAACGAAGTCATTCTTTTTGTAGTAAGAAACTCGGAAGAAATCTTTCACCTTGCAAAAAAATCAAACCCCAAAAAGACACCACTCTCAAACCCTGACACTCTTTCTTTCTTTCTTTTTTTTTTGAGACGGAGTTTCGCTCTTGTTACCCAGGCTGGAGTGCAATGGCGTGATCTCGGCTCACCGCAACCTCCGCCTCCTGGGTTCAGGCAATTCTCCTGCCTCAGCCTGCCGAGTAGCTGGGATTACAGGCACGCGCCACCATACCCAGCTAATATTTTGTATTTTTAGTGGAGATGGGGTTTCACCACGTTGACCAGGTTGGTCTCGATCTCTTGACCTCGTGATCCACCCACCTCGGCCACCCAAAGTGCTGGGATTACAGGTGTGAGCCACCGCGCCTGGCCCAAACCCTGACACGCTTTCTATACCCATTACAATCCGTTGCACGTACTGGTCCCTGCAAACCTAACATGGTTTTCTCAACTTACAAATGGCAAACCTCTTAAGTACCCTCAGTTCTCAGGCAGATGTGTGCAATTTTCTGCTGTGAGTTAGACAGAAATGAAGTGAGTTGATACTCTGGATTTTTTGTTGTGTTTTGTTTTTGAAGTAGAAGAAACTAGGAGTATTCTCATTTTAAGACTGAAAAATTTAGGCAAGGTCTGTGATTCACACCTGTAATGCCAGCACTTTGGGAGGCTCAGGTGGGATTGCTCAAGCTCAGGAGTTCAAGACCACACTGGGCAACATAGCAAGACCTTGTCTCTACTAAAAATAATAATAAAAAAATCAGTTAGTCATGGTGGTGCATACCTGCAGTTCCAGCTACTTGGGAGGATGAGATGGGAGAACTGCTTAAGCCTGGGAGGCAGAGGCTGCCAGTGATCATGTCACTGCACTCCAGTCTAGGTAATGTCTCAAAAAAAAAAAGCCTGAGCAATTTTTCTTTCAATCAAATACGGTACAGTTGGTGTTTGCTGAGCTTACATAGACTGCTGTTTGTACCACGGCACTCTGCACTTCTGCAGTAGTCTTTTTCATTGCTATATAATATTCCAGTGTAGGAAAACACCACAACTCATTGCTATTGCTACACTGTGTGTGTGTGTGTGTGTGTGTGTGTGTGTGTGTGTGTGTGTGTGTTTTGAGATCCTCTGTTGCCCAGGCTGGGGTGCAGTGATAAAATCTCAGCTCCCTGCAACCTCTGCCTCTGGGCTTCAAGCAATCCTGCCTCAGCCTCCTGAGTAGCTGGGATTACAGGTGCCCGCCACCACACCTGGCTAATTTTTTGTATTTTTAATAGAGACGGGGTTTCGCCATGTTGGCCAGGCTGGTCTTGAACTCACTCAAATGAGCTTATTATTAGTTTGATCCATCTTCTATCTCAAGAGACTCTAGGCTTCCTCCAGTTCCCTATCATTGCAGAGACACAACAAACAGCTCAGGGAGGCCCCTCTGTGTCATCTTCCTGTGTCTCAAAGACCTTGTCCGTCCTTAACAAAGCACCAATAGACTACCAAGTTTGCCAGGCACACGTGGTGTATACAGTTCCTGGAAGAAGGGAAAGCCCAGCTCCCTTTCCTCAAAAACAAAGACTTCCCTCTCCACTGATCTTAGGACAGTTTCCCAAAGACGGAGAAACAACGGAGTCTGGATTCTCCGATCCTGTATTTGCGAGCTCCCGGACGACTGGCCCCAGCTTCAAAACTGATCACCGTGGTGCTGCGCACACTATGCAGTCTCCTCCGGGAGATTTCATGTTAGCTCGACCTTCAAGACCAGGCAGAAAGGCAGCTCCTCCTGTAGCATCCCCGTCACCTTAGCAGACTGAGTCTCCCACCAGCCTCACAACAGACATTGCCCCGAGTTCCTTCCCGACTGAGAGGTCACTTTCCAACACGTTGCCTGACTTCTCTGCGTGGCTTTCCTTGTGATGGGAGGCTGGAGGATCAGGCTTTCAGGTGCCTCTGCTTTGGGGCGTGTGTTAGTCCTAACAGACAGGCATAGGCTGCTCGGTTACAGCAAGCACGCTCTGGGGCTGTGGCACCATCGGAGGCTAGGAGAGAAAGCAACCCGAAAGGCGAGTCCCTCTCCTTTCCACCAGATTTACTAGCAGCAAAGTTCCTGTCTATGTAGCAGTGATGGGTCAGGTCTCACGCTGCAGGAGCGTCCTTCCTGCCTGGTCCTGAGCGACAAGCTAACGTGAAATCTAATATCCACATGATGTGGACAGCACCATGGCGCTCAGTTCTGAAGGCTGGACAAGTCCTCCAGAAGCGTGTTTCCTTCCTTGGAAGCAAACATAGGATTGGAGAATCCAGACTTTGTGGTTTCTATGCATTTATAAAACTTTCCTAGGATGGGGGGAGAGTCATTCTGAGGAGTCAAAATGGGCTTCCCTGCTCCCAGGAACACCTACTGAAGAGACTGCGGTTTCTCCCAGAGCACAGGGCGCAGGGGTGTGCCAGCTGTCCTGATGAGTTTTAACATGATACACAGAAGAGACTTGGAGTTTAGGACATCTCCACATATTCCAGGGTTTTCACGTTTTACCTTTCAGCATTTATTTTTAAGGAGGGGAAGGGTATGTGTGGTGAATACTTTGGGCAAAGGTGAGAGACGACTGTCACCCACTCACACCTCCAGAGGCACACGAGGACCGTGGTCAGACTCCATGGTCCTCACGGGACTAGAATCTACTTCCAGTTCCAGTCTCTTTCCATTTCTGGGAAAACCAAATGTGATGGCTCCTCACAGCTGTCTTTTTTTTTTTTTTTTTTTTGAGACAGAGTTTTGTTCTTGTTGCCCAGGCTGGAGTGCAATGGCGCCATCTCGGCTCAGGGATTACAGGCATGAGCCACCATGCCCAGCCAGAACGCTTTATTTTTGTTTTTTCCTTTTTCTTTTTCTTTTTTTTTGTTTTTGAGGCAGAGTTTCGCTCTTGTTGCCCAGGCTGGAGTGCAATGGTGCCATCTTGGCTCACCGCAACCTCCACCTCCCGGGTTCAAGCTATTCTCCTGCCTCAGCCTCCCAAGAAGCTGGGATTACAGGTATGCACCAACACACCCAGCTAATTTTTGTATTTTTAGTAGAGACGGGGTTTCTCCATGTTGGTCAGACTGGTCCCAAACTCCTGACCTCAGGTGATCTGCCCACCTTGGCCTCCCAAAGTGCTGAGATTATAGGCATGAGCCACCGCACCTGGTCGTCTTCTTTTTTAAAAATGCTTATTTAGACCAGGCACGGTGGCTAATCCCTGTAATCCCAGCACTTTGGGAGGGCGAGGCGGGTGTATCACCTGAAGTCAGAAAAGTTCAAGACCAGCCTGACCAACACGGTGTCTATTAAAATTACAAAAATACAACATGGTCTCTATTGAAAACACAAAAATTAGCTGGGCATGGTGGTGCATGCCTGTAATCCCAGCTGCTCTGGAGACTGAGGCAGGAGAATCACTTGAACCCAGGAGGCAAAGGTTGCAGTGAGCTGAGATGGCACCACTGCACTCCAGCCTGGGCAACAGAGAGAGACTTTGTCTAAAAAAAAAAGAAAAAAGGTAAATAAATAATAAGATAAACGCATATTTAGAGGACACAAATGCAGGTTTCTCATATGAATATATTGGATCATGATGAAGTGTGGGTTTTTAATGAACCCATTATCTGGACAGTGCACATTGTACCCAAGAGGTAATTTCTCAAATCTCACCTCTGTCCCAGCCTCCCCCTTTACGGAATGCCCAGTATCTGCCATTCCCTCTGTCTGTCCATGTGTGCCCATTGCTTAGCTCTCACTTACAAGTGAGAACATGTGGTATTTTATTTTCTGTTTCTGAGCTACTCATGGAGGATAGTAGCTTCCGCTTCCATCCACGTTGCTACAGAAGACATGATTTCATTCCTTTTCATGGCTGAGTAGTACTCCACGGTGTCCATGTGTCACATTTTCTTTGTGCCTTCCTCCATTGATGGATACGTAAGTGGGTTCCATATCTTTGCCATTGTGAATACTGCTGCAATAAACCCACCAGTGCAGGCATCTTTTTGATGTAATGATTTATTTTCCTTTAGCTATGCATCTGGTAGCGGGATTGCTGCGTTGAATGGCAGTCCTAATCTTAGATCTTTGTTAGCAGTTACATTCTTCCACTCTACCTCCACACAGGCACAAACTCCTACACCACTACCTGGTCATGATATTATTTTGTTTAATTCTAATTTAATTTTTTTTTTTTTTTAGATGGAGTCTCACTCTGTTACCAGGCTGGAGTTCAGCATCTCAATCTCAGCTCACTGCAACCTCCATCTTCCAGGTTCAAGCAATTCTTGTGCCTCAGCCTCCTGAGTAGCTAGAATCACAGGTGAGTGCAACCATACCCAGCTAATTTTTATATTTTCAGCAGAGACGGGTTTTCACCATGTTGCCCAGGCTGGTCTTGAACTCCTGACCTCAGGTGATCTGTCCGCCTTGGCCTCCCAAAGTGCTGGGATTACAGGCATGAGCCACCGTGCCCACCCTAAGACTTTTTATTTTAAATGAGTTTCACATAATCAGCAAAGTTACCATCGCTGTCAGTCCAGTGAGTACATACCTATAATACATAAGGTATCTGAAAGATTACTTCTCATTCATTTATGCACAACGCCAGGAACGGTGCCAGATGCTGGGTATACAGCACCAAACAAGACAGACGAGGAATCAGAAACCGAGCTTACATCTCCTCTTCCAAAGACAGATATTTACATCTTAATAGAAATTTCCCTACCAAGTGTATTTATGCGTGGAACCCAGTTCTGTTTCAGCGATAGCATGTGAGATCTAGCTGACGAAAATGTCACCTGTATTTCTCCCTCGGGAGTCAGCACCATAGACCAGTCATTATCAATCTCTTTTGTGTCATAAAACCCATAAAAGATTATGGTCACATGTGTACTCTGCTCCCATGGGTACTGTTACATGAAATTTGCAAACTTCTTTCTCTCATTATTAAAACAAACAAACAAAAAGGCATAAGAAAATGTGTGCTGGCAATTCTCCATTCGCCGTCTCCACAAGCCATTGCCTGCACCTCTCTGCCCTGGGCCCTGGGAAGCTGCTCTCTGCAGACTGCATCTTCTAGACAAACTTGCTGCTAGTGTCTGTTTGAGTCAGACAATGGCAAGAATCAAAGGGCAGAGAGAGGGCAGGGTCCTCCTCCCCTTCTCTCTCTCTCTCTCTCTCTCTCTCTCTCTCTCTCTCTCTCTTCCTTCTTTTTCTTTCTTTCTCTCCTCCTTCCTTCCTTCCTCCTTTTCTTTCTTTCTCTCTCCTCTCTCTTTTTCTTCCTTCCTTCTTCTTTTCTTTCTCTCTTTTTTCTCTTTCTTCTCTCTTTCTCTCTTTCTTTCTTTCTTCGAAGTCTCGCTCTGTTGCCAGGCTGGAGTGCAGTGGCAGGATCTTGGCTCACGGCATTCTCCACCTCCTGGGTTGAAGCGATTCTCCTGCCTCAGCCTCCTGAGTAGCTGGGACTACAGGCATGCACCAACACACCCAGATAATTTTTTTTTTTTGTATTTTTAGTAGAAATGGGGTTTTACCATGTTGGCCAAGATGGTCTTGATCTCCTGATCCCCTGATCCTCCTGCCTCAGCCTCCCCAAGGGCTGGGATTACAGGTGTGAGGCACCACGCCCAGCCTTCCCCTGCACACTTTCTGACAAAACTCTGCTACTCTAAATGGCCTTAGGTCCTTCATAAGCCCGTTTCCCACTGAGTAGCACCTCTTCCAGCCCTCGTGAGGTTCCAGTAACCCTTTCCCTTCACCCCTTGGGGTGGGAACATTTTCCAGCTATTGTAGCCTCATCATACCTTGTTCGTTCCTTTCTCCTGCCTACCCTGTGTCAATCATCTCTTCATTTGTATCTGTGCATTCCATTTTCTCATAAAACAAGACGCAAGTGAAAGAGGGGAAAGTGACTAGAAGAACAACCTTGAGGCCAGACACAGCGGCTCACACCTGCAGTCCAATCCCAGCGTTTTGAGAGGCCAAGGCAGGAGGATCAGTTGAGGCCAGGGGTTTGAAAGCAGCCTGGGCAATATAGCAAGACCCTAGCTCTACAAAAAAAAATTTCAAAAATCAGTCCCGCATGGTGGCATGCACCTGTTGTTCCAGCTGCTTGAGAGGCTGGGGCAGGAGGATCACGTGAGTGAGCCCAGGAGTTTGAGGCTGCAGTAAGCTGTGATGGCACCACTGGACTCCACTCACTGGGTGACAGAGTGAGACCAACCCAGCCTCCAGGAAATTAATTAGTGGGAGGAGAAGCCAGTTACTCGTAACAAATACCGATACCGACTCCATGCCGGGAACAGCTGGAAAAAGCCATGTCCTATTTGAGCCCTCTGCATTTGTCACGGTTTGAATGGACATCCTGGACTCCATAAAGAATAAATATTTCCCTTCATCTTAACCTTTCACGCGGGCGAGTTCAGGGGGCTCAAAAGTGTGAGATAGACTAAGAAAATTTCAAATTCCACTCAAACCTTTCACTAGCCACTACCTTTTAAAACCCCACTCTGGGTGCCGTGAGGAGAAGATTTCTCTTCCACGTCTTTCTACGAATTGCTAACACCTTTAAATCAGTTTTATCTATAGCGTGTCACAGCAAATGCAGGTCTTTTTTCCTTCTAGTGCCTGATCTGTCAGGAATTTCCAGGCCAGAAAGAAAAAAGACAAACCCTGGTGAGAGGAACAGAGCAACGAGGAAGAATGAGCTCAGAAGAGACCAGCGGGGCCCCGTCAATTCGGTGCCTACTCAGATTCTAGTAACCTTCAAAGAGTCAAGTATAATACATTCTCATATAAGTTTGGCTTTCAAATACTACAGAGAGGACAGGTTTAAACATAGGTATCCAAGATCTGACACTGGCATTTAAGTGTTGGAATCTCAGACACCAGGTAAACCTGGAAAGTTTATTCTTGCTAGTGTCAGAAATTAAGGTCACCTGTCCTAAACAGTAGGCTCTAAGAAACTTTCTTATTTTTATTATGTTTTTTGAGACAGAGTCTCGCTCTGTCACCCAGACTGGAGTGCAGTGGCACGATCTTGGCTCACTGCAACCTCTGTCTCCCGGGTTCAAGTGATTCTTATGATTCAGCCTCCCAAGTAGCTGGAACTATAGGCGTGCACCACCACACACAGCTTATTTATTTATTTATTTATTTATTTATTTATTTATTTATTTATTGAGACAGAGTCTTGCTCTGTCACCAGCCTGGAGTGCAGTGGCTCAATCTGAGCTCACTGCAAGCTCTGACTCCCTGGTTCAAGGGATTCTCCTGCTTCAGCCTCCCCAGTAGCCGGGATTACAGGCACACACCGCCACGCCCAGATAATTTTTGTGTTTTTAATAGAGACTGGGTTTTGCCAGGTTGGCCAGGCTGGACTCGAACTCCTGACCTCAAATGACCCACCCACCTCGGCCTCCCAAACTGCTGAGATTACAGGCGTGAGCCACCATTCCCAGCCTGGGAAACTTTCTTTTTCTCTTCTTTTTTTCTTATCCTCTCCCCTTCATCCCCCAATTCACCTTTTCCCCCTTAACCCCTTCATCACCACTTTGCATCTTTACTGTGTAATACTGACATACGTACTATGATAATAGATTACACTTACGAGCACTTACTCTACATTTTAAACGCTTCACGTATACTAACCCAAAGCTGGATAGCAATGCAATGAGATTATCGCCATTTTGCAAATGAGGAAACTGAGGCAGAAAAATTAAGTAACTCACCTAAGATAAGAGGTAAACAGTGAGGCTGGGATTAGGACCTGTGAAGTCTGGCTGAGGAGTTCATGTTCTTGCCCCTCTGACACACTGCCCTAAAATAATGCGCTGTCTTCAACGTAAATGTCTCCTGCTATGACTCTCACTCTGTTTCTTTTTTGACTACAGAGAACGTTTTTAAGGTCTACACACATTGCTAGTTGTGTACGCCTGGACTGTTGCAAAGTATGTCATATTACACACTTTGGCTTGCCCATGCCCCCGGGGATTGGCACCGAAATGGGCGCGTTCCCTTATCCCCCCTCGCAGGGATGTGGCTCACTTCCTTGGTGCCCTGCTGCTCGAACTCCTAGGGGAAGCATGAAGACGGGCAGGTGCAGAGGTTGTGGGAGCATTTTGGGACTCCAATCCAACAGTGGCATCGAGTGTTTACAGCTCCCAAAGCCCCAGTGGGCACCTGTTACCGTGCGCTCTTTCAGCTTTGCTGTCTGCAGACAGCTTGTGTTCATCAGCTCAGTTAGAACCTCTGCCTTATCACTAGGACAGACAGAGGGCTTTCTGTATGCCTGCCCTAGTGTACTGGAAAAACTGGATTACATGCGGGCTTGGAGAAAGAGCGCAAAATTGTATTGAGTGGTGGAGGTAGCTCTCAGCCGATGGATGGGGAGCTGGAAGGGGGATGGAGTGGGAAGTTGGTCTTCCCCTGGAGTAAGGCTGTCCTGCTGCTGGACCCTCCTCTGACCACCCCTGGCCGAATTCACCTCAACATCCACCTCATTCTATCACAGGTGGCCTGCTGGTGTCTGCTGTTCCTCTGCTCCTCTCAATGCCCAGCCACTTGTGTCTGTACCCGCTAGGTCTTGGGTTTTTATGGGCACAGGACTGGGGGTGTGGTGGACCAAAAGGCAACTTTTTGGTGTGAAAACAGAAATGCCTATCCTCTTTTAGGTTTATGGGTAAAGGCTCGAGGGTGGAGCCCATGCCAGGGACCCTGCCCTTCCCTAATCAGCATTTCCCTGCCCCACCTCTCATATCAACACCTAGGCTACTTCCAACTCACAGTATCATAGATACCAAAGCTCAGCATCCTCCCATCTGTACTTTTACAGTCCTGTGCAAGACGGTCCCTGGGAAGAATGCTCAGGCAGGGACTGCAGGGCATATGCATCAATCATTAAGTGCTTGCAGATTGCCCTAACAACTGTCTAACTGGATCCAGGAAACACTCATTCCTTCACTCATTCATTCATTAACTCACTCGCTCACTCATTGATTCATTGCCTACCGTGTGACAGGCACTGGGCTAGGAACTGAGAATATAAACATAAACAAGATGTGGAGTCTAATCTCCAGCAACTTATTATTGGGTATATACTCAAAGGAACACAAATCATTCTACCTTAAAGGCACATGCATGCATATGTTTATTGCAGCACTGTTCACAATAGCAAAGACATGGAATCAACCTAAATGTCTATCAACAGTAGGCAGGATAAAGAAAGTGTGGTACATATGCACCATGGAATACTATTCAGTCATGAAAAAGAATACCTGACATATCAAAGAATATTTAGAGGCTACTATGAGCAACTGTATGCCAATAAATTGGAAAACTAGAAGAAACAGTTATTTTCCTAGACACATGTAACCTACCAAGATTGAACCATCAAATGAATAACAAGTGATGAGACTGAATGATGAAGTATCCCAGCAAAGAAAAGCCCAGAACCCAATGGCTTCACTGCTGAATCCTACCAAATATTTAAAAAAGGAATAATACCAATTCTACTCAAAGTATTCCCAGAAATAAAGGAGAGGAGGGAATACTTCCAAATTATCTTGGCTTAACAGGACAAGAATGATTAAGCACTGAAAAAAATAAAATCTGGTACATATAAACCATGGAATACTATGCAGCCACAAAAAAGAATGAGATCATGTTTCTTTGCAGAAACATGGATGGAGCTAGAGGCCATTATCCTCAGCAAACCACTGCAGGAACAGAAAACCAAATACCACATGTTCTCACTTATAGGTGGGAGCTAAACATCGAGTACACATAGACACAAAGAACACAGCAACAGACACTGGGGCCTGCTTGAGGGTGGAGAGTGGGAGGAGAATGAGGATCGAAAAACTACCTACGGAATACTACACTTACTACCTGAATAATGATGAAATAATCGGCACCCCTGAGCCCTGTGACATGCAACTGATCTATATAACAAAGTTGCACATGTACCCATGATCCTAAAATAAATGTTTTTAAAAAAGTGCTTCCATCAACTCCACGTGTATGGTCCTGTCTAGTCTTACCCTGTGACCATCAACATCATTTTCAAAAGAATAACCCTTTATTCCATTCCAAAGTAGAGAAATATTTCATTATGGAACACTTCATTAAAAATGCATGCCCCTGTTTTCCTCTGTATAAACGATAAGTCTGGGCTTTGCAAGAAATGTTGGGAATGAGATGGGCTACGGGCACGAGTCATCCAGTATTGACCAATGTAATGTTCCACCAGCCCACGAAGGGATCTGTAAGGAATGAGATGGTTTTACTGACTTGGGTTGAACTCAGAATCAGTACTTTAAAAACACTGCCAGACTTTGATTTGGTAGAGACCGTTTTTGAGCATTCAGGGGAAAATAAGAATGTTTTCTGGCTCATGTTTTATTTTTAATTTTTTCAATTGTTGAGACAGGGTCTCGGTCTGTCGCCCAGGCTGGAGTGCAATGGTGCCATCATAGGTCACTGCAGCCTCTACCTCTTGTGTTCAAGTCAGCCTCCTGCCTCAGCCTTCCAAATAGCTGAGGACACAGGCACATGCCACCCCACCCAGTTAAACTTTTTGTTATTCTTTACAGAAACAGGGTCGTTAAGTTGCCCAGGCTGGTCTCAAACTCCTGGGCTCAGGTGGTCCTCCTGCCTCAGCCTCCCAAAGTACTAAGATTACACATGTAAGCCACCATGCCCAGCCTCGCTTTTTAAAAAGCATCCCTTTAATTGTTTAGATACTAAGATACTACTTTTGGAAAATCACAGTCCTCAGTGTAGGCTGTAGAACGAAGGCACCAATCTTCTATAAGGAAAACTAAAGTGACATTGTTTTATACTCATGAGCCAGGAGTAGCTTTAGTAGACATCGCATTCATTCTACAAAGAAGGGCTTCGGAGCTGCTATTTGAAAAATAACAACAAACAAACATTAAATGCATTTAAATGGCCTATAACTCACTTCCTACAAGGGACTTCCCTCATTCATTTGAAAGAGAGCCATTTTTCAACCAATATGATATATCTGCAACCAAAAGATATATTGTTGAAAGTTCAAAGTTAGGCATATGGTAGTGACCACTTAAAATATTTCACGATTTAAAATTATTGCGGCTATGTTTCAGGCATAAAAGGAAGCCCCAGTGTCCCTCCATCGAGTGATCTCTAAATAATTTACAAAGATAACTTAGCCTTTAAAAGCCTAGAGGATCTTTCTTGGCCTTCCACCTGTGGAAGAGGACAGTAGCAGTGCTTCTTAGAACTTTCCACTGTTGAAAGATGGAGTTTTGCAAAACCGTCAATGGCACGCTTCTGCCCTCCAAGTACTAACAGGGTGTATACTCTTGATGCAGTCCACACAATGCTCAATAGAAAAATGGGCTGAGATAATTTCTGTTTTGCAGGTTAACCTGAAGGATATGCGGTCTGTCTACGCTCCTGTGCAAGACCAGATGACAGATAGTTCCTGCGTTCCTTGTGGTTTCTATCCCAACAATTCGACTCCACCGTCAACTCTGTTGCCATAAAGTAAGCAGCCAAGGACGATACAGATCAGCGTGGCTACTTTGCAGTAAAACTTTACTTGCAAAACAGGCGGCAAGCTGGACACGGCCTTGAACCTTGGCCTGCGGAATCCTGGCTAGGCCCAATGGTTGACATGGTTTGCATCTATGTCCCCACCCAAATCTCATGTTTAATTGTAATCGTCAGTGATGGAGGTGGGGTGACGGGAGGTGGTGGGATCATGGAGGCTGGATTTCATATGAATGATTCAGCACCGTCCTTCTGGTACTGCCCTTGTGACAGGGAGTGAGTTCTCATGTGAACCGGTCATTTAAACATGTGTGGCTCCTCCCTCCTGTCTCTCTCTCCTGCTCCTGCTCCTGCCATGTAGGATGTGCCTGCTTCCTCTTTGGCTTCTGCCGTGATTGTAAGTTTCCTGAGGCTTCTTCAGAAGCCCAGCGGATTCCAGCATCCATGCTCCCTGCACAGCCTGTAGAATCACAAACCAATTAAAGCTGTCTTCTTTCTACATCACCCAGCCTCAGGGATTTACAGCAATGTAAGAACAGACTGATACCATGGTTCTTAACATTTTGGGGAGCGAGTGGCGGTCACTGCCCGCTTTGAAAGCCTGATGAAAATTACAGTTCTTCTCTTCTAGAAAATTTAAAGCTAGATTAACTTTACATGCAACTTGGTAAGTTGCAAATCCCCCCAGGTGAAGAGGTTTCCTCTAGACACTCTAAACTGTATCACTGAATTCCGTCAGAACAACAGAGAGATAGGTCCTTGGTTCAGCTTCCCCAGTAGAAGCTGTTTCTGGAATATTCTTTGCCATGATGTCACTGGTTTGTATTGAGAACTGTTTAGGAAACATGTCTTTGAAATCCTTTCACCTGTTTATTCCAATAATGTAGTGGATACGCAGTTCAGAATGGAAACAACTTAAATATTAAACCTAAAACTATGAACCGTATGGAAGAAAAGAGAGGAGGCCTTGATCTGGGCAGAGATGTCTTAGATGAGAAGTATAAAGCATGAACAGGGAAGGGGAAAATGGCAAAATGAACTTCACAATGACTGAAAACTTCTATTTTCAAAAATCACTGTGAAGATAATGAAAACACAAGACATAAAAATGGCAGAAAATATCACAAAGCAAATACCTGTTAAAGGAACCTGATGAGGTGTGGTGACTCACGCCTGTAATCGCAGTGCTTTGGGAAACAAAGTCAGGATGGCTTGAACTCAGGGGTTCCAGAGCAGCCTGGGCAACATAGTGAGACGCTGTCTCGACCAAAAATCAAACACATTAACTGAGCTCAACAGTGCGTGCCTGTCGTCCCACCTACTCAGGAGGCGGAGGTGGAAAAATTGCTTCAGCCCAGGTCCAGGCTGCAGTGACCTGTGTCACTGCACCCCAGCCTGGGAGACACAGTTAGATGCCATCTCTAAAAACAAAGCAAAACAAAGAAGAAAAGTCTGTGCCCAGGAAATAAAGAATATAAAGAGCTTTCAAACTCAATAATGAGAAAGCAATCAATACACTTTAGAAAGGGTTAGAAGATTTGAGCATACATATTACTAAAGAATTTACCAAGGTAAATGCAAAGAAAGCAAATAGAAACCACATTGAGACCGCACTGTAGACCGACTAAAGAGGCCAAAATTTAAAAGACAACAAAAGAAGCTAAGAATATCTACTGCTGACAAAGATGTAAAGAAGCTAGAACTCTCGCATATTGCTGGTAGGAATTAAAAATGGTATCACCACTTTGGAAAACATTTTGGCATCTCTGTATAAAGTTACACATACATTTCCCGTTTTATTCAGTAATCCCACACCTAGCTATTTACTTGAGAAATGAAAATATATGCCCACACAAATGCCTGTACATGAATATTTATAGCGAGTCTATTCATAGTCGCTCCAAACTAGAAACAAGTGGAATGACTACTCCCTAGCGAAGGGATAAACGCACAGGGTGTGAGCGATGGTAGGACATTGGGGTTCTCCTGAGCAATACAAAGAAATAGACTCACAAAACACACATCCACACTGACGAATCTTGAAAGCATTATAGTGAATGGAAAGAAGCCAGGCCAAAAGGGTATACGTTGTTTGATTCTATTTCTATCACATTTTGAAAAATGCAAAAGTATAAGAAGTGAGATCAGACCATCAGTTCCCAGGGTCTGGGACTGGAGTCACTGACTCCAAAGGTACATGAGGCTGTCTTTGGGGTGACAGAAATATTCCCTCTCTCTCTCTTTTTTTTTTTTTTTTTTTGAGATGGAGTCTCATTCTGTCCCTCAGGCTGGAGTGCAATGGTACAATCTCAGCTCACTGCAACCTCTCTGCCTCCTGGGTTCAAGCAATTCTTGTGCCTCAGTCTCCCAAAAGATTGGGATTACATGTGTACACGACATTTTTTGTATTTTTGGTAGAGACAGGTTTTCGCCATGCTGGCCAGGCTGGTCTTGAACTCCTGACCTCAATTGATTGATCTGCCCACCTCAGCCTCCCAAGTGCTGGGATTCCAGATGCGAGCCATTGTGCCCAGTCCTGGGTGATGGAAATATTCTCTATCTTTACTGTAGTGCTGGTTACATGAGTGTAAGTTTACCAAAATTCATAGAACCGGCTGGCTGTGGTGACTCACCTGTAATCCCAGCACTTGGGAGGCTGAAGTGAGAGGATTTTTGAATCCAGGAGTTCAATAACAGCCGAGGCAACATAGCAAGACCACACCTCTACAATTTTCTTTTGATTAACCAGTTACAGTGGCACGCGCCTGTAATCCCAGCTACTTGGGAGGCTGAGCAGGAGGTCGAGGCTGCAGTGAGCTATGATTGTACCACAGCATTCCAGTCTGGGTGACAGAATGAGCCTCTGTCTCAAAAAAAAAAAAAAACAAATTCATAGAACTGCACGCCTAAAGGAGGATTCTGGAAATTATACCTCCAAATACTTCATTCAGTCTCCCCTTCATGTGGAGTCAAAGAAGAAATGGTTCAGCACCAGAAACAGTTACACGGGGCTTCTCTTGAGTGCTGGATTGTTTTCGTCTGCGGCAGCCCGTGAGCCCTGTAACTGATGAGTGTCACCCTCGGCCTGGGCTCTCAGTCTCACATGCATTCTGGGTACCAAGCTTCTCCCCAGCACCATCTAACTTTCCTACTTTTATCTGCTTTATGTCATGATTTCCTTCTGACAAACCGTTTGATCTTAATGCGGTCTAGAAACCTGTCGGAAACTAAATATTTTTTTAATCAAGGTACAGTGTACATAGCTGAATAAGTACATGTATAAAGCAATCACGACGGGGTGCCCTCCTGACACAGATTCATAAAAGGGCCATGCATTAAGGCGCACTATCTTGCAGACTGTACCGTGCTTTATTCATTTGGGGATGTTTCTTTATGAGAAACGAGGATCTAAACACAGCATTATCAGAAAAAGGTAAGCAGGATGGTATGCAGGGAACAGAGGACCAAGGACGTTTCTCCTGGAGAAGAGAAAGAAGGGAAAACACGATAGGTGTCGACATATTTTACGAGCTGTCAGGTAGAAGTGAGGTCAATGAATTATGACTTGTCCCATTGAATTAGGTGTGTGGCCGATGAGTGCACACTATTGTAGGACCATTTGGAGAAATCCTTTTTTTTTTTTTTTTTTTGAGACAGGGTCTCCCTCTGTCACCCAGACTGGAGTGCAGTGGTGGGATCTTGGTTCACTGCAACCTCTGCTTCCTGGGCTCAAGGATCCTCCTACCTCACCTTCCAAGTAGCTGAGACTACAGGCTGATGCCACCACTCCCAGTAAATTTTTTGATTTTTGATAGAGATGGGGTCTCACCATGCTGCCTAGGCTGGTCTTGAACTCTTGCACTCAGGTGATCCTCCTGCCTCAGCCTCCCAAAGTGCCGGGGTTACAGGTGTGAGTCACCACGCCCAGCCCAGGAGCCCATGTCTAATGAAGCACAGAACAGATGCAATGTGCTGTCCAAGAAAAGACAGAGTTTCTAGGCAGTGGTTATCACTACACATGCAGGCTGGACAGTCACCTGAGAAGGATCTCCTATAAAGATTCATTCAGATAAATGACTGCTTCCTTCCAATCCCAAGACTTCATAGTTATTTAATCCTGTGAGAAAACACTATCCTTCCAATATAAAACTAACTTATTTTGACTAAGCAAACACCATTATTTTCTTACTTATCAAATTACATTAAGTTGTACCACAATCCCAGTATATTTGAACAAGCAGCAATGAAAAGGCTATACCAAGAAGACATTCTTATAATCGTTTTACGTTTTGGCCCTTAAATGCAATGCAGAATTGCAACTAGACTTTTTGGGACTTGTATTTGCAAAATACACTGTTTCCATGTGTGTGTGTGTGCGTGCATGTGTGTATGTGTGTGCGCGCATGTGTGTGTATGTGTGTGTGCGTGTGTGCTTGTGTGTATGTGTGTGCATGTGTGTGCGTGCGTATGTGTGCATGCTTGTGTGTATGAGTGCGTGTGTACATGTCTGTGCGCATGTGTGTATGTGTGCGTGTATGTGTGTGCATGCACATGTGTGTGCATGTGCATGTGTATGTGTGTGTGCGCACGCGTGTGTGTGCGTACATGCAGCCGGCTGCCCTTTTTTGCCCTCCAGAAATAGGCAGGCAATACAACATTTTCTGAATGGAAGTTAAAGTGATTTCCCACTTCGTCCTCGTGCTTTAATGCTCAGGCAATAAAGCTCATGACATTTCCAATAAGGAGCAGAGAAGGGAAGTGCTCCTTATTCACAAAAGGGCTCAAGTCATCACCATCCCAGCGTTTTCCTATTTGACAAGGTCCAGTTACTGCCAAGTGGCAAGACCTACAATTTAAAAATCACTTCCATCAGCACCAGGGATCTGAGGCTGATGGGCTTCGCAAAATTGAGAGCCAGTTTCAGGCTGGCTTGAACACCTATATGGCAAGGCAGTGCAGGTTCACTCAGCATTCCCCACAGAGGCAAGAAAGACCCTCAAGCCATCTTAGGTGTGATCACAAAACTAGGAACTAGTAACGAGCAAAAGCAACACTGCAGTATGACCGAGAATTACAGGCACACAGCTACAGAAGAGGACTGGTTAGGGAGTATAAGTGTGTCTTCTGGAAGGCATGCTATTAAAGAGGCCAAAGAAAGGAGATGAGGCCGGGTGCGGTGGCTCACGCCTGTAATCCCAGCAGTTTCGGAGGCCAAGGTGGATGGATCACCTGAGGTTAGGAGTTCGAGATCAGCCTGACCAACATGGTGAACCCCCTGCCTCTACTAAAAATACAAAAAATTAGCTGGGTGTGGTGGTGGGTAATCACACACAAAAAATTAGCTGGGTATGGTGGCCTGTCATCCAAGCTACTTGGGAGGCTGAGGAAGGAAAACTGCTTGAACCTAGGAGGCGGAGGTTGCAGTGAGCCAAGATCATACTATTACACTACAGCTTGAGCAACAAGAGCAAAACTCCGTTTAAAAAAAAAAAAGAAAGAAAGAAAAGGAAAGAAAGGAGATGAAGATATCAGAACACACCCAGCTGTCCCACCAGGTACCGACATCCTCCCCAAACTCCGAAGAAAATTCTCCACACCAAACAATTTTTTAAATTATTATTTAGAGATGGGGGTCTCACTATATTGCCCAGGCTGGTCTCAAACTCCTGGCTTCAAGCAATCCTCCTGCCTCAGCCTCCTCAGTGACTGGGATTACAGATGTGAGCCACCGTGCCTGGTTCCAACAAAAATATTTTGTTAGTCATCTCATAGAGCTTAGCTAGAAAGTTGCATTGCAGGACTAGTATTTCAGGGGAGAATGCAAAAGACTCAAAACAATGAATACTGACAGGGCGCAGTGGCTCACACCTGTAATCCCAGCACTCTGGGAGGCCAAGGTGGGCAGATCACCTGAGGTCAGCAGTTCGAGACCAGCCTAGCCAACATGGTGAAATCCCATCTCTACTAAAAATACAGAAATTAGCTGGGAGTGGTAGCAGGCATCCGTAGTCCCAGCTACTTGGGAGGCTGAGGCAGGAGAACTGGTTGAACCCAGGAAGTGGAGGTTGCAGTGAAATGAGATTGCGCCACCACACTCCAGCCTGGGCAACAAGAGTGAAACTCCACCTCAAAAAAAAGACAACAGCAAAAAGCAACGAATATTTACTGAGGTCCTTCTATGTTCTGAGTACCAGACTGAGTATTCTAAATGCGTTATCTCACTTGATCCTCACATCTGCAAGAAGCAAGGTCATATTACTATTCTCTTTATACAGATGAAGAAATAGGGGACCCTGTACGATGGCTCACATCTGTAATCTCACCATTTGGGGAGTCCAAGGGGGTGGTGAATTGTTTGAGCCCAGGACTTTGAGAAGAGCCTGGGAAACATGGCTAAACCCCATCTGTACAAAAAAGGAGAAATTTAGCCAGGCATGGTAGCATAAACCACGGTCCCAGCTACTCAGGAGGCTGAGATGGGAGGATCACCAGCGCCCAGGAGGTTGAGGCTGCCTTGAGCTGTGATCGCTCACAGCTCTATTCATGGTCACTCCAAACTGGAACCACTGCACTCCAAACTGGGCAACAGAGTTAGACCCTGTCTTAAAAAGAGAGAGAGAGAGAGAGAGAGAGAAATACAGGCTCTGAGAGCTGGCGCTGTTTGTCCAAGTTCAACCTGTAAGGCCGGCTGCCTCGCCAGGAGCTTGGACACGCCCATCCCTCTCCCCGCCTGAAAATTACGTCACTGGAATATGCCCATCATCTAGCTCCACCTTGGAAATCCCATCTGCACTCAGCACTAAGCTCTGCACTAGGCACCCAGTCCACTCATCGGAAATCCCGCCTACCTACCAATAGCAGCTTGTCCCTCTCCACGTCCTGTTTCTCCACAGCCAATCAAACGCCTTCACTCCCTATAAAACCCCCCAGCCTGAGAGAAGTCCCGTGTGACTTCCATGGCCTCTTTCCCCAGGATCAGGGTACCTCGCCGGGGAGCTGAATAAATTGGCATTTCATCTTTTTGTGCTGGCCTCAGTTTCCTCATTTTTAACTCGGCAATAAACCTCGCAAAAGAATCAACCTTACACAACCCAACTAAAAAAAGGTGAATAAGGACTTAGAACCCACAAATAGAGCAGCAAATGAGAACACAATACCCTCTAGACATCTGGACCCTGATACGTTTAAATTTTCATCTCTCTCTGAAGCCTCCAGCCTTCTAGGGGTCCACAGGCTGAAAGCTTAATGATGACCTTCAATTCGTTCTGAAAATCCCACAAGATGTTTCCATAGTGGGCATTTCTATTTTGTTGAATGCTCAGAGAAAAGAAACTTCACCTATATCGGACTCGAAAATTGTGTTGGTCAGAAGACTTCTGGTTATAGAACGGTGGCTTTTGTGAGAAACAATCTTTTGGAAGTCTGACCCACTTTTTGTTTTAGTTTACATCTGAAAGGAAAATGCTTTTGCCCTCTCTTTTATGCCCATCTACCCTTTCTTTTACGTCCGTCTGCTGAGAGAGAGCGCGATACTTCCACCATGTAGAAGGAACAGACCTGAAGTGCGATAATTTGGCCGAAGGGGTGTCCGCTTCTCCTTCAGTGTTTTGTCACAAGTGATAAATGATGTCAGACAAAGCTGTCAGATGAGATTCAGAAGGTGTGCAGAGAGAGAGCAATCAATTTCCAACTTAGGAAACGTAATGGATTTTAATGAGCCACTCTGTGGATTACCATGCAGCTTTTGGCTTCGTGTGTGCTTCATTCGCACGTGTGCTTGGCAGTGACTGAGAGGTGGTTAAGCCCCCCTAATTTGATTCCTGTGCAGCAATCAAGGCTGTCTGAGCTGTAACGGGGAGAGGCTGATGTCCAGACCTGCAAGGCGTGAGGGCAGAGTGTGATCTCGTGGGGTCTTCTGTTTGTTCCCCAGAGTCTGCAGCTTGGAACGTGCTCTGGTGTTCGCTCATGAAAAGAGGGACAGTTCTATCAACACTGAGCCCCAGGAATTGTCAGGCAGGTCAGAGAACTGTCCTCCAAAGCCCTTACACCATCCCCTAACTGGAGGGTGTGTTCTTTGAGGGCAAACGCTGATCTATTCCAGTTGATGGTCTCATAGCAGCAACACGAGTAGCTGCTCTCTCTATATTTCTGGGGGAAAAAATCATATACTACTTAACAGGCACATTTACCAAAAACTGCATTCTCCTTATTTATTTAAGATGGAGTTTCTTTCCGTCGTCATAGCTGGAGTGCAATGGCGAGATCTCGGCTCACTGCAACCTCGACCTCCAGAGATCAAGCAATTCTCCTGCCTCAGCCTCCCAAGTAGCTGGGATTCCATGTACGCACCATCATGCCTGGCTAATTTTTGTATTTTTAGCAGAAACAGAAACAGTGTTTTGCCATGTTGGCCATGCTGGTCTTGAACTCCTAACCTCAGGTGATCTGCCCGCCTCAGCCTCCCAAAGTGCTGGGATTACACATTTGAGCCACCACGCCAGGCCTGAATCCTGCTTTGAGTGTTTCTTGCTTCTGATGTTTGTACTATAGAAATAATGGCTAAGCCAGAAGATACATGTCTGTGAGTCAGTATACGGCTGTCTTGCTGCGTGGTTAGAGCAGAAATGCACCTTCTCCTTGCTCAAGATGAGGCTTTTAAAACCGGAGATGTGTTTATGAACTGTAAACCCATATTACAAATTTGGGATCTGGCACATTTGAGATGTATGGTAATAGCGTGTGAGTAGGACCCTTCATTATCACCGAAAATGAGCTCCCTGGGCAAACAGAGGGTAAATAAAACACCAGAGCTATGTTTAAGTGACTTATGGAAAAGAAAACTTCCAGGGACTTTGGCGTTTTAATTGAGGGTATAAAAGGATTCTCTAATCACCAATGCGTCTCAGATCCTCCATTTAAAATACTTTTTAAAAGTAGCAGTCAGTTCCAATTACCTCTGATATACAAAAATGTAGGGGATGCTAAGATGAAGCCCCATTTCTTCAAAATGCCTAAATAATGAGATTATCTCCAAGGAGTCCAGGCTGGTCCTTCCTGAATGGTCTGAATTGATGTAATTCAACCAAATACGGAGTAAACAAAATAAATATCTTTGTTAACTTGACTCATCCTTGCTACAAAGGCACAGCTTGGCTAGATATGGTGGCTCATGCCTGTAATCCCAGCACTTTGGGAGGCCGAGGCGGGCAGATCACCTGAGGTCAGGAGTTCGAGACCAGCCAGGTCAACATGGTGAAACCCCATCTTTACTAAAAATATAAAACTTAGCTGGATGTGGTGGCGCATGCCTGTGGTCCCAGCTACTCAGGAGGTTGAGGCAGGAGAATCACTTGAACTTGGAAGGCGGAGGTTGCAGTGAGCCGAGATCGTGCCACTGTACTCCAGCTTGGATGACAGAGCAAGACTCGATCTCAAAAAAAAAAAAAAAAAAATGACAGCTTATACTGCTGTCTAGTCCTTTTTAGAAAAGGACACGCAGGCTAAGTACCTGTTCAACCAACCCTCGGGATGTTTTCTGCTACGATGCGTACAGATCGTTCTGTCCCTAAAGGCTGTGGGCAGAATTCAGTGGACAGTAGAGACGATCTGTGGCCTGGATGAATTGACGAGCATAAGTGTGCAGGTACCGGCAAGTTATTGGGAACAAACCATCCACAGAGCCGTCTGTGACTTGGAAAACATAACCGCAGATGTTCTTTCCCCCTGGCCCTGCTGTCAGCTGAAAGAAACTTTCTGGCACTCTGGAAGGAAGACGGTCACAGCCTGGCCTGCAGCTCTGCGGCTCCGAGGTTGGAGTGGTGCAATTCTGCTCGGATTAGCAATCAGGCTGGAAGCCAGCATGGGCTCCATTTGGGCAACAGTTCTGGGAGCTGAGATGCAGGCCCCTGAGATGTTCTGCTCTCTGTTCTCATTACCTTCTGTCTGGGGGAAGACGGTCCTGTCCTTATGCCAGGAACCCAAAGCAGGAAGGCACATCAGTCACCAAATCCCACCCAGCCAGCTGGGGCTTTCACCAAATCCAATTAGGCTCTGGCTGCCTTTCTTCTCATCGCCAAGAAGGGTGCTGCGCAGGGACAGATATTCTTCTCTGGGCAAACCCACCCCAACAAACAAGCCCAGAGACAGGCCTTGCCACGGGGGCGCCTGCAGGGAGGGGTGTTAGCCCCGTGCTAGCCTCTGATTCCACCCGTTTGCCATTCACTCCTCTGGTGAGTGGCATCTGTGTCCTCAGTCATAAAAAACAATAAAGTTTAAATCCAATGGCATCAATATCTGTAGTCTCCCAAACACCACCTGCCTTGTTAATTTTCCTGGCACGATCCCCACCCAGTATCTTCCATGTACTTCATGGAACATACCTGTCCTCTTTCATTTTCATTTCATTTTTTTTTTTTTAGACAAGGAGTCTTGTTCTGTTGCCCAGGCTAGACTGCAGCGATGCAATCACAGTTCACTGTGGCCTCCGACTCCTGGGCTCAGGGGATCCTCTCACCTCAGCCTCCACAGTCAGTAGTAGCTGGGACTACAGACGTGCATCACCACACCCAGTTAATTTTTATGTTAATTTTTCTAGAGATAAAACCTTGCTTTGTGGCCCAGGCTGGTCTTGATTTCTGGCCTCAAGCAGTCCTCCTGCCTCAGCTTCCCAAAGCACTGGGATGACAAGAGTGACCCTCCACACCCAGCCTCTTTTGTATGTATTTTTTAAATGAGATCATACCAGTAATTATTTTAACCATGAAGGCCCGTGTCCCTTGCTCCCCCTTCTATGCACTCGCTCTCACTCTCCTGCACTGCCATCCTCTTTCCATGACGCCAGTTTCAGTACAAAACACATTAGGATAGGTTGGGGCCAAAGTAATGGTGGCTTTTTGATGGCAAAACTCCAATTACTTTTCCACCAGCCTCACGCTCTCAGCAGCTACACTAAGGCTTTTAAAATCTGAGATCTCAAGTACACTCTAATTATGCCAGACTCTGGTCTCCGCAAGAGACAATTTCCAGCCACATGCACCTGATTCACATGCACCTGACTCACAGGGTTCTCAGGACACATTTGTTTCTGGTCACTGGTCTCAGGTCTACCACTGAGTTTGTTTGAACAATGGTTTCGGCTGAGAACCAAAGAGAGTCAGAGGATACATGGTGTAAAGCACATGGGGGCTGACCAGGAGGCTGGCCATACGGTCATGGCAATGATTGAAAGGTGAAGAATGACGTAACATCCCAAAGCAGGGTGGACTGAGAACCAGAGAGAAAGGCCAATACGGCAGCTGGATGTGACCTTCCAGGGGTCCCTCGTTTGTGGAGCGAGGTCACGGGGACAGTCTTGGTCCATACGTTCCCAGTGTGAGCTTGGCTCCTTCTCCCAGAGATTCTCCCTCCCCAAATATAGAAACAGCAGCAGCCTGTATCCTGGAGCATAGCTGGCCTCTACAGACGCCCGCATGGAACCCTAGCCCAGGTTCTGTCCAGAGACAGGAGCGCCGGGTGCAGGGAGGGCTGAGACGGTCCCAGGGATGGGAGATGAGCTAGGTCCTCCCTTTGATCCTCAGCCTATTGAAAACATGTGAGAGGCTGCGTGCAGTGATTCATGCTGAAACTGTGCCCCAAAAGAGTTAAAAGGAACCGAAGACGAACGGAAATTCTTGAGTTTGCAGGATGGCAAACAGGAAAAGAAAAAACTTGCTGAAGCCATGAAACTCCCTCTTGCTTATGCAATAGCAGCGCTGGCTGAAATCGACGGGAACCAAGACGGCTGGAGTCTGCAGAGGAGGAGCCTGCTGATGTCATCCCCTGATTCCCCCTGCCTGTCTCACACTAACTGGCCCCGAAATGTGCATGGGCAACCATGAGCTAACACGAAGCAATAAGCGCGCACGCCCGAGGATGCTGCAGACCAGCTCTTTCTTCCCACCAATCGTCTACCAATCTCAAAACCCACCCTGAACCGTTTCTAATAAAAATACTGCCTTCAAGCCAATGCAAACAGATGAATTTGATCTTGACACGTCTGTCCGCTTATGAGCTGACTTTCAATATAAAGCTTTTCTTTTCTAAAAAAAACCTGATGTCATAGAATTGGCTTCTAGTGCACTGGGCAGCAAACCCCTTTTGCTTCATAGCAATGCCTCTAATCCCAGTGCTTTGGGGGGCCAAGGCAGGAGTTTGAAACCAACCTGGGCAACATAGTGAGACTCTATCTCTACCAAGAAAAGGAAAAAAAAATTAGCTGGCATAGTGGCGTGCACCTGTATCGTTCCAGGTACTTGGGAGGCTGAGGTGGGAGGATTACTTGAGCCAAGGAGTTCACAGCTGCAGTGAGCGTTGATGGCACCACTGTACTCCAGTCTGGGCAACACAGCAAGACCCTGTTTCAAAAGTTTTAAATAAATAAGTACAAATGAAAACGTGAGCTTGATGAGAGTTTAGACCAGAGAGTGTTGCACCTGCTTCCTCTCGTCAGATTTTACAGTCAAAGGGGATGGTACCTGGCATTCAGACCAACACGTCTGTCCCGTGGGCCACTGACACCTGCTGGGAGTTACCTGAGACACATATGTCTCCACAGTGCTTACAAAAAGCAATGCGAAGAGCCAGGCGCACTGGCTCACACCTGTCATCCCAGCACTTTGGGAGACTGAGGTGGGGTGGGTGGATCATCTGAGGTCAGGAGTTTGAGTCCAGTCTGGCTTACATGGTGAAATCCCCGTCTCAACTAAAAATACAGAAATTAACCATGTGTGTTGGCAGGCACCTGTAAACCGGCTACTCAGGAGGCTGAGGGAGGAGACCCGCTTGAACCTGGAAAGCAGAAGGTGCCGTGAGCTGAGATCGCACCACTTCACTCCAGCCTGGGCAACAGAGTGAGACTCTTTCTCAAACAAACAAACAAAAGAAAATAAAAGCAATGCAAAGAAAGCCAAAATCATCCCTCTTCGTGTCTAGCAGCTCCCAAAGCAAACGCAGACTATCACACATCTTAGCAGCTGCCAAAGTTATGTGTCCAAGCAAAGTGTAGGCTCAAGAGCTGCGTCCCTTTCTTATGTCTGGAAGCTTCCCTGCCGTAAGAGTCCTGGTGGGAATTTGAGGCACTCCTGAGAATAAATCCTCAAACAAGTCAGCTTCTTGCCTAGGGCTTGTCCAACCAGATGCATTCAACCAGGAGGCTGAATCTTGAGCCAGGGTTGCAAAAACTCAGGGGCTCTAGAGAATTCTTTATGGTGCTGTTGGGAGAACAGGAGTGGCCTTAGCACTGAGGGCAGACACAGCACCAGCTGTGGCTCCAGGTGTTGTCACCAGACCTGTTGTTGACAGGCCTTTCCTGGTCCTACTGCCTCCCATCATGCACAGAGAGAGAGACGAAACTTCCCTGCACCGACTGCAGTTCACTCTCAGAGTTGTAGGCAACACTAGGGAGCCATCCTCTGTCTCTGGTGACCGTCATGCTTGCCCTGTATCCTATCACTAGAATACATTAATGCACATAATGGAACTGCAGAGGAGACTTTATTGAGCAACTATTTACTGGGAGACAATTCCCTGTGGATCTCTGACATGACTGCATGTCTTGTAAGCACAGGCACCAAATGCTTCTGTTCAGGACTATCTCGTCAAAGATGTCTGCAGAGAGAATAGTCTTTGAAGATACAATGTCTCCCTCCATAGCAAAGTGCAAATGTAACTACTGCCCAGTGTCGTAGAGATGATGTGTCCCTCCAGGACTGAGGTCAGGCAAGCCTACTACCCCTTGGCTAAGAGGTCCTCCCTATAATCTTAGGCCGGTGACACTGTGTCCTCTGAGCATCACTCTATGGTAGAGGTCCTCCACCTTTTTGGGCACCAGGGACTGGGTTCATGGAAGACAATTTTTCCAAGGACCGGGGAGAGGGGATGCTTTGGGGGATGATTCAAGCCCATTACATCTATTGTTTCTATTGTTATTAGATCGCAATAGATAATGAAATAATTGTACAACTCACCATCACATAGAATCAGTGGGGGCCCCGAGCTGGTTTTCCCGCACAGACAGTCCCATCTGGGGGTGATGGGAGGCAGTGGTAGATCATCAGGCAGTAGGTTCTCATCAGGAGCAGGAAACCCAGAGCTCTTGTGTGCGCAGATCACAATGAGGTAAATAGAGATGACGCTTCCCTGGCCCGCCGCACAGCCTCTCACCTCCCGCTGTGCAGCCTGCTTCCTAACAGGTCATGGACCAGCACCGCTCCATGGCCCAGGGTTCGGGGACTCCTGTTCTATGGGAACTGGGGCTCAGTTCCAGCCTGGGCAACATAGCGAGACCCTATATCAGTGACAAATAATGACAGTGTGCCTACCACTACGGCTTGAGGAATGAAGTGCTTGCTCTAATCCAGGTGTCTCATGCCTTCTGATAGCATCCAGAAAACCATGGCAGGCTGGCAGATCACTGGTTAGCTCCCACGCTGTACAAAATCTCCAACACATCAGAATTCCTCTTCTTTTTCTTCTCTCTCTTTTTTTTTTTTTTTGAGACAGTCTCACTCTGTTGCTCAGGCTGGAGTGCAGTGGTATGATCTCTGCTCACTGCAAGCTCCACCTCTTAGGTTCAAGTTATTCTTCTGCCTCAGCCTCATGAGTAGCGGGGATTACAGGCCCCTGCCACCATGCCTGGCTAATTTTTGTATTTTTAGTAGAGATGGGGTTTCACCAGGTTGGCCAGGCTGGTCTCGAACTCCTGACCTCAGGCGATCCTCCTGTCTTGGACTCCCAAAGTGCTGGGATTACAGGTGTGAGCCACCGCGCCCGGCCAACACATCAGAATCCTTGACACCACTTTACAAACACAGCATAGTGTTTCTCATAGGGATATACAAATGAAATACTTCAAATGGTTCTTCTCAAGAAACGCAGGATGTAGTGGCAGTGCACCAGTCCGGTGGGCACTGGAAGGGCCTGCTTTGACCACCACTGCCACACCCCAGCAGCAACACAGATAAGGGAAAGGAAAGACACTTCCGTCTAAAGAACAAGTCATCATTGCGATGGGCCAAAAATGGAACCCAATGTAACGCAGAACACTGCCCTGAAACTGAAGGACTGCTGACTTTGGGTACAGAAACAGACGGAAGTATTGGGGCACTCCTCCCCTGCTGTGGAAAGAGGTGCAAAATTGCCCCCTGCAAAATCAGACACCCAGGCTCAGCTCACTCCCTGAAACCACGTGCTGAGAACAGGCTCCTTGACTCAGGAAAAGAGGCCACAGGGTTCTTTCCAACCCCGGGGCTGACACAGAGCTGATCTTAAGACAGCCCGAGGAGGCAGAAAAAGCACACACCGGGACGCCGGCCATCCAGGGGCACTCAAGGTTTGCTAAAGTTATTGCTGGAGATGCACCACCCTACCTGCCCCTGGCTCCCTGGCAAACACTGCAGGAGTCTCCGGTGGGAACGAGGACTTAAGAGCCACTCACTGCAGTGCTACGCATGGTTCCTAGTTTATAACGCCCATCGCCCTTGTTACAGTCTTCTGTTATCATACTTAGCGCATGAGACCTTAGGAACAAGTCTCAGGAGAGAATCTCTGACTTTCCCCTGCCCTCCTTTCACCTGCCCCAAGGCAGGACTCTCATCTTCCCCCACCTTTCTGATTGTGGGTCTTAAGACACTTTCCAGAGACGGTCCTGCCCTATACCCTGGGGGACAAAATGCTGACATCATGAAGCTTCCATAAAAACCCCAGGGGTTGGGTGCGGTGGTTCATGCCTGTAATCCCAGCACTTTGGCAGGCTGAGGTGGGAGGATCGCCTGAGGTTAAGATTTTCACCAGCGTGGTGAAACCCCACCTGTACGAAAAATACAAAAATTAGCCCGGTGTGGTGGTGTGCACCTGCAGTCCCAGCTACTCAGGAGGCTGAGGCATGAGAATCGCTTGAACCTGGGAGGTGGAGAAGGTTGCAGTGAGCCAAGATGGCTCCACCGCACTCCAGCCTGGGTCACAGAGCGAGATTCTGTCTCAAAACAAAAAAATAAAAGAAAACAAGGGGACAGGGAGGTTCAGTTTGGAAAGCTTCTGGAGAGCTGGACGTGTGGTAGTTCCTGGACGGCGGAACTACCCACCTCTGTCTACGTAGACGGCATCAGAGTGGACCTGAAGGACACCCGGCTTGTGTCTGCTGCTTGGCGTGGGAGGAAAACACGCTGGGCGTTTGGTCACGAGAGTCTTCTTCCCTGTCGACGGTTGTTGTGGTGTTGGCATGACAGATTGAGGAAAAACACAGCTGAAGACGTTTTCTGAAACACTCACCCTTTTCCTGAAATGGGAAACACTACAGGCTCCCAGCCCACCGCAGCCGGGCAGGCCGCCTGGCTTCCCTCGCCTTGCCTTCGGTGTTTTCTGTCATTTTGTGGCTGACGTCCAGCTTTCTCTCTTAGGTGATCTGTTCAATGTGTGACTGTCGACTTTTGGTTCTTCTTTGTGAAGGAGGTGAGCACCACACGTGTCTGGTCAGCCAATGCAAAGCCCCTCTGTCTCCCTGCTTCTGTGATATTATCAGGGTCGCCCAAAAGATCAAGATTTTTTAACGATTCTCCTGCCTCAGCCTCCCAAGTAGCTGGGATTACAGACGTGTGCCATCACACCTAGCTAATTTTTGTATTTTTAGTAGAGACAGGATTTCACCATGTTGGCCAGACTGGTCTCAAACCCCTGACCTCAAGTGATCCACCTGCCTCAGCCTCCCAAAGTGCTGGGATTACAGGCCTGAGCCACCGCGCCTGGCTGATTGGATGCTTTGAAATCCAGCTATATGCTACTTACAAAGAGAAACCTGAGTAAAGCACACGGAAGTGTTGAAAATAAATAGAACTATATTGAAGAGCAGACATTCATAATTATGATGTAAAAAACAGAGGAGTTGATAACCACAGCAAAAGGTAATAGTTTGTAAAGATGAATGACAGAGACGGGTCTCCAGTTAAGCTAAAAAAATCATATAGACTCTTAAGTATAAATAATTCATCCAAAGACCACTCTCTTGCGAAGGAGGAAGGAACAGATCATGGGTATGTAGTTGGTGAGGCGAATTCAGGTGAAACAGCCCCATCGGCGCAAACAACACTCTTTCTCTTTGCATAGTGGAGGGTGAAAGAGAGAGAGTGGGTGGGGAACAGGCAGAGGTGCGAAGCGACTGGGAGCCTTTGACCATTTAAATGAGAAGGACAAGAAAGATGCAGGCCTCCAGCCAAACAGAATCAAACGCTTGATCAAGGTCGCCAGGCGTGGTAACCCACTTCCAGCTGCTCTAGAATCTGAATCTGCTCATCTCAGGAAATAAATGGTGATTTGAAGAGAGAGGTAGCGAGTCATCCTTCGAAGTCGCAACAACCAAATAGCAAGAAGGGTGTTATTCAGGGAAGAATTCAAGTGACGTATAGAAGGGTTATCTTGCCTCCAAGCACAGGAGAGAACATTTGGACCGTGCTGACTGCTCCCAGCCTCCAGCGACTCGTGAACATGTGAGGAGCATGTGCTCTCTCTCTTCAATCCGGCCCCACCCTGTCAACAGCACTGGAGGGGAACGGGAGACCCATGGTGGGGGCTGGCACCCTTCTGGACAGGGATGGGACAGCATGGCAGGGGTTGGGTCCTGCCACCCAAGGCCATCCCAGAGCAGCTGTAGGGTAAATGCACCTGACAGCAATAACTTTAGCATACCCTTAGAGTGATCCTGGATGGCAGACTCACCTGAAAGACTCCGGCTAGGCCTATGTAGGAAATGAACCAAGGAGTTGCAGATTTGTGCAATCATGCATCCACACACGGTTGGCTGTTTTACCCATTCATTACTGCCCAGATGATTCTACCTGGGAAAGGTGGAAGTTCTTTCTCTCGTGGGGAGGTAGCAAGTTGGCTTGGGTTTGTAGCCATCCGGGCAGACTGCAGCTTGAGCTCTCATTTCTCTACTTGCTACTGCCCAGGAGGACTGAGTCACTGCAAGCAGGAGTAGAACAATAAATCAAAACAAATTAAGAAGAAAAAGGCACACTGCCCAATTGAAAAAATGGCAACGATGATGAACAGGCAAGCTGCAAAAGAGAGAACCCAACTGCTTAACAAAGACGGGGAAACGTTCAGCCTCGCCGAGGTTAAAAGCAGAGCAAATTAAAACAACTACGAAATAGCATTTCACACTCTGCATCTTGGCAAAGACTGAGTCGCCAAGGATGTAGGTTGGGAGCTGTTACAAGGCATCGGTGAGATTGTGTACTGAGACGAAGCTCTTTAGAAAACAACGTAGCAGGCCAGGCACAGGGGCTCACACCTATAATCCCAGCACTTTGGGAGGGCGAGGAAGGTGGATCACCTGAGGTCAGGAGTTCGAGACCAGCCTGACCAACATGGAGAAACCCTAGCCAGGCGTGGTGGCACACGCCTGTAATCCCAGCTACTCAGGAGGCTGAGGTAGGAAAATCGCTTGAACCTGTGAGGCAGAGGTTGCCGTGAGCCAAGGTTGTGCCATTGCACTCCAGCCTGGGTGACAAGAGGGAAACTCCATCTCCAAAACAAAAAAAAAAAATAGGAAAAAAGAAAGAAAGAAAACAATGGAGCAGGCCGGGTGCAGTAGTTCACGCCTGTAATCCCAATTCTTTGGGAAGCCAAGGTGGGAGGATTGTATGAGCCCAGGAGTTCAAGACTAGCCTGGACAACATAGCAAGACCCCATCTCTACTTCAAAAACAAAGAGAGAGCAACTTAGCAATTTTTAATGGAACTAAAGATATATATTCCCAATAACACAGACCTGAAGAAACTCATGCTGTACAGGTAGTTAAGATTTCTTTTTTCTCTTTTTTTTCTTGAGACACCGAGTATTGCTCTGTTGCCCAGGCTGCAGTGCAGTGGCTCAATCTCAGCTCCCTGTAACCTCTGCCTCCTGGGTTCAAGCAATTCTCCTGCCTCAGCCTCCCACGTAGCTGGAATTACAGGTCCATACCACCATGCCCTGATAATTTTTGTGTTTTTGGTAGAGATGTGTTTCACCATGCTGGCCAGGCTGGCCTCGAACTCCTGACCTCAGGTGATCCACCCATCTCGGCCTCCCAAAGTGCTGGGATGACAGGTGTGAGCCACTGTACCCGGCCAGTAGTTAAGATTTCAATAGCAGCACAACTTGTAATAATAAAAATTTGGAAGCAATCTAAATGATCCATGGTATGAGATTGGATGTATCTGTGATGGTATAATGAAATATTTTGCATCATTTAAGATAACCTATGTTAATACACATCAACATGGATAAATCTTTTTTTTCTTTTTGAGATGGAGTCTTGCTCTGCGCCCAGGCTACAGTGCAACCTCCTCCTCCCAGGTTCAAGCAATTCTTCTGCCATAGACTAAGTAGCTAGGACCGTAGGCATGTGCCACCATGCCTGACTAATTTTTGTATTTTTAGTCAAGACGGGGTTTCACCATGTTGGCCAGGCTGGTCTCGAACTCCTGATCTCAGGTGATCCACCAGCCTTGGCCTCCCAAAGTGCTGGGATTATAGGTGTGAGCCACTGCTCCTGGCCAGATAAATCTTAAAAAGCATCTTGATGCTTAAAAACATAAACCCAGCTCATTGCATCCTTGCCCCGTTTTGATAAAATCATACAAGATATTCTCAACACGCAATGCGGGTGAACAGAAACCGGCTGAGCAGAATAAAGGTCCTGATCCTCAGTTGCAGACATCACCTTTCATTGATGCCTTTTATGTAAAACACACTACTGCTTACACTACGCGCCTACATAGTGAAAACAGAACACCGTGGTTAGAAAAGATAAATGTCCATGTAGCCCAGTGGGAAAAAGAGAAGAACTTAAAACCGAGGAGGAAAGCTAAGAGGACACAGATCGACAACATTTCACTGCTTTAGAAATTCTCAAGCAAATACTGCATAGTTTAACATTTGTTCAATACAGGTGATTTGTTATATAACACGGTGTTTCTTATATTTGCTCTGTACTTTGCTGTAGGAGTAAAACATTTAATTCTTAAAAGTCTTGTGGGGCCAGGCACAATGGCTTATGCCTATAATCCCAGCCAGCACTTTGGGAGGCCGAGGCAGGCAGATCACTAGAGCCCAGGAGTTCGAGACCATCCTGGTGTTGGAAACAGATGCTTGATGCCACAAAGGAAAATCAGCACTGAGACAAAGGGTCTTTCAGCAATGCAATTTTTACTTCTTGGGCTGCAGGAAGGGTCCTCTCGCCAGCCATCTTGCCATGAGAATACAGTGAACAAAGGAAAACACACAAATTTATCCCTTATGCATTTGGGGTTGTCCTTACTGCTGTGTCTGATCTCTGTTGGCTGGAGCCAGACCTCACAATCTAAACTAAAACCCGATTGGCTAACAACTTAAAACTTTTCTAAACAGCAATGGTGTTTAGAAAGACTCCATCTCAAAATAAAAAAAAGATTTATCCATGTTGATGTGTATTAATATAGATTATTTTAAATGCTGCAAAGTATTTCATCATACCATCATAGATATGCCCAATCTCACGTAGATGTATAATTTAGATTATGCAAGGATCATTTAGATTGCTTCCAAATTTTTAGAAAATTGGAAGCAATGGAGAGCTGGGACATGCCTGTGAGCACGTCCAGCACAGATATCCTGGTTAAAGTACAAGGACATAGAGTATACTACGTGCCTGTAAGCATGGCATGTCTAACAGCTACATAGGATAGGGCTTAACAAAGCTATTACCACACTTGTTCTTTAACAAGAAAGGAAACTTTAAAAAGGAACTTTCCTACTTCCCACACTGGCCAACATGGTGAAACCCCATCTCTACTAAAAATACAAAAATTAGCCAGGTGTGGTGGCATATGCCTGTAATCCCAGCCACTTGGGAGACCGAGGCAGGAGAATCGCTTGAACCCGGGAGGCAGGGGTTGCAGGGAGCTGAGATCCAGCTACTACACTCCAGCCCGGGCAACAAGAGCGAGACTTCACCTCAAAACAAATAAAATGAACTAAGTCTCCTTCACACACAAGTCACAGTCCTGCCAGAGTTTTCACCCAGGGAAAAAGTGACATTTGTCTGATAGGATACATTTTAAAGGGACAACAGAAGGACAAAAATAAAAGTTCTGCTTTGATTGTGGCATGAGTTTTGCGTACTCAGCATCTGTGAACACGAGGAGCCACTGGCCTCAGGACAGGGGGCGTGTGCTATTGCATAAGTCCACGTGGGACGCCGTGAGGACACGGGAGCAGGCCCCGGGGCGGGCCTGGCAGTCGGCTTCCCCAGTGAGCCTTGACTTCCAAGCAGCCTATGACCGCATGATGGGAGCATCAGCTTCAGGGAGGAGAGCAGAAAGGGAGAGGCCACGGGCAAAGGGAAGAGCCACTGGGAGAGTGTGGAGGTGTAAGGAGGTGTGTTGGGACCGCGAGTCACTTGGGAAACCTTGGGAAACTTGTACACAAGCCCCAAGAGACGGGACTGGGCTTAGAAGGCAGATCGTGAAGGGTTTTGGAATCTGGACTGTCCTGAAGGAGAAGTGGAGTCTTTGAAAGCATTTGAGCAGAGGTGTGACCTTGAAGGATCATCTGGTTCAGTCTCTTGCCTGCAGGCAGATAAATGTCTAAATTTCGGGACAGCAGGCTCGTCTCTTTTTTATTGTCTCTAAGTGCAGACTCTCGAGTCTCCATCCTTCATCTTTTCTAGTGTCGGGCAAACAGAGCTGGGAGTGAGGAAGGTCACTGCACAGGGCAGGACAGATGGGGGAGGGGATGACACCTCACTCCTGGAATCCAGTGGGTCCAGGGACACAGACTGGAGAGCAGTGGGGGAAGGGAGGCCGCATCAGGCAGCAGGGCATAGTGTGCCCAGGTGTGACTGCAGGCGTCAGCAAACAGTCTGCAGCGGGAGACAATGTCTGATGACAACGACGAGGAGGGTTGTCTTCATCAGCACCACCATCATCATCATCACAGCAGATGCTGATACAGTATCGCCACGCGTCAGAAGTGTTCCAATGCTTTCCACAGTCCCACGCACCGTAGGAGGCGGGTAGATCGGATCTCCACTTTAAATCAAGCAAAAACAAGGGGAAGAAGTTGGCTGTGGCTCCAAAGCTCGTAAGGGGCAGATTTGGCACTCAGAAGCAGCCAGTCGGCTCCAGCGTCTATGAGCCTGACCACACCATCATGTGTCTCTAAAGGCGTGTGCCTGCATCCTGCCAGGCAGAGAAAATGTGGCAGAGGCGGCTCTCAGGAAGGCACAGTCACTGCCCCAAGCCCTTGGTCCACGTGAAAGAGACTCAGAGAGCACACTTGCGGGTTTCTTTCTAAACCCTTTCTCAGACACACGGCTGAATTCATGGAAATTCCTCCCAGATTTCAGCTATGATTATCTCTTATCTTCAGTTCACAGTTGGCACTATCTTTTTAATTTATTTCTGCATGTATTCTTCTAGGAAATTAGCAGAAGTCTCTATATATGAGGTGCTAAAAGCAGGGCCCTATGTATGAGAATGAAATCCAGGAACAGACCTCTGACCCAGGCCATGGATGAGAGCTGGTTCATAAGAAGCCTGATGCTTGCTGCCTCCTCTCGAGCACTGGAATAGGGGGCGGGGACTGGGCACACAGTGAGTGACAGGCGAAAGGTCTTTTAGGTAGACTGACAGTGCCACAGACTACACCATGGTAACCTCTGTGACCTGCACAGACACTCCGGATGAGTTCCGGGAAAATCTGAAGTAACTGGAAGACCATGAAAAGGGGAAGAATGATCAACCCCTGTGTCTCTGAATTAACTTGAGACGTTCTCTATTGTTCCTTATTCCTGCCTCAACTGATAAGGCAACTGGACTTTGTAACCAACCTTGGTCAACCTCGTGACTCCAGATCCTACGACCTCCCTCCCAGCTTGTAAAAACTGCCCTGAACTGTAACTCCCATAACTTTGAACTGTCTACCCCAAACCTATAAAACCAACTCCCACCCCATCACCCTGTACCGACTCTCTTCTCAGACTCAACCCACTGGCACTCGGGTGAATAAAAAGCCTTTTTGCTCACATGAAGCCTGTTGGGGGCATCTATTCATTCAGAGTGCGCACTTTAACAACAGATTGTCCAGCATCTCAGATGCGGTCTCCCATCTTGTCCTCACCATGACCTTGTCATGCAGACATTCATTCCTATGAGAGCCGAGGATGCAGAGGCTCAGAGGGCTACAGTCACAGGCTGACAGCCCTGTGGCAAACAAGAGGCACAGCTGGGAGTAAGATTATTTGCCTCAAAGCCCCGTGCTTCCTTCTATTACTTCTCACAGGGAATTTTGCAAGTATTTGCCGACTGCATGCTGGCCCAGAGTCAAACTAGATTTCCTTGTTAATTTCCCAGAAGAATACACACAGAAATAAATAAAAAAGATAGTCAGTGCCAACCGTGAACTGTAGATAAGAGGTGACCACAGGCCAGTATCTGGGAGGAATTTTCACTAATTCAGCTGTGTGCCTGAGAAACGACATAGAAAGAAACCACCAAGTACACTCTCTGAGCCACAAGAAGACAAACAATTCCAGAGAAGATGGGAAAGCCGGACAGATAACTTCTCACTTTGGGACAAATCCCAGCACACTGGGAAAACGTGGGTCTGGAGCGAAGGGGTGGACGGGAGTTAACGAAATACTTCTAAAAAGGTAATGAAGTAAAATAAACATTATCCTGATCAGAGGAGAAAAACAACTCTGAAAATCACCGTTCTCAAACCAAGAGGGTGCATTAACCCAGTTTAGTGTCTAAAAAAAAATCCAGGCGCACTATCGAACAGAAGCAGAAGGAGAAGAACATGGAAAAGGGGACGAAGCTGAAAGGGACTGAAATAAGACAGAAGAGGATGATAGGAAAATGAAAAAAGCAAGAGCGAAATAAAAATTACATTGTAGGCTGTGCAGGCATTCGAGCCAGAGTGACTCCATCTTGAATAGGAGCTGGATAAAACGAGGCTGAGACCTGCTGTGCTGCATTCCCAGGAGGTGAAGGCATTATTCTAAGTCACAGGACGAGATGGGAGTTTGGCACAAAATACGGGTCACAGAGATGTTGGTGATAAAACAGGATGCGGTAAAGAAGCCGGCCAGAACCCACTGAAACCAAGATGGCAAGGACAGTGACCTCTGGTGGTCCTCCCTGCTCATAATATGCTAATTATAATACACAGCTAAACGGCACTCCCACCAGCCCTACGACTGTTCACCAATGCCACGGCAACGTCAGGAAGTTACCCTACCTGGCCTCAAAAGGGGAGAGACCCTCAGTCCCGGGAATTGTCCACCCCTTTCCTGGAAAGCTCATGAATAATCCATCTCTCATTTAGCATATAATCAAGAAATAACTACCAGAATACTCAGTCAAGCAGCCCGGGCCATTCCTCTGCCTGTGGAGCAGCTGTTTTTGCATTCATTTACTTACCTTTTTTTTTTTTTTTTTGAGACAGAGTCTCACTTTGTTGCCCAGGCTGGAGTGCTGGGGCACAGTCTCAGCTCACTGCAACCTCTGCCTCCTGTGTTCAGGCAGTTCTCCTGCCTCAGGAGAGGCAATTTTACTTAAAGGAAGGTTGTAGCTGGTGCCATTTGCGGTATGGCCAGAAGCCACTCACAGGCGTTGCTGGGATTACAGGTATGTGTCACCACCCCCGGATGATTTTTGTATTTTTAGTAGAGATGGGGTTTTGCTATGTTGGCCAGGCTGCTCTTGAACTCCTGGCCTCAAGTGATCCACCCGCCTTGGCCTCTCAAAGTGCTGGGATTACAGGCGTGAGCCACCAGGCCTAGCCTATTCCTTTAGTTTCTTAATAACATTATTTTACTTTGTTAATAAAGTTGTTCTCACTTTAAGGACTCGCCCCAAATTCTTTCTCGTGCAAGGTCCAAGAACCTCCCTTTGGGGTCTGGATCTGGACTCGCTTCTGGTACCAGTTGCACACAGCACAACATACACTCCAGAAACCAGGAGGACTCACACGGAGGCCCAACATCAGAGTTTCTCTGAATTCAGACGGAAAACGTATGAAACAGAGAGAGAGAGAGAGAGAGAGAGAGAGAGAGAGAGAGAGAGAGAGAGACAGAGAGACAGAGAGAAGTCGACAAATAGGAAGGAAGAGAACAGAAGTACAAGGTAAGAATTTGACATGTTGCACAGGAGAACAAAATGCTCTCAAAAGCAAGAATTTAAAAAGAAAATAATAAGCCAGGTGCAGTCGCTCACAACTGTAATCCCAGCACTTAGGCTGAGGTGGGTGGGTCACCTGAGGTCAGGAGTTCGAGACCAGCCTGGCCAACATGGTGAAACCCCACGTCTACTAAAAATACAAAAATCAACCAGACAGGGTGGTGGGCGCCTGTAATCCCAGCTACTTGGGAGGCTGAGGCAGAGAATCGCTTGAACCCGGGAAGCAGAGGTTGCCGTGGGCCTGGAGAGCACGCCACTGCACTGCAGTCTGGGCCACAGAGTGAGACTCCACCTCAACAACGGAGAGAGAGAGAATAGCAGAACGCTGCACTGGATGGAACGCCTGGGTCTACATTTCAGAAGTGCTCTCTGAGATCCAGGCAAAGTAATAAAGATGAACCATTCTGACACATCTACAACATGATTCTAAGCTAATAAAAGAAAAAACTGCAAGCAGCAGGAGGTTATACAAAGCATGTTCTCTACAAGGAATATGATCAAGTCACGTTCAAACTTCTTTTCTACAAAGAACAAGAAAACAAGGGACAGATACCTAAAAGTACTTCCCGTGGGACATCCCGCCTACAATTTCACTTAGAGGAAGGTTGTAGCTGGTGCCATTTGCAGTTTGGCCAGAAGCCACTCACTTCCCCTCTTCCTTTCTTAAAAGAAAAAACAAAAAAACGGATTTGATTTGCTAATAATGAGTTCTAAAAATAAGTAGTTCAAAATCTAAGCTGTTGGAACTTTAAAATACTTGGAGGCTTAAGGGCATGTGATTACGGGCACTGAGTCACATACACAGGCAACTGTGACCTTCCTTTGTCTGATTAGACTCCTCTTCTTCCTTACCAAAGCTAATACATTGTTTTAGAATTTGTTGGGAATGATGAGAGCACACCGGGAAGACCCCGTCCCTATTCACTGTCGATCTTCATTATGGATTAGCCTCGCTCTGACCTTTCTAATACAAAGACATCATAACTCTGGCAGTGTCTAAGATACCGTTAAATACACGCCTTTAAATCGGAAAGGAAACGAAAACAAGCTGAACAGCAAAGAAGATAAACTACAACTAAATTGCTGTCGTTCATACCTAGCCTTGCATAAGAAAACGTTATAATTCTACTAAATTTCTTTGTTTGCTGCCTAGATAAGCAAGACTTCATCATGTTTTTACTATTACTTTGTAGCGACAAAGACTCATTGTTGCCCAGGCTGGGATGCAGCTCACTGCAGCCTCAAACTCCTTGGCTTGAGAGATCCTCCCACCTCAGCCTCCTGAGTAGCTGGGACTACAGGTGCACACCACCATGGCCAGCTAAGTTTTACATTTTTTTGTAGAGACAGGGTCTCCCTCTGTTGCCCAGACTGGCCTCATACTCCTGGGTTCAAGCAATCCTCCAGCCTCAAACTTGAAAGTGTTGGGATTACACATGTGAGCCATCATACCCGGCAAAGACCTTAACTTTTAACTTCAGAGCACTGCCCTATTTATCTGGCATTTGTGCTTCCTAAATGGCTACTCTCTGCTTCGGGCTGCAGTAAACGCTACACTTAATCATATTTTTGAAATCTCCTTACTTGAGGTTGACACACCCCAGCCCCAAGGGTGGATCATAGCAGATGTAAGCCAGTCATGTTATCACGTGCCCCTTTTCCTATTTTCTCAGCCTCTCTTGCCACCAAGAGTAGGCATAACGATTCTGATCTGGCTGATGAAACTTAAACGGAACACCTGCTAGGGGACTTCTGAGAAAGAGTTCCCTTCGCTCATGAGAAAAAGAACATTGGAGAAAAAAGGCTTTTTGGCTGCCACCCCCACCCCACTCCAAATGCAGTTCTGGTGTCTGAGGCTGTAGCAGCTCTTCCTAAAGCCAGAAGGCCACGCGGACAAGGATGTTTTTCCTACAGGCTGAGGGTGTAAAGCGGAAGACGGAGGTGCAGAGGTCCGGGGAGACATCACCAGCCTCGGCTGCCACCTTGACTGCCCATTTTCGTTACGTCCATGTCTTTGATATTTAAGTCATTATCAGGTTTTCTTTTAGATATAAGTAAGTGCCCACTTACATCTTTTAGTGGATGGCATGTGCCTGTAGTCCCAGCTACTTGGGAGGCTGAGGTGGGAGGAACACTCAAGCCAAAAAGTTTGAGGCTACAGTGAGCTGCACCCCAGCCTGGGCAACAGTGAGGCTCTGAGGATGGGAAATTTTTTTGAGATGGAGTCTCGTTCTGTCACCCAGGCTGGAGTGCAGTGGTATGATCTTGGCTCACAGCAACTTCCACCTCCTGGGTTCAAGTGATTCTCCTGTGTCAGCCTCCTGAATAGCTTGGATTACAGGTGTGTGCCACCACATCCAGCTAATTTTTACATTTTTAGTAGACATGGGTTTCAACATGTTGACCAGGCTGGTCTTGAACTTCTGGGCTCAAGTGATCTGCCTGCCTTGGCCTCCCGAAGTGCTGGGTTTACAGGCATGAGCCACTGTGCCCAGTCTGAGGCTGTAAAGGAAAAGCACACCACACAAAAATTCCATCATCAGCATTTTATCACTCGAGACATGAGACGCTAAACAAAATTAAACAAGCTTCTCAAATGAAGGCCTTAAACTAATGTACATTGTGAATCTGCAAGAGATGAATTAATATGAAGCATTCTTACTATAAAAATGTTAAATTATAAGGCTGAAATTTAAATTTTGTAACCCCAAACTCTCTATTCAGTCCAATTTTAATTTTATCAGTAAAGTTAATAGAATAATATTTTCAGATCTGCCAAGGCCTTGAAAAATATATCTCTTGAGTAATACCCAATCCCACTATGAAAATTTTTACGAAATATTTAAATTTTTAAAATGTTATGAGAGATGAATTATAATTAACAACTCAGATATAGGAAATTCAACATATAAAAGAATGACAACATAAATAAAAACTGTTTAGAGATAGTAAAATTGGGCCGGGCGTGGTGGCTCGTGCCTGTAATCCCAGCAATTTGGGAAGCTGAGGCAGGCGGATCACCTGAGGTCAGGAGTTCGAGACCAGCCTGGCCAACATGGCAAAGCCCCATCTCTAGTAAAATAAAACAATTAGCCAGGTATGGTGGCACAAGCCTGCAATCCCAGCTACTCGGGGGCTGAGGCAGGAAAATCGCAAGATGGACCTCCACCAAAATGAACGGTCTAATCCCCTGCGTCCCAGCCTCTGCACCCACCCAGACACTGGAGGTAACGGCATAGCGGATTCTACCATAAGTGCCTGGCCTGGGGAATATTCTCTGTCCCCCACAGCAGAGGGGAATCTCATCATAAAAAGCACTTGCTTAGGAAGCCTCCTTGTTCCTGCTTGAGAATCTCCCCCTGCAAAGAGACACACTTGCCATCCTGGCCTAAGACAATCTTTTCTGCCCTGTCAGGCAGCACCAGGAGGAACCGATGGGACCCCAGCAGCCCTATATAAATGAGGCTGGCTAATATACCACCGCGAAGGCTCTGCAAAGAAGCTGCACTGCAACTGTAGTCCACAAACCTACACCAGAATCCAAACCTCAACAAGGTGACTAGACCTAAGCATGGCTAACCTGAACGAGCCAGCCCACCGCCTACTAAACAGAAGACTTAAACAGAACCCAGAGTCCACACAGCTCCTAGATGAAGTACCTGCGATAACAGAAAACCGCTCATCACATCAAGAACCAGAAACTCACAACTTGAATGAGGAAAGACACTTAACTGACATCAATACTGAGATGAATCAGACTTTGGAATGATCCACAAAGGGTTTTAAAGAAACCATCGTGCCCCAGTGAGTGTTGTTCCCCTCCCTCTGTCCAGGTGTTCTCATTGTTTAGCTTCCACTTATAAGTGAGAACATTTGGTGTTTGGTGTTCTGTTCCTGGGTTAGTTAGATGAGGATAATGGCTTCCAGCCCCATGTATGTCCCTGCAAAGGACATGATCTCATTCCTTTTTATGGCTGCATAGTATTCCATGGTGTATATGCACACATTTTCTTTATCCAGTCTGTCAGGTGGGAGAGGGAGGGAGAGCATCAGCATAAATTGCTAATGCGTGTGGGGCTTAATGCGTAGGTGACAGGTTCATAGGTGCAGCGAACCACCATGGCACACGTTTACCTACATAACAAACCTGCAGTGTCCTGCACATGTATCCTGGAACAAAGTTAAATTAAATCAAATTAAATTTTAAAAAAAGAAGTCATCATGAAGATGTCTCAACAATCAACTAAAACGTCTCCTGAAACAAATGAAACATAAGAAAATCTCAAGAAGTAAACAGGAGTTCTAAAAAAGAACCGGCTGGGCTCAGTGGTTCACATCATCTAGAATCCCAGCACTTTGGGGAGGCTAAGTTGGGAGGATTGCTTGAGGCCAGGGGTTCAAGAGCAGCCTGGAAAACATAGTGAGACTCTTTCTACAAAAAAAAAAGAATTAGTTGGGTGTGGTGGCATGCACTGACAGCCCCAGTTACTCACCTGAGAGGCTGAGGCAGGAGGATCACTTGAACCCAGAATTTCGGGTTTCAGTGAGCTATGACTGCACCACTGCTCTCTGGGCTGGCAACAGAGGGAGATCCTATCTCTAAAAAATAAGAAGAAAGATATAATCAAACGGAACCAAATGGAAATTACAAAACTGAATAAAAACGTGCTGGATAGGAGAGTAGAGGACAGGTGACAGACGTCAAAATCAGTGACTGGGAGGACAGATCAACAAAATTCACTCATTATGAACACCAGAAAGAAAACAGGTGAAATGATATTCACAGGTCCTCAGGGACAATTACAAAAATCCAACACTCATCAGAGTCCCAGAAGGAGAGGAGACACAAAATGGGGCTAAAGAGTATTCAAAGAAGTAATATCCAAACATTTCCCAATTCGGTGAGAACCACAAACCAAAGATGCAACCATCTGATCAAACCTCACACAGATAAAACACAAATAAGCCCGTGCAAAAGCACTTGACAGCTAAACTCCTGAAAACCGAAAACTCAGAGAAACCCGAGAGAGCATCCAAAGAGAAATGATGCGTGACTGACATGCAAAAACCAACTCAAATGACAACAGTGTCCCCATCTGAAATCATGGAACCTAGAAGTAAGTGCGCGACTTTCTTCAAGTTCTAAAAAATAAAAATAATTTTCATTTATGAATTTAATTTTGTTATTTGCTTTTGAGATGGAGTTTCGCTCTGGTTGCCCAGGTTGGACTGCAGTGGCCCAATCTCAGCTCACTGCAACCTCTGCCTCCTGGGTTCACGTGATTCTGGTGCCTCAGCCCCCCAAGTGGCTGGGATTACAGGCACCTGCCGCCACACCCAGCTAATTCTTGTATTTTTAGTACAGATGGGGTTTCACCATCTTGGCCAGACTGTTCTCAAACTCCTGATCCACCTGCCTCGGCCTCCCAAAATGCTGGGATTTTAGGCATGAGCCACTATGCCTGGCCCGTCTATGAACTTTATACCTGGCAATATTATTCTCCAGAAATGAGAGGAAATAAAAAAATTCCTGGACAAAGAAAAAATAAAATAAAATAAAAATTTCCATGATCAGATTGACCCTTAAAAACTGCCCTAAAAGACGTTCTTCCAACAGAAAAGGAATGAGAAGAGAATCAAGCTCGGAGCTGGGAATATACAATAGACTATCCTTTTCCTTCTAAGTGGCGTCAATTACATTTAGTGATTGAGACACAAATTATAACGACCTCTGGTACTGAAGACGGTGATATGTAAGGGCAGGGAAGGAAAGGACCTAAAAGGTAATGCTGTTTTCATGTCCCGCTTGAAGAGGCCAAGTGTTGATACCAGTAAAGTGTGATCTCACAAAGCGACCACTACTAAAGCTATGCAAAGAGATACACTTTTTTTTCTTTTTTGAGACAGTCTCACTGTATTCCCCAGACTGGAGCGCAGTGGCGTGATCCTGGCTCACTGCAACCTCCACCTGCCCAGTTCAAACGATTCTTGTGCTTCAGCTTCCCAAGTAGCGTGCACCATCATGTCCAGCTGATTTTTGTATTTTTAGTAGAGATGGGGTTTCACCATGTGGTCCAGGGTGGTCTCGAACTCCTGGCCTCAAGCAATAGCCTGCCTCAGTCTCCCAAAGTGCTTGGATTACAGGTGTGAGCCACTGAGCCCAGCCAAAGAGATATACTTTAAAATGCAATGAAAAATCAAGATGGAATCCTAAAAACTGTCCAAGTAGCCCACAAGAAAAGAAAAACAGAGTAACAAGAACCTGAGGGACCAAATAGAAAAAAAATAATAAAATGGTAGACTTGCATAGATAGTTAACTTAAATGGAAACGGTCCAAGTACACCACTAAGAGAACAGATCGGCAAAGTGGACAGAAAGACACTCGAATTTTATGCTGTTTACAAAAAACTCACTTCAAATTCAACAACACAGGCAGAATGGAACATTATATAACCTGAAAATATTAATTTTAAGAAGCAGCAGTGGCTATAGTAATACCAATAAAGTCAACTTCAGAGCAAAAATTTACTATTTAATAGAAGCGAAGAGGACCATTGTATAACAAAGGATCAATCCACCAGGATGATATGCTATCCTAAACATGAACACATCAAAAAGCTTCAAAATATATGAAGCAAAAACAGAGTTAACAGGATAAACAGGCAAATCCACAATCAAAGTTGGAAATCTAAACAGCCTCCTCTCAGCAAAAGACAGAACTAATAGAAAGAACAATCTTAATGTGGATACAGAGAACGATACTGCAGAATCACCCAGCAGGAGCTAACTGACATACACAGAACACTCCATCCAACAGCAGCATAGGCTGTTTTTTTTTGAGTTGAAGTCTCGCTGTGTCACCCAGGCTGGAGTGCAGAGGCACAATCTCGGCTCACTGCAGCCTCTGCCTCCTGGGTTCAAGTGATTCTCCTGCCTCAGCCTCCCAAGTAGCTGGGACTACAGGTATGTGCCACCACACCCAGCTGATGTTTGCATTTTTAGTAGAGACGGCTTTTGCCATGTTGGTGAGGCTGGTCTCAAACTCCTGACCTCAAAGTGATCCGCTCACCTCAGCCTCCCAAAGAGCTGGGATTACAGGCGTGAGCCACCGTGCCCGGCCATATGCATTTTTTAAAATGTCTGTGGAACATTCACCAAGACAGATAACGTTAAGGCTATAAAACCACAAATATATAAAGAAGTGAAATCATATAGAATATGTTTTCTGGCCGTAATGAAATCAAACTGGAAACCAGTAACAGAAAGACACAAGGAAAATCTCTGAATACCTGGAAAATTAACAACACGCCATTCAACTCAAGGCTCAAAGAAGTCTCGGTGTAAATAAAAATACAGAGAATGGAAAGAAAGTGAGCGTGGACTGTCCATCGGTAACCAAGTTCCTACCTCAAGAAACTAAAAAAAGAACAATACAAAACAGAAAAGCGCAAAGCAGACAGAAGAAAACAGTAAGCTAAGAGTAGGAAACAATGAACTGGATATAGAAAAACAAAAATCAGTGAAACAAAAGCATATTTTCAAAAAGTGCGGATAAAATAGATACACCTCTGGCAAGAGCGACAGAAAACAGAAAGAGAAAACACGAATCACCAATATCAGAAATGAAACAGGGAATATTATTATATATCCTGCAACCATTAAGAAGAGAGGAGGGGAATACTACAATAACTTTACACTCATAAATTCAACAACTTAGAAGAATTGGACCAATTCCTGGAAAACCACAAACCACTGAAACAGATGAAATAGATAATTTGAATGACGCTGTAACCGTTAAAGAAATTGATTTCATAATTTAAAAGCTTTTGAAAAAAAAAGGAATCTCCAAGCCCAGATAGTTTCATTGGAAGATTCTACCATTTAAACATAAATTAAAAGCCATTTTATACCGTCTCTTCCATAAACAGTTTTATACAACTCCCCAAACAATAAAAGAATAGGAACACTTACTAATTCATTTTACAAGACCTCATAACAAAGCCAGACAGACAGCACAGGAAAAAAACTGCAGACCGTATCTCTCACGAACTTAGATGTAAGAATCCTAACAAAATACCAGCAAACTGAATTCGGTAAGGTACAGAAAGAATCATACACCATGACTGTCACAGTAGGGGTCAGTCAGACATCAGTAGGGCAGGAGAGGTTCCCCCTCCACCAGGAATGTCAGACGACCGTCTGGTGATGGGCAGGTAGCTGTTAAGCTGTCTCTCCAAAATAGTAATTGGTCATGGCCAGCACCAGGGAAAGGCCGTCTCCCAACAGGCAGAAGAACCTGACACTGGTGATCGGCTTCTCAGTAAGATCTCAGGAGTTGGGTGAATGGGCTCAAGGATGTACACTAAGTGGCAAAGTGGCAGTTTAACTGGTACATGACCTTCTAGAAACACCCAACTCAAGAGAGCCTGAGTGCAACTCCAGTATACACACCGTATACACATGCGGCCTCTCCTAGGTGCTGGCAGGTCACTGTGCACGTGGACAGCCCACCCCAAGGAAGAATCAGGGGAGAAGGGACACAAGTCTCCAGAAGTATGCCAACATATAAACCCCTAAGTCCAAGGTCAAAGCATGCACTTGATAGCTCACACTGCCCGCCTGGCCCTCTTCCAAGTGCACTTACTTCCTTTTGTTCAGTAAACTCTCACTCCTGCCTTAAAATTTGTCTCAGTCTCACACTCTGCCTCATGTCCCTTGGCTGAATTCTTTCTTCTGAGAAGGCAAGAACTGTGGTTGCTGCAGACCTACAGATTGGCCACTGGTGACGTGACCAAGTCAGATTCGTGTCAGGTGAACATGTGTGGTTCAACAGCCAAAGATCAATCAGTAGTCATGTTTAATATTTAAAACTCAATCAACATACTCCACCAGATCAACAAATGAAAGAAGAAAATCATATAACCACATCAAGTGAAACGGAAAAAACATTTGACAAAATCCAACACCCATTCATGATAAAAAACTTCCAGAAATTTAAGAAGAGAAGAATTAACTGAACTTGGTAAAGAATGACTACAAAAACCCTACAGCTAACGTGAAGGACAAAAAACTGAATGCTTTCCCTAAACACTGGGAACAAGCCAAAAATATTTACCCTCACTGCTGTTGTCAACACAGTACAGATGCTCCTTGAATTATGATGGGATTCAATCCTGATAAAGCATTGTAAATGGCAAATATGGTAAAGCGGAAAATGCATTTAATACACAACCTACTGAACATCTTAGTTTAGCCTAACCTGCCTTAGGCGTGCTCAGAATATTTATGTTAGCATACAGTTGGACAAAAATCATCTAACTTCAAGTCTATTTTATAATAAAGTGTTGACTATCTCATGTAATGTATTAAATACTGCACTAAAAGTAAAACATCAAGTAGATATATGAGTAATTGAAGTACAGTTTCTGGTGAATACATGTCACTTTTACATCATCATAAAGTTGAAAAATTCTAAGTTGAACCACTGTAAGTCAGGGAATGTTTGTACAGAAGTGCTAGCCAGCTCAATAAGATAAGAAAAATAAACCAAAAGGTAAACAGATTGGAAAAGAAGGAATTAAATTCTCTATTTGAAGATGACACCAACTTTGATGTAAAAAAATCCCAAGAAATCTACAAAGAAACCCCTGCTAGGACAACTGAGTGAGCTCAGCAAGGTTACAAGACACTATTATATTCAGCCTTTAAGAAGAAGGAAATCCTGTCGTCTGTGACAATATGAACTTGGAGGACATTATGCTCAATGAAAAATAAACCAGGCACAGAAAGGCAAGCAATCCATGATCTCATTTATATGTAGAATCTAGAAAAACTCAAAATAACAGAAACAGAATAAATTTTGGTTATCAGGGACTGAGAAGTTGTGGGTGGGGAGATATTGGTCAAAGGACACACAATTTCAATTATGCAGTAGGAGCAAGTTCAGGAGATCTATTATACAATATGGCCACTATAGCTAATAACAGTCTATTGCATACTTGAAATTCCTAAGAGATTAGATTTTAAATGATCTCAGCAAGCATGTGAAGTAATTGATATGTTAATGAGCTTGATTTAGCCATTCCACAATGTATACAGATATCAAAACATCATGTACACCATAAATCTACGCAAGTTTTATTTGCCTATTTGAAAGATTAATTAATAAAATTTTAAAAGATTAACACAAAGAAATCAATCATACTTCTATTTACTAACAATAAACATGTTACATTCACTCCAAAGAAGATGAAACACTTAGGCATACCCTTCTCAAGACAAGTATAGGATCTTAATTCTTAAAATTACAAAACATGGATGAAAGAAATCAGTGACTTAATTAAAGGAGAGACATATTGCTTTCAGGGACTAGCACGGGTGTCCCCAAGCCCCAGGCCATGGGCCAGTACCAGATAGCAGGAGGAGGTGAGCCATGGTTAGGAACTGGACTGCACAGCAGCAGGTGAAGGGCAGGCCAGCAAGAGAAGCTTCACTGTATTTACAGCTGCTCCCCATCTCTTGCATTACCCCCAAGCTCTGCCTCCTGTAGATCAGCAGTGGCATTAGATTCTCACAGGAATGTGAACACTACGGTGAACTGCACCCTTGAGGGATCTATGCTGTGGGCTCCTGATGAGAACCTAATGCCTGATGACCTGTCACTGCCTCCCATCACCCCCAGATGGGACTGTCTAGTTGCAGGAAAACAAGCTCAGGGCTCCCAGTGAGTCCATGTGATGGTGAGTTGTATGACTATTCCATCATACAGCACAGTACAGTAATAATAGAAATAAAGTACATAATCAATGTAATGTGCTTGAATCATCCCAAAACCATCCCCTACCTTGGTCCATGGAAAAACTGTCTTCCACGAAACCAATCTCTGGTGCCAAAAAGGTCGATGATGGAATCCCTAGACCGCTGGACTCGAAGACCCAATATAATAAAGGTGGCATTTCTCCCAAGATGACTTATAGGTTTAATGCAATTCTTATCAATATCCCAGTGAAATTTTAGTAGGCACAGACAAGCTTATTCTTTAATTTATATGGAAATAATGCAGATCTTAGAAGAGCTAAAACAATCTTGACAGGAAAGAATAAAGTATAAGAAATCACTTTCCTGATATTAAGTCTCACTGTATAGTTACAGTAATCAAAATTGTGTAGAATTGGCAGCAGGAAAGGCACATGGATCAATGAAACAGAATAGAGAATTCAGAAATAGACACACATGAATATACCCAATTGATTTTTGGCAAAGTCATCAAAGTAATTCAATGGAGAAAGGACAGCTCTTTCAATAAATGATGCTGGAGTGAGTGGATATTCACAAGCAAGAAAATGAATCTTGACCTAAAGGTGTGACAAGGTGTGACCCTTATCCAAAAATTAACACAATGCTGGATCATGGACTTGAGTGCAAAACAAAAAACTATGAAACTTTTAGAAGAAAAAAAAAAAATAGGAGAAAATCTTCAGCATCTAGGGCTAGGCAGAGTTCTTGGACTTGACACCAAAATTACAGTCCATGGTGGGAAAATTGATAAGCTAGACTGCATCAAACTTAAGAGCTTTGCATCAAACTTTGTTCTGCCAAAGGTCATATGAAGAGAATGAAAAGATAAACTACACACTTGCAGAAGACATTTGCAAACAACATATCTGACCAAGGAGTAGTATACAAAATATATAAAGAATTCTCAAAACTCAAGAGCTGAACAAAAACAAAAACGACCAACCAATTAGAATATGGGCAAAAGACATCAACAGACATTTCACAGAAGAGGACATACAGATGGTAAATGATCACTGTTAAAGATTAGCCATCAGAGAAATGCAAAATCATAGTTGAGAGATCACTCCACAGCTACCAGAATGGCTTAAAATATAAAATAGTGACATACCAAAGCTGGTGAGAGTACAGAAAAACTGAATTACTCTCACATTGCTGGTGAGAATGTAAGATGTTACCATCACTCCAGAAAAAAAAAAAGCAGTCTCTTGTAAAACAAAACATGCAGTTACAATCCTACCCTGCAAGTGCATTTGAGCTCTTTTATCCTGGAGAAATGAAAACTTATGTTTACATAAAAACCTGCATACAAATGGAAGTAGCTTTATTCATAAAAGCCAAAAACTTGAGACAGCCTAGGTGTCCATCAACAGGTGAACGTGTTAAATAAATTTCATACCATGAAATATTTCATCCTGTAAAATACTACTCAGCAATAAAAAGAAGCTTTTTTGTTTGTTTGTTTTTGAGACAGGGTCTTGCTCTTTCGCCCAGGCTGGAGTTCGGGGTGTGATCACAGCTCACTATAGCCTGGGATTCCCAGGCTGAAGCCACCCTCCAACCCCAGCTTTCCAGGTAGCTGGGACTACAGGCACACACCACCATGCCCAGCTAACTCATCATTCATTTTTTATAGAGATGGATTTTCGACCATGATGTCCAGGCTGGTCTTGAACTCCTGGGCTCCAGTAATCCTCCCACCTCAGTCTCCCAAGTGCTAGGCTTATAGGCAGGAGCCACCATTCCTAGCCCAGAGCAAACTATTAATACAACAATTTGAATGAATCTCAAGCATATTACGATGGAGGGAAAAAGCCCACTCCAAAATTACATAGTATATGACTCCATTCAGATACAGATTTTGAAATGGCAACATTTTAGACTTGGAAAACCAAGTCGTGGTTGACAGTTAGGGGTGGGGATAGAAATTTCATCATTAAAGGGTAAGATGCAGAACCCTTGAGGTGACGGTGATGGAACTGTTCAGTATCTTGACTGGTGGAAGACACTCAACTCTACACACAGGCGATCAAATTATATACAAGTAAACACGCTTTCTCATGTGAGTATAAGCAAAACTGGGGAACTCTGAAGACTGTTCCCAGTTTGTATCAATATCGAAATCTCAGTTATGATATTGTATTATGGTTTTGCAAAATGTTACCATTTGGAGAAAATTGGGTGGAGTGTACGTGGGATCTTTCTGGAACTATTTCCTACAACTGCATGGGCATCTACAACCATTTCAATAACTTAAAAAAAAGTCCAGTGTGCATAGTGCCGGGTTAATTTAACAGACATTGGGAAGTGAATGGGGAAAGAAGTAAACAAAAGCCAAATTTTCTTCCAGGAAAAGGGAGAGGTTAGTTTTTTCCTTTGAATTTAATATTCGGACAAATGTAATTTTACATATATATATATATATTTCATGAAGCTAAAGAAAATCAGTAAAAGGCTTCTAACAAGAAGAGCTGTTGTTCTATTTAATTCAGGAGATAAAATGTACAAAAAACAATCAATAGAGCAAAAGATGGAAAGTAAAAGAAATAGCTTAAAAGCAAAAAGAGTGAAATGTGGCCACTGAACTCTGAGGAAGCACCAGCTGTAACAGGACTGCCAGTGGGTTAAACCACTCTACTAAAAGACAAATTCTCTCAGCCTGGCTTATAAAAATGAATCTGACACGATTCTTACAAAGAGAGGGGCATCTAGAAAGGTAGAATTTTTTAAAGAAAAAGGATGAATGAGGTTATACCCAGTCAAAACAAATTAAAGAAAGTGAGACGAGGCTGGTATTAATATTAGAAAAGACTCAAGGCAAAAGCTATGGATGGGCTGCAGAGCTTCTTTATAGGAATGAACGGTAATCATGGATACACAATGGAAATGCCACATATTAACTTCATGAATAGCTGTAATTCCAACATAAAGCTCATGTCTGCTCCTTACGCACCATCTCGGCTCCTTCAACCCTAGTCCGAGCCATCCGCGTGCCTCCCAGACTCCCAAAATAACTTCATAACTGGGTCCCCGTTTCCATTCTAGCTCCTACCCTCCTTCTTCACACAGCAGCCAATCACATACTTTGCATATAAATTACATCAGTCCACTCAAGTTCTTCAAACACTCCAAGGAGTACTGCTTGTACATGAAATCATATCCAAACTCCACACCTTGATGAGATGAGAGACAGTTCTTCCCCCAATGTCAATTCACTCTTTCTTAATAGCAACCAAATCCCCAATTTTTAAAACTCTTAGACCATGGCTGTTCAGAATAAAGATGGCATTTCCCAGCTTCCCTTGCTGCCAGGTGTGACCGACTTCCACCAGACACGTGACTGGCATCTGGCTGGAGAACACAAGTACAAGTGATGTCTGCAGCTCCTTAAAGGACCTGTGGCCAGGTGAAGTGGCTCACACCTGCAGTCCCAGCACTTTGGGAGGCTGAGGCAGGCAGATCACCTGAGGTCAGAAGTTCGAGGCTAGCTTTGCCAACATGGAGAAACCCCATCTCTAGTAAACATACAAAAATTAGCCAGGCATGGTGAAGGGCACCTGTATTCCCAGCTACTCGGGAGGCTGAGGCAAGAGAATCTCTTGAACCCAGAGGCAGAGATTGCAATGAGTCTAGATCACGCCACTGCCCTGTAGCCTGGGGAAGAGAGTGAGACTCTGTCTCAGAACACACACACACACACACACACACACACACACACACACACACACACAGAACAAAACAACTTAATATTATCTGAAATTTCCTTATTCATCATCCATTTATTTAATGTCTGTCTTTCTTATACCACAATGTGAATTCCATGAGAGCAAGAGCCTTGTTTACTAATCACTACCACGTCCGCGCTCTATCCAACACACTTTTAAACATTATTTTATTAAAAAGAAATACAGATGGCTTTCACTATGTTGCCAAGCTGGTCTTGAACTCCAGGCCTCAAGTGATCCTACTGCCTGGGCCCCCCAAAGTGCTGAGATTATAGGCAAGAGTCACTGGGTCCAACCTCAAAAGACTTTCAATAAGCCTCTATTGAATGAATGAATCAATGAAATAATGGGTGGCAACATCACATACACACAGACACACACAAAGAGAAAGTGTCAGAAACAGAATTGAGACAAATGTTAATGCTGTCAGTCTAAGACAGTGAGTAGATACAAAGTGAATGAGGAAGTTCATGATTTTAATGTAATTTTTAGTGGAAAGGGGTCATGGGTCAATAGCTCTATTTTCTATAAATTGTGCAAGAAGTCTATTCAATTACCATATTACGTTTGCAGAAATCGAACACATATTGAGACACAATAAATGGAAACAGTAAGTAGTGTGAAGAGGGTATTATATACCTGGCATTCTATGAGTATTACGCAAAAAAAGAGAGAAATCCATAACAAGTCTTTAAATAAGGTATTCAGTAATCTCCCAATAACTATGGAGTGAACAAAAATATTATCTACAATTACAGACCATATAATAAGTGATTGTAATACACATTAAAATCTTCAGAATGGTAACAAAGCCATACAAAGAAAATTCATATCTGAATTATTCTAATAATAAAAAGTAAAACCTAAATAAAATTAAAATAACAACAACACAAATTATTACTATATATCATAATAAATGATCAGAACAAGAAGAAGAGAAAGTAAGAGAAAAGAAATGAAGAGGAAAGCTGAAAATACCAGAATGAAAACAGAAAAGAAAGATTATTCATTAAATAGAATAGATTTTCCCCAAAATCACTAAAATAGACAACCGTCTGGCATATCAAATTAATAAAAAATAAGGAAAACAAAAACTATAACTAAGAGAAGCTAAAACAATGGTACGAGAAGATGTTCAAATTTTTTTTTTTTTTTTTTTGAGACAGAGTTCCACTCTTGCCCAGGCTGGAGTGAAGTGGCGTGATCTCGGCTCACTGCAACCTCTGCCTCCTGGGTTCAAGTGATTCTCCTGCCTCAGCCTCCAATGTAGCTAGGATTACAGGTGCCCACCACCAAGCCTGGCTAATTTTTGTATTTTTAGCGGAGATGGGATTTTGCCATGTTGGCCAGGCTGGTCTCAAACTCCTGACCTCAGGCGATCCACCTGCCTCAGCCTCCCAAAATGCTGGGATTCCAGGTGTGAGCCACCATGTCCAGCTGGCTTTTATACTCTCATATCAGCCTCCCTAAGTGCTAAGATTATAGGCATGAGCCACTGTGCCCGCCTTAAATAAATCTGTAAATGATGTTATATGCAAGTAAATGCTCATAAACTAAGCAATTTTGAGGAATTGGTAACCTGAAGACAATATAAGTTTTCAAAATAGGCTAAAGGACAACTAACATCTAATATTTATCAAATAATTACCTCAAAAAATGAAAACAAAGCAAAAAAGCACTAACACTAGATCAAGGCAGTGTATGAACTAGCAAGCTCAAAGTCAAAGTTATGAATCAATTCCATACTGTAGAGAAGTTACTGCATATCACAGAAAATCACAGAAGGCAAACAAACGAATTTTATCATGCCAGGTTTAACTATGTTTCAAGATCTAACAATGACACTTGTAGTTTTGTGTAAGTCATAGGGCACTTTTATTTATAAATATGAATTAAAAAATCAAAATTAATGGCAAATCAAATTCAAAATTTACACAAATTCAAATTGCATTAAGAAAATGGATTACCGTGACAACTACTATTAACCCTAAGAATTCAAAAATGATTTAATAGTAGGAAATTAATTAATTATGACATCATGTCAGTAAACAAGAATAATCACATGATCCTATTAATAGACAGTCAAAGAACATTTGAGAAAAAGCTATCATATATTCATGGTTTTAAAAAACTGTTGGTAAATAAGATATGCTTTGGCTGTGTCCCCACCCAAATCTCATCTTGAATTGTAGCTCCCATAATTCCCACGTGTTGTGGGAGGGACCCAGTGGGAGATAATTAAATCATGGCAGAGGTTTCCCCAATATTGTTCTCGTGGTAGTGAATAAGTCTCACAAGATCTGATGGTTTTATCGGGAGAATCCCCTTTCACTTGGTTCTCATTCTGTCTTGTCTACTGCCATGTAAGATGTGCCTTTCACTTTCCACCATGATTGTGAGGCCTCCCCAGTCACGTGGAACTGTGAGAGTCCATTAAATCTCTTTTTCTTTATAAATTACCCAGTCTCGGGTGAAAACAGACTAATACAGTAAGTAAGAGGTTAATTTCCTAAGATCAAATACCATCCTTATGGTTTATTCATGATAAACAGGTTTCCGTTAACACAAATGGGATAAAATACACACTGCCAGAAAGAAGGAAACAAAACTGCTGCAATTTGTAGACAAAGTCGCTGTGGGAATAAAGAACCTACGAAAATCAATGGGAAAAAATCCATGACAGCTGCTTGTGTTTTTCCCAAATTCATATACTGAAATCCTAACTCCCATTGTGATGGAATTGGAAAGTGGGGCCTTTGGGAGGTGATTAGATCATGAAGGTAGAGACCCATAAAAAGGATTAATCAGGGATAAAAGGATCCACGGAAATCAGCTGATACTCTGCAATCTGGGAGAGGGGCTTTGCCAGAACCTAACCGTACATGCAGGGTCCAGAACCAAGAGCAGTACGTTTCTGTTGTTAATAAGCAATCTGGTCTGTGGTATTTAGTTACTGCAGCCTCCACTGCCTAGATAGACCCTTGCTAATGAGAAAATTCAGTAAGGTAGCTGGATGAATGCCAAAATTTCAAAGCCATTTTCCACCCTCCTGGCAGAAAGGGGTTAGAAACATTTAATGAAAAGTTAAAATCGGGCACGGGGGCTCACGCCTGTAATCTCAGTACTTTGGGAGGCCAAAGTGGGCTGATCCCCTGCATTCGGGAGTTCAAGACCAGCCTGACCAATATGGTGAAACTCCATCTCTACTAAAAATGCACAAATTAGCCAGCCTGTGGTGGCGCGTGCCTGTAATCCAGCTACTCAGGAGGCTGAGGCAGGAGAATCTCTTGAACCCGGGAGGAGGAGGTTGCAGTAAGCCAAGATCATTGTCCCTGCGCTCCAGCCTGGGCCAAAGAGCGAGACTCTGTTTAAAAAAAAAGAAAAGGAGGCCGGGCGCGGTGGCTCAAGCCTGTAATCCCAGCACTTTGGGAGGCCGAGGCGGGTGGATCACGAGGTCAAGAGATGGAGACCATCCTGGTCAACATGGTGAAACCGCGTCTCTACTAAAGATACAAAAAATTAGCTGGGCATGGTGGCGCGTGCCTGTAATCCCAGCTACTCAAGAGGCTGAGGCAGGAGAATTGCCTGAACCCAGGAGGCGGAGGTTGCGGTGAGCCGAGATCACGCCATTGCACTCCAGCCTGGGTAACAAGAGCGAAACTCCGTCTCAAAAAAAAAAAAAAAAAAAAAAGAAAGAAAAGGAAAGGAAAATTAAAATCCTTTTCACCATGGCAAATAGAAAAAAACAAAAAAACAGCAGTACATCAACGAGACAGTGGGGGCCTGCTCCCCAGTGTCTGGCTGGGAAGGGGTCAGGAGTGTGGGGATCAGGGCTCACTGACCAGAGGGTCAGGTGGCTGTAGGTGCCTCCCTGGTCTCCCTGGCTGCCTACGAGAACCTCAGAACTCTATCCTGTGGGTCAAGAGCATCGGAGCCACGCTCAGAGTTACCTCCAGGACAACATCCCCGAATCGCAGGAAGACACTCGCTCTCCTAAACGTGCCTTTCATTGCTTCCTGTTTGTTGCTGTGAGGGGACTGACCTGATTGACCTCAAGAGGTCCCCATCAGCATCCATACCTGTCTCGCTCCTTTCTCTGCTTCCTCTGAAATTGAACAAGTTCAGGGCCAAGATTCTACCTCTGATAGCATCTATCCTAATCATCTTTCCTTTCTCTCCCGTTCGCTTCATTTACAGAGAGTCTCGCTCTGACACCCAGGCTGGAGGCAGTGGCACGATCCGAGCTCACTGCAGCCTGGAAGTCCTGAGCTCAAGTGATCCTCCTACCTCGGCCTCCCAAGGAGCTGGGACCACAGGTATGCACCACCAGACCCAGCTAATTTTTGATTTTTTTGTAGAGACGGGTGCTCTGTATGATGCCCAGGCTGGTCTTGAACTCTTGAACTCAAGCAGTCCTCCTGCCTCAGCCTCTCAAAGTGCTGGGATTACAGGCATGAGCCACCATATTCAGCCCATTTAGACAACTTTCAATGAAAATTCTGCACCTCCCTGAGCGCCTACAGTTCCCATCCTGCCTTATGTGTTAAACTCTTTAGGATAAGTGGATTGAAGACAAGAAAATACATTTAAATAAAATTTGGGAAGATTTTATTTGATAGAAATATGAAACCACTGGTGCCCGGACTTTGCCAATAACGTGAGCAGTGATTTTCCTCCTCCTCCCTCCTCAGGCCACTGGTCAGCTCATCTCAGCTACAGGCTGAAGTACTGGCCATGGGGTTATTTTGAAGGGACTTTAAAAATTACTTTCCATCAATGTATATTTTGTGATTATAAAATCATTTCAGGCTTTCTCCTAAAATATGAGTTTTCAGCATACTGACCACATATTCAGCTGATATGTGGAGAGCAGTGTCTGTGAGTCCTGTCTTGGGCCTCCTGCAGCCTCTGCAGGAGAGGGTCATACAGTGGCTTTGGGTGACAGATGCCACTCAGTGTTCTCCAGTGAGTTCTTTTCCTCCTGGCAGCTGGCAGCTGCATTAATTTTGATTTTAGGCTTTACTAAAAGAGTCCTGCTCTGTTGCCTAGGCTGGAGTGTAATGGCACGATCTTGGCTCACCGCAACCTCCTCCTCCTAGGTTCAAGCAATTCTCCTGTCTCAGCCTCCTGAGTTGTTGGGAGTACAGTTGCATGGCACCATGCCTGGCTAATTTTTGTCTATTTTTAGTAGAGATGGGATTTCACCATGTTGGTCAGGCTGGTCTCGAACTCCTGACCTCAGGTGATCCACCCACCTCGGCCTCCCGAAGTGCTGGGATTACAGGTGTGAGCCACCGCGTCCAGCCGGCCTTTATACTCTCATATCAATTTTGTGCTCCTTTTACCATAACCATAGGGATGTGCACCAGAAACACTTCACACTCTAATCACTCCTCCTCCCGCCCCACTTTTTTTTTTTTTTTTTTGCCACTAAAAACAATTGTTGGATAATGTAATTTTGCTAATTTGAGATTTTTTTCTTTTTTTTGAGACAAAATCTCACTGTCAGCCAGGCTGGAGTGCAGTGACGTAACCATGGCTTACAGCAGCCTCAACCTCCTGGGCTCAAGTGATCCTTCTGCCTCAGCCTCCCCAAGTGCTAGAATTACAGACATGAGCTACCACACCCAGACTAATTTGAAATTTTGTTAACTTTACTGAATAATAACAGAATAGACCTTATAGCCTAATACACACAAGAATAAAGAATAAATTACATTCCCCTTTATGCCAGTCAAAGTAAGTACCATGAGAATTTTCTCCATTTTTCTCTCTCTCTGACTATAAACGGATCCATAATAGATGGATATAAATAGCACATAATACATATAGAATGGTGATGCGATTTCACTGTAAATTCAATCTCTACCTTGGCTTCTTCATTTCGTATCAAGTGAAAATATTATTTGTAATAATTATACAATATTTTATCTCCATAACTGCCTTTTTCTACATGTCTGATTGATTTAATATGATAGATTACTAAATGTAGAATTATTTTAAATCACAGTGTGAACAAATTCTAAATTATAGGGTTTTAAAAATTATAGCAAAGTATCACCAAATAGTTTTCTGAAAAGTTGTACAATTTACGTTTCTGTCAGTTAGTCTTTTTTTTTTTTTTTTAGATAGAGTCCCACTCTGTCACCCAGGCTGGACTGCAGAGTCTTGGTCTCAGCTCATTGCAGCCTCCACCTCCTGGTTTCCAGCGTTTCTCCTGCCTCAGCCTCCCAAGTAGCTGGGATGACAGGCGCACACCACCACATCTGGCTAACTTCTGTATTTTTAGTAGAGACAGGGTTTCACCATGTCGGCCAGGCTGGTCTCGAACTCCAGACCTCAGGTGAGCTACCCGCCTCGACCTCCCAAAGTGTTGGAATTACAGTGTGAGCCACCACGCCCAGCTGAGTTTGCCTATTTTCTCTCTCTCTCTCGACAACTTTGAGTATTACGTGATTTAATTTCCATTCTCAGAAGATACTTGTTATCCAATCCCTGTTTTAATGAACATTTCTAAGATTTCTGGTGAGGTTGAGCTGTTTTAATGTTTATTTCAAATGTCTATCAGTTATCTATTGCTCTTTATCTCATTTATTGTCAAGAGGTTTCACAAAGCTTTAGAAATGTTCTCTACATGTGCTTTATTGTATCAATTGCCACACTTTTGCCAGTTTGTTAGTTTTTTGTTTGCTTTTTGAGACAGGGTCTTGTTCTGTTGCTTAGGCTGGAGTGCAGTGGCGTGATCATGGCTCCCTGCAGCCTGGACCTCCCAGGCTGAATTGATCCTCTCACCTCAGCCTCCCCAGTGGCTGGACTACAAGCACACACCACCATGTCTAGCTAATTTTTGTATTTGTTTGTAGAGTCAGGGTCTTGCTTTGTAGGTTTCAAACTGGTCTTAAACTCCTGGGCTGAAGCGATCCTCCCACCTTGGCCTCCCAAAGTGCTGGGATTACAGGCTGAGACAGTGTCTGGCCTTTGTTAGCCTTTTAAATATTCTTATAATTGAATAGTTTAAGTTAGTAGTAGTATTTGATTCTTCCATTGCTTCCAATACTTAGAGAGGTATTTCCTACTTAGAAATTAGCAACATAATGATACATAATTTCTCCACCTTTTCAAAACAGTTTAAAACTATAGTGTCATATAAGATCAGTTATACTTATGAATAAGGATAAGTAAAAGAACCCAAATTACCAAACCTGGAAGGAAGCCAGGGTCAGAAGCAGATGAGTAAACCTAACCCAATGCCCTGTCCCAAATGTCAGGCTCATTAAAATCCTGTAACTAAGCGGCTCTCAAAGTCAAGTGAGTGTGGAAGTCACCCAGAGGGCCTATTGGAACAGACCGCTGGGCCGCTGCCCTAGACTTTCTGATTTAATAGGTCCATACCGAATATTCAATTCAGTGGGGGAGACCCAGGAATTTGCATTTCTTTTTTTTTTTTTCCTTTTTGAGACAGGTCTCACTCTGTTCCCTGGGCTGGACTGAAGTGTGATCACGGCTCACTGCAGCCTCAACTGCCTCAACTTCCAGAGTAACTGGGACTACAGGCATGTGCCACCACGCCAGGCTAACGTTTTATTATTATTTTTAGAGATGGGTTTTTGCTATGTTGCCTAGACTGGTCTTGAACCCCTGGACTCAAGAGAGCCTCCCACCTCTGCCTCCTAAAATGCTAGGATTATAGGTGTGAGCCATTTGCTGGGCCAGAATTCACATTTCTAACAAATTCCAGTGTTGGAAATAGATGTTGGATGGTGCCATGCGAGTGCCCTTCCTGGAGGCCAGGAAGTAAAACTTGCATTGCTGAAAGATCCTTTGTCTCAGTGCTGATTTTTCTTTGAAGCACTGAGCATCTATTTCCAACATCCAGGTGTTACTAATGCCGCTGGTCCAGGGACCACACTTTAGGAATCACTGTTGGCAGGAATGCTTTTCATATTCCATTTGTCCACACTTGTAAGATTCCTGTGAGGACTCAAGGCTTGCTGTCAGTCTAGCAGGCCTGGGTATGAGCATCACCGCTGAAAACTATCAAGGTTCCATTAGAGGATTAAGACTGGAAGAGAGGCCAGGCGCGGTGGCTCATGCCTGTAATCCCAGCACTTTGAGAGGCCGAGGCAGGCGGATCACCTGAGGTCAGGAGTTCCAGACCAGCCTGGCCAACATGGCGAAACCCCGTCTCTAATAATACAAAAATTAGCTGGGCCTGGTGGCAGGCACCTATGATCCCAGCTATTTGGGTGGCTGAGGCAGGAGAATTGCTTGAACCCGGGAGGCAGAGCTTGCAGTGAGCTGAGATTGCGTCACTGCACTCTAGCCTGGGCAATAGAGTGAGACTTTGTCTCCAAAACAAAAAGTTATTGTCAGTGGTTGGATATATTTCCTCCCAGTCTTTTTACACATAACAGATTTGAAGTCACACTGTATTGCAGCTTTTTGTATGTAATATTTCCTTCATGTGCCATGACCAGGAAATGCAAAGGGCTCTCAACTGTCTATGAGTCAAGAACTTTCTTTATTATTATTATTATTTGAGACAAAATCTCGCTCTGTTGAACAGGCAGGAGTGCAGTGGCATGATTACAGCTCACTGCAGCCTCAACCTCCTGGCCTCAGACAATCCTCCTGCCTCAGCCTCCCAAGTAGCTGGGACTACAGGTACACACCACCATGCCTGGGTTAATTTTTATTTTTTTTGTACAGAAGAGGAGTTGCTCATTGCCTAGGATGCTCTCAAATTCCTGCCTTGGCCTCCCAGAGTGCTGGGATTATGGGTATAAGCCACTGTGCCAGGCGTAAGTCAAGAATTTTAAACCAAACCACCTGCCCATCTCTGCCCTCACCCTAGGACCAGCTTATAAGATGTCCCAGACAAAAGCCTGGGCCCTGGGCTGGGAAGAACTAGGTTTTGGATCAGAACCTGAGACAGAGATCAAGAATCCAGGACCAGGCCAGGCGCTGTGCTTCACGCCTATAATCCCGACACTTTGGGAGGTCAAGGTGGGTGGATCACTTGGGCCAGGAGCTTGAGACTAGCCTGGCCAATGTTGCAAGACCCTATGTCTACTAAAAATGCAAAAAGTTATCCAGGTATGGTGGCACACACCTGTAGTCTCATCTACTTGGGAGGCTGAAACATGAGAATCACTTGAACCCGGGAGGTGGAGGCTGCAGTGAGCCGAGATGGCACCACTGCACTCCAGCCTGGGCAACAGAGCATGGCTGTGTCTCAAAAGAGAAAAAGAGTCCAGGACCCAAGCAGAAATGGAAAGCCACAGGAGACATGAGACCACATCAAGAACCTGGGATGGAGAGACAGAAGGTGAGACGGAAGAAGGTTTCCGGGGAGCAGACGCACGTGTTTCATTGCACCTGCTGTATGTTCTTCCACGAGTGAGGACTGGACGGCAGCAGACCTGGGACTGATAACCAGGGAGGGGCAAAGCAAGGCAGCATGGCAAACAGACTTTGATCCCTACCAGACCTGGGGGTGAGTGCCCTATGCACTTTTAGCCTAGGGTAATTTACAATGTCTTCCACATTGCACACAGCGGTGGGATGAACTAGCTGGCAGAATGGCTCCCTGGACTTCAGGTGTGCTCAGGAGTATTGCCTAAAGCCCTGAGAATGTGAAAAGAGCAGCGAGCTATGACAGGCTTCTTGTCTCCCGACCTCTAGCCCTGACTCATTCCAGCACGGCCGGCACCATCCAGTGAGCAGATCTGTTTGCTCACAAGCTATGAATGTGTCTTTTCTGAAAACAGAAACTCTAAATTAGTGAAGTCTTCATGAATGAGGTTTGATTGTGAATGAGATAAAAACGTGACCAAAGGAACCCAGTTATGCATTCAATGTTTTCCGCATCACTCTGGCCGATGTGCTCTTGAACCTCACGGTGGCAAAAATAAGACACACAAACAGCTCAGCTCTCCTCACCAACTGCAGACTCATTTCTTTGTTTCTTCAGAGGGAAAAGAGTTTAATGGAAGCGTTGGCTGGCCCCTGGGACTGGCAGACCTGTTTAATCTCCCACAATCCTTTCACGTCTGCTTGCTATAGTTTGCTGTCTGCAAACTCACGGCAGAACACCATGGCACGGGGCTGGAGGTCAAGGGGGAGAAAATGAGAAAGGCTGCTGGGGTGGCTTGGTGAAAACACCATGACAAAATAGCAAGGTTCTCTCCTCTGCCACTTGAGGACAGCTACCGTATCATAAGCCTCTTATGCTTGGATACAAGCAGGCACACAATGTGTGGTAAATAAATGTTGGAGAAGCAGGGACCCTGAGGACCACGCTTGACTTCCCAGCAGTTGCAATTAACCTGCAGCATGGAGCGGGAAGGCTGAGTGCCCTATGCACTTTTAGGCTAGGGTAATTTACAATGTCTTGAACACTGCACACAGCTGTGGGATAAAACTAGCTCTTCTAAAGACCAGCTGGCGGAATGGCTCCCTGAGTCCTGCGTCTCAGCCCCGCTCAGTCCCTTCTTTCCCTCCTCTCTCCACATACCACATCCTAAGGCTGACTCCAAACCCAATTTCACATTTCCTCTGCAAATATATCACTGCAGTAATGGCAAACACACAGAAGCTTGATGAATGAAGACGAAGAACACCATAACAGTTTCATAAGTTATGTGCAGAAAAGCAGTTCTGAACCAGCTGCCAAGAGTCTCACACCCAGAGGGCTCGGCGTACGCTGCAGGGACTGGAAACTCTGGGGCATGACTCTCAGACCATCCTCCCTGGGAAGGAAGATGCATTTGTAGCCAACTGTATTCCCCCTTCACTCATAGCCAATTTCCTGTAAAGAGCCAGGGGCTTATAAGTTTTGGGACCAGGGCCAACCAATAAATAGTTGCTTTTGCAGAATCCCATTTGATTTTATTCTACTATTGGCAGTATAGGCTAGAACGCCAGTAAGGAGAGCACTGGAAAAAAAAGATTTTTATTTATTTATTGAGCCAGGGTTTTGCTCTGTCATCCAAGGTGGAGTGCAGTGGCTCAATCTTGGCTCACTGCAACCTCCACCTCCCAGGTTCAGATGATTGTCATTCCTCAGCCTCCTGAGTAGCTGGGATTACAGGCATCTGCCATGACATCCACCTAATTTTTCTTTCAGTAGAGCAAGATTTCACTGTGTTGGTTAGGCTGGTTTCAAACTACTGCCTTCAAGTTATCTGCCCACCTCGGCCCTCCAAAGTGCTGAGATTACAGGCATAAGTCACCCTGTCTGGCCTGGAAAAAAAGATTTTATTAGGAAGAGTCACCTAGTGCTCAGGAAGATTTCTTCCCAGTGATACAGAGAATAGCCTGGGTCATGGGTCTCCTCCAAGGTAGGAAGAAACATAAGCCTGGGGAAGATGGAAGGCTTGGAGCAGCAATGTCAGATCAGAAGTTGAAGTCCAATGACAGAGCCTTTACCCTTCTGTGGTAGCTAGCCTCCAAAGTGACCCACAGTGGCTTCTGCCTCCTGGCATTCACTGGGAGGTTGTTCTCTCCCACACCGAATAGGGATGACCTGTGTAACCAAGAGGCTACTGTAGAAATGACAGCATCCAACTTCCATAGCTAAGGCATAAAAGACATCATAGCTCTTGCCTAGCCCTGTCCTGGATCACTGACTTTGAGGGAAGCTAGCTGCCATGTCAGGAGGACACTCAAGGAGCACCGTGGCCAGGTCTGTGCAGTAGGGACCTGAGGGCTCCTGACAACCACCAGCATCACCTTGCCAGCCAGGTGACTGAGCCACCAGGAAGCACATCTTCCAGCCCAGTCAAGCCCAAGGCTGGTCACAGCTCCAGCCGGCCTCTTGGCTGCAACTGCATTACAGACCCTGACCTAGAACCAGCCGGCTTAGCCGGCTTTCAAATTCCCGACCCACTGAAGTTACATGAGATAGAAAATATTTACTGTGGTATTCGGTCCCTAGATGTTGGTGTAATGCGTTGTGCAGTCGTAGACCATGGATATATACCCTTCCAGAGGTAGTCTCTTGTCTGTTTCCATGGGAAACTCACTTTGTCACTGATGGGAAGTCTTGCTGGTGTCTCTGCAGTAGGATGGTCTTCTTTCAAGAATATCAGTACCTCCTAAGATCAGTATCTTCTGCCTGGATATTTGGAGATGAAAAGCTACCTTTCTTACTTTTTTATGTCTTGAAACAGGGTCTTACTCTGTCACCCAAGCTGGAGTGCAGTGGCACAATCAGAGCTCACTACACACACACACACACACTCACACACACACACACACACTCACACACACACACACACACACACACACACACTCAGCTTTCTTCTAAACCTGAAAAACTACTCAAGCACTGGGAACCTGAACAAGCCAAAGCTGTGGAAATTTTAAGTACCATTTTTTCACGCTGTCTCTGAAGGGGTAGGCAGTCACAGGGGGAAAATGGGGAGGCTGATTACTGAGAAATGATGGATGGTTTTGTTCTCGCTGGCTAGTTGTAAAATCCTGAGCTGGGTGAGCACCAGCAGGAGGGGAAAACCACAGCCACTAAGTCCGTGCCTTCCAGCACTGGTTTAAATATTTCAAGATGAAATTTTCCCCTTTTACTCTCCTTTCTCCAACCTGTCTTTTCACCCTGGGTGTGGAAGAAAATCTTGAGTAAGACAAAAAACACGGAGACTTTGTGAGCATGACAGCATGTCTGAATTAAGCTAGAGGCAGCCCATATATTAACAGAAATATTTCCCTGCAGTGTAGACGCTCTACCGTTATGAAGCTGGAAAACAGGAGGCCTCTGCTTAAGAGCTGGAAATGAAGCAGCCATAGCTTCTTCCCGTCTGGATGAGGGCCAGGAAGAACGCTTAGAGCGTGCAACACTTTGGAACATTCTCCTAGGCTGCAGGAAGCCATGAGGATGGAGATAGAGTGGAAAGCATTCAGGGTCAGGCGCCGCGGTTCATGCCTGTAAACTCAACACTTCAGGAGGCTAAGGCAGGCTGCAGTGCCGGGCGGTGTGATCACAGCTCACTGCAGCTTTGAACTCCTGGGCTCAAGCGATCCTCCTGCCTCAGCCTCAAGAGTGGCTGGGACTACAGGCAGGCACCATCATGTTCGGCTAATTTTTAAAATTGTTTGCAGAGGCGGCATCTTGCTATGTTGCCCAGGCCGGTCTTGAACTCCTGGCCTCAAGCGATCCTCCTGCCTCGGTCTCCCAAAGTGCTGGAATTACAGGCATGAGCCACCAAATTCAGCTTCGTCAGCCAAATCCTCAAATAGCTAGGTCTGAGTCTTAAATGCCTTTGGTAAAACCCACAAAGACTGATAGATTATAGCATACGTAAGTTCTTACCAAATACTTGTTGGTTCTATGCAAGATGGGTACCTGAGTAACACTAGAAAGACATGCCAAACGCAGCCCCGATCTAGGTTAGAGAACACTCTTACTGAAGGGGAAAAACAGTGTAAGAATTTTTTTAAAAACCATGCTGTGTTTGAATGGCGTTTTACGTGTCTAATCAGTAATTTAATTTAATTTGACAGACAACTGATTTAATTCGAATTTTTAAAAACAATGATTGATAACCCACTCCCTAAATTTTATAATCAGAAAATAATTGGCACATTTTAAGAGTAGAGAACTAATAGAAGAATGATTTCATTATACTTTAATAATTAGGACGTTAGATGTTTGGAATTTCCTAAGAGATTTTACAAGATAAAAATAGGAGCTAATTGAGAAGCAGTGAATACACATTCTTAGACGAAGTCACTCTCTCCTATGAAGTGGAAGGATATTGACGGGTTCCAAAAGGTCCAGGCAACCACGCCATTCTCTCAGCAAAGACATCCCAGAACTCAGGGCAAACACAGTATTGGCTCAGATAATACCAGTGCGCCCCTTTGAAGTGTCCCCAGGAAAGACTTTTGTGAATGAGCAGTGGAATAATTTCATTTTACCCAAATGCAAAAACAAACTGCTATGAGAAAAACGTGGGGAGATATTTCACTCCTCCAAACCCTAAATCAGTAATAGTTCTGATTCTTTGTTCACGAACATAGGTCGCTCAGCCCAGAAGAGATTTTCACATGCCAAACAAAAGTTCAAGAATTCAGAGACAAAACTTAGTCTCAGACATGTTTACTGTCAAACTTAGTCTGAAAAAAAAGAAAGAATTCTTACTCACCTGCCAGAATATGCTGTCTATCGTGTTTCCAAGAAAACCATCGCGACCTTCTGAAGACACCAGCTTGGGGCCAAGAATGGTCATGAATTCATCGAAATCCACCTGGCCATCCCCTGGGAGGAGAAGACGTAAATATGAGTTTCCAAGAAGCTGAACCTGACCCACGGTACCTGCTGCAATGCCCGCCTCTACGCTTTCCTTCTTGGCCTGACTTCAGGCGATGAAGAGCGGGTAACATGACTTAAAACCGTTCAGTGTTCTTCAGTGACTAAAGTCCCACAAGAAACTCGCAATTATTAGTACAAACGGCACCACAGAATCCTAAACAGTTCACAGGATTTCTGGTGAAATGCGCAAACACCACTTCCCACTTAACGTGGCTATACCTCACCCTTACTCACCCTTGGTTTTCCTTTTACTCCACATTGGCCAGTTGTACATGACAGGAGGGCAGCTTCACCCCACCTCTTCCACCACCCTTGTCACCCACATAGACATTTAGTCATCAAGCCTTCTGGATTTCATCTCTGAAGTATCTGTGGCTGCTCTGTCTGCCTCATCCCTCCAATGGCTAGTTCTCTTTTCAATGACGAAGGTGAGAAAATCCTTCTGAGAATGAACGTTCCTAGCTACGATTCTGTTGTGAGTAGCGTGGCTTTTCCACTCTTACCATCACAGTCTCTTCTATGCAGTTCTGAGTTTAACTCCCCCAACCCAAATCTGATCGTGCTTTATACCTTTGAACAGCATCTTTTGTTTTTATTTCTTGAGATGGAGTCTTGCTCTGCCACCCGGGCTGGAGTACAATGGTGCAATCTCGGCTCACTGCAACCTCCACCTCCCGGGTTTAAGCGATTCTCCTGCCTCAGCCTCCTGAGTAGCTGGGATGAAAGGCACCTGCCACTATGCCTGCCTAATTTTTGTATTTTTAGTAGAGACGGGGTTTCACCATGTTGCCCAGGCTGGCCTCAAACTCCTGACCTCAAGTGATCTGCCCATCTTGGCCTCCCAAAGTACTGGGATTACAGGCGTGAGCCAACGCAGCTGGCCTGAACAGTACCTTTGACTGAAAATAGGGATACCCCCTCAGCACACGTTCAAGCCTCACTAGCTCTTTTTTTTTTTTTTAATGAATGAATACTTTTAAAAAAATATGTATTTTACTGTGTTTTAGGTTTTGGGGTACATGTGAAGAACATGTAAGACTGTTGCATAGGTACATACAAGGTAATGTGGTTTGCTGCCTTCCTCCCCATCACCTATATCTGGCATTTCTCCCCATGTTATCCCTCCCCAACTCCCCACCCCCCGCTGTCCCTCCCCTATTTTCCCCCCACAGACCCCAGTATGTGATGCTCCCCTCCCTGTGTCCATGTGTTCTTATTGTTCAATACCCGCCTATGAGTGAGAACATGTGGTGTTTGATTTTCTGTTCTTGTGTCAGTTTGCTGAGAATGATGTTCTCCAGGTTCCTCCATGTCCCTACAAAGGACACGAACTCATCGTATTTTATAAGTCTATCTCTTTTGTATCCATCTGTCCCCAAACTTTGCATAAAATGCAGGCTCCCTCACAGCTCTGTGTGCATGTGCATGCCGGTCCCTCTGTCCGGGATGCCTTCCGTCCCTTGGCTGTCTGGGGAGTGTGTCTTTCTCTAAGACGGAGCTGATGTTCTCTTTTTGTGTTGTGCCTGATCTCATCAGGCAGAACTGGAACTTTTTTTCTCTCTCTCCTACTACTTCATGTGTACCTACTGTAGAATTTAAAACCATGTATCCCGGCTGGGTGCGGTGGCTCCTGCCTGTAATCCCAGCACTTTGGGAGGCGGAGGTGGGTGAATCACCTGAGGTCAGGAGTTCGAGACCAGCCTGGCCAACATAGTGAAACTCTGTCTCTACTAAAAATACAAAATTAGTCAGGCGTGGTGGCCCATGCCTATAATCCCAGCTACTGGAGAGGCTGAGGCAGGAGAATCACTTGAACCGGGAGGCGGAGGTTGCGGTGAGCCGATATCACACCACTGCACTCCAGCCTGGGCAACAAGAGCAAGACTCTGTCTCAAAAAAATAAAATAAAATAAAACCTCACATCCCAGTCATTGATTTGTATGCCTATCTCACAAGCGAAAGACGGTGAGTTCTGCAAGGTCACGGACGTGGTCGGAAACATCTCTGCATATTGAACACCAAAGCCGGCATTCAGTATGTACTTTCACAATGAATGAATGATGTCTCCTGCCCGCTCGCTCTTTGTTCGGTCCAGCATCTGTTGGATCTTTCATGTGAGAGCTGACAGTAGCCAGAAGGTGGACTGGAGTCCACCCAACAGACAACCGTGAGCCTTCGAGCCATTGTGCGGTCCCCTGTGAGCCAACAGACAACTGTGAACCTTCGAGCCATCGTGCGGTCCCCTGTGAGCCAACAGACAACCGTGAGCCTTCGAGCCATCGTGCGGTCCTCTGTGAGTCATCAGGGCGGCGTTCTGTGCCCATAGAGCTGTTCAAAGGGGCAACTGGATGACGAGTTCACCACGCCCCTATCTTGGCTCCAGCCAGTGCAGACAGCCAGGTGTCTGCACACACGAGTTTGCCCAAATGCCCACACATAAATCAGTCTACTCCCAGAGTGCATTCACCTTCAAAGAATATCCATTCACAACCGATTTCACAACACCAAGCAGATGTTAGCAACGAGATGCCAGTAAGGCAGAACAGCTTGTCCAGGAACAGATCCCAGCAGAGGTAAAACTTCCTCAAGGATTAGGGAGGTGTGGCAAGTCAATGGGAAATGGGGGATTTAACCACCAAATGATGGGGGGCGGTGAGTGGCTTCTGGAGAGGAAATCGATTCATCTCATCATTCAACAAGATAAATCTAAAACTTCACTCTTTCTGGTAATCGTTAAGAAAGCTAATTCAAGCGACAAATGAGTTACCATCTTGCCTTCAAAGTTAACAAAGACTTCCAAAAAGCACGCTGCTGTCCATGCTGCCAGAAATACAGAGAGAGAGACTCTATAATGCATTCCTGGTATACTTGTCCCAAATACAGACTGCAAGTGCCAATCGAGACCCTGCAAAGTGCTGGTTCCTTTGGATCTAACAACTCACTTAAAAAAATAGAGATGGAGTCTTGCTATGTCGCCCAGGCTGTTCTCGAACTCCCGGATTCAAGGGATCCTCCTTCCTCAGCCTCCTAAAGTGCTGGGATTACAGGTGAGAACCACTGCACCTGACCTTAATAACTTCATTTTTAAAGAAAAAAAACCAAAACAATAGTATCTTGAATATAGAACAAGATATTTGCCTAGAGATAGATGTTCAACCAGTGTTTGTGAAAGTGAAAGTAGAAAGCTAGAGGGAAAGGAGAATGGCCCAGTCTACCTAGAATTTGACACCTCTGAACGCTAACTCCATGTGGCTCCAAGTCTCAGACAGACATGCTTGTTACCCTCAGCTTACCCCAAATCACCTCCACTGGTCATAGGTGGGGCTGGATGGCTAAATAGTCTCAGACAAAACTCTGCACTCTCAAGAGAGACAGTGTCACCCACAATGGGGTGAAAATGGATTCTTAGTGTTGGAAATAGACGCTCGGTGCTGCAAAGAAAAATTAGCACGGAGACAAAGGATCTTTCAGGAACACAATTTTTACTTCCTGGACTGCAGGAAGGGGACCCACACTCGCCATCTTGCCACGAGAACACAATGAACAAAGGAAAACACACACAAATTCATCCCTTATGCCTTTGGGGTCATCCTTCCTGCTGTGTCTGATCTCCATTGGCTGGAGCCGGACCTCACAATTTAAACTAAAACCAGACTGGCTAATAACTTAAAACTTTTCTAAACAGGTGAAAGCAGTAGAGAGCTGGGACATGCCTGTGAGCACGTCCAGCACAGGTATCTTGGTTAAAGTACAAGGACATAGAATGTACTACATGCCTGTAAGCATGGTATGTCTAACAGCTGCATAGGATAGGGCTTAACAAAGTTATTAGCAGACTTACTCTTTAACAAGAAAGGAAACTTTAAAAGGCACTTTCCTACTTCCCACATTAGAGAACAAAATAACGTTAGCCATTGTTAGAAATTACCTGTGGCTCTTGCAGAGCTACATAATATAGAGTGTGCAGAATTTCAAGTGGGAAGGACAACTACAAAAATGCATGTCTTAAAAGGCTCTTTGGGGTACTTATTGAAAAAAAGAAGATTGAGAATCACTGGACTGGCAAACCTCCCAAGTACTATGGTTCTTTTTCCTAGGTGCTCCCTCTGGAATGTTGGTCTATTAGCAGTGGGCATCATACACTATCTGCCACCCCTGGTGAGGTCTCACTGTTCACAGAGGCTGAGAAGCTGAAAGACATGGAACTATTTTTGCAAAGACGTCGTAAGAGCCAGGTGTGGTGGCTCACGCCTGTAATCCCAGCACTTTGGGAGGCCGAGGAGGGCGAATCTTTAAAAACCAGGAGTTCGAGGGCAGCTTGGGCAACATGGCAAAATCCCATCTCCACTAAAATACAAAAATCAGCTGAGTTGGGTGGCAGGCACCTGTAGTCCCAGCTCATGGGAGGCAGAGGCAGGAGAATAGCTTGATCCTGGGAGGCAAAGGTCACAGTGAGCCAAGATGGCACCACTGCACTCCAGCCTGGTTGACAGAGTAAGACCCTGTGTCAAAACGGTAACAACAAAAATAAAAACAAAGAAAAATACCACATGAGACCTTAACTAAGACACACTGGGCTGGGCCACTTGAGCTCCTGGACAGGCCATGGTATAATGGACACTATTCTCTCCTACTTGGGAACCTCATAGTTTACAGGATGTGGCAAAAACCCATGCTTGCCAGCACCAGGAGAAGGAGGACGTCTTTGAACAATATACCTTCAAGGTTGGAGGAGGAGTAAGACCACCCACCTATCCGAAACCTCAGCTCAGGGAGCAGGGAGCACGGCAGTATGGAACTGGTGCATTTCCCAGGTCCACATGAAGCTCTGGGCCAAGTCATCGCAGCACCAGGCAGTGCTCACAGATGGTGCTCTTGGCTGGGAACGACAGACCGAAAGCTGACAAGCAGAAATAATGCTTCTGAAACACATCTTGGCCCTGGCAAAGGGAGCAGCTCATTTGCTATTCCAAATTGTTGGCCAGAGAAGAAGCGATGGGGAAGGGCACTCAGGATCCTGTGGGCAGGGAAACTAGAGTGTGGAGTGCACGTGACTTGGCAGAAGAGGTCCAGATCATGGAATTATTTGCTTCTAGTCATTTCGGAGAGGACATCTGGAATCCCAGATTGGTCGAGATATGTTTTTCCCCTGTGATACTGTGATTTATAACAAGAAATACATACTGGCCGGGTATGGTGGCTCATGCCCGTAATCCCAATCACTTTGGGAGGCCGAGATGGGTGGGTCACTTGAGGTCAGGAGTTTGAGACCAGCTGGTCAACATGGTGAAACCCTGTGTCTACTAAAAATACAAAAATGAGCTGGGTGTGGTGGTGCTCACCTGTAATCCCACCTATTAGGGAGGCTGAGGCAGGAGAGTCACTTGAGTCCAGGAGGTGGAGGTTGCAGTGAGCTGAGATCATGTCACTGGCCTCCAGTCTGGGTGACAGAGCAAGACTCCATCCCAAACATACATACATACATATATATATGATCTTCGTCTCTGTTTCCTGGAACACAGCTCATGAAACACTTATAATTCCCTACATGATAGGGGCACAGGAGCATTTTTTGTTCTAATATTTGGTCTTTGGCCTCGGTTCCTAGCCAGAACTCCTGAATCCTTTGGAATTTCCTGGGCGATAGGAAAGTCTTTTGTTCTCATGAAGCACTTTCTGGCGGGCTTCTGGTGGGAGATGATCACCAGAAACACCAAACCACGATTAGAACCTTGGGCACCTCAGCCCCGTCTCCCCAACCTCCAGAGAGTAAAGAAGAGCTGAAGATTGGCTCAAAAATCAATCACACCTACATGATGAAACCTCCATAAAAATCCCTAACGTATGAGGTTCAGAGAGTTTTCGGGTCAGTGAACACACGGAGATGCTGGGAGGGTGGTGCTCCCAGAGAGGGTGTGGAAGCTGCAGGGACCACTCCTATGACCTGATGCCTCCCTGGCTTCCCATAAGTTGTGTTCTTCTCTAATAAACTGGTAATAATTAGTAAAGTGCTTTCCTGAGATCTGTGAACGGCTCTAGCAAATAAATGAACCCAAGGAGAGAACCTCTGATTTGTGGTCGGAAGCACAGGTGGCCACGTGGACTTTGAAATGGTGTCCTAAGTGGGAGCAATCTTGTGGAACGGAGCCCTTGACCTGTGGGACCTAACGCTACCTCCAGGTAGAGAGTAACAGGATTAACTGTAGGACATCCAGTCCAGTGTTTGCAGACAACTGGGGAATTGAGAAAACCCCACGCTTTGGTATATTTAGTCTTGAGCAAGAGAGTATTGGGAAAATAGTCTTCTTTTCACATACACTCTCTTTTTCATTGTCATCGAGCAAAAGGGATTTCTTCAGGCTCAGGCTTGGAGGAATAGTCAGGTTAGGTCCCCGTATCTCTAGCTCTCTCCAGATATTTCTCAGCTCTGGTTCCTAAGTATGTAAGGACACAGCACATTTTCTGCAGATCTTCAGCAAATGAAGACTTCTTTCTAATCTATAACTTTATACCGACCTTACTGGTAACATAAAGGTTCTATTCAGATTTAGACTATGGAAATGACCACTTTAGCAGATCTTAATTTAACAAAGAGGGCTGGGAAAACCCCGAAAAGTTATCAGCATTGTACCCAGAAGTCTGGTCCCTATGCCCCCACACCCCCAATCTTAGGGGAATGGAGACAAACAGAATCTCCAAGGTAGGTTTTACACCAAGTCCCTAAAAAAGCATTTCCCAGCTGCCAGGCTGAAGCCAGGTCCAGGAAACCTGATGACCACGATAATACCTAACACTTACTGGGTACACACAGAATGGTGGACATGGTTTTTAAAAATGTCCACATGTGAGTTACTTTTTTCTTAGAGACAGGCTCTTGCTCTCACCCAGGCTGGAGTGCAGTGGCGCAATCATAGCTCACTGCAGCCTCAAACCCCTGAGCTCAAGCGATCCTTCCACCTCCGCTTCTGGAGTAGCTGGAACTACTGCCATCACACTCAGCCCATCTTTTAAAATGTTTTCAGAGACGAGGTCTTGCTGTGTTGCCCAGGCTGGTCTCCAACTCCTAGCCTCAAGCAATCTACCCGCCACAGCCTCCCAAAGTGCTGGGACACATACCGATTCATCTAAGTCTTCCTGCAGCCCATTTGACGGATGGGAAAACTGAGCCTCAAAGAGGGCCAGTAGCTTGCAGACGCTTATGCAGGGAGCAGAGCCGAGATCCCAGCCCCAGCAGTCTGCCTGTGCTTTTCGTGGCCTTTTAGAAGGTCATTCACCGACACGGTCTGTCTGGATTACTGTCCCCTGATCCCAGCTTTTCCTACCATGGGAATGCATTTATGGCTTCCAGGTACACAGAGTCCACCTGAAATCTAAATGGCTCTGTGTGGCCTCGCTCTTGCACCTCAGGCCAGCCACCAGAGGCCATTCTTAATCATTTCAGGGAGTGGTAATAAGTTAATAGGAGATACTTACTTAACACTTGCTCTGTGCCAGGCACTGAGCTCAGGGCTCCACATGTATTACCTTAATTCCATGCCACCGCTATAAACGGGTTCTCCCTTTCCACATTTTGCCAATGAGAAAACGTAGGCAAGAAGAGGTTAAAAATAACTGTATCAAGGCCATGCAGCTGCCACGAGGCAGAGTGGGGGTTTGGCTCAGAACCAAAATTGTTTCTTGTTTTGTTTTTCTCAAGACAGGATCTCGCTCTGTCACCCAGGAGTGCGGTGGCACGATCATAGCTCACTGCAGCCTTGAACTCCTGGGTTCGAGTGATCCTCCTGCCTCAGCCTCCCGAGTAGCTAGGACCACGTAGCTGCGTGTCACAACACCTGGCTAATTCTTTTTTTTTTTTTAATGGAGTCTTTCTCTGTCACCAAAGCTGGAGGGCAATGGTGTGATCTCAGCTTACTGCAACCTCCACCACGTGGGTTCAAGCAATTCTCCTGCCTCATCCTCCTGAGTAGCTGGGATTAAAGACACCTGCCACCACGCCCGGCTAATTTTTGTATTTTTAGTAGAGACAGGGTTTTGCCACATTGGTTAGACAGGTCTCAAACTCCTGACCTCAGGTGATCCGCCCCCTCAGCCTCCCAAAGTGCTGGGATTACAGGTGTGAGCCACCACGCCTGGCCAGAACCCTGATATTCACCCCTATCTTGTACTGCCTTCCCTTGACAGTGGAAACCCCAGCTCTTGGTCCTGGCACAAGATCCCAGGATCCCAAGCTCTTTTCAAAGCTTGAGAGTTATAGTGTGTTTTCCTATCTGGGAATTCAGGCAGGAATTTGGTGGGAAACTGGGAGACATGGCTTTCAGGAGCTTTAATGCAAATGGCAATGTCTAAACAGATGTTTCTCAAATCTCCTCTTTGTCAGGATCGCAGTAATTCTCCATAGGTGCTCCATTTCCAGGGAGGGGATCCACGCCTTTCACACAGAAACCTGCACGCGTCTGAAATCTCTGCCACCAGAAAAGAACTGGTCTGATGAACAAAACCTGTTCAGACCCTGCAGGGTCCCAGGAAACTGCCATTACAGACTCACATGCCCCCAAAGACAAAGGTGACCCTCTTCCCAGATCTGCAACCTTACACGGAATGCAGGAGGTTTAGACGCAGAAGCTTTGATTAAATTCTGTTATGGATCTTGAATGAACAAGTAGCTGCAGAAAGAAAGAATGTAATTCACTCTGACCAGACCTCATTTTCCCTGCTCCAGCTTCCACACATCACGATCCACTTAGCAAGAAGCGCAGAAAGCAAACCTGCGAAGGACCGCGTCCCGTGGTTTCCCACTGCTATGTGAGTGGAAGTAATGAACTTGAACTAGGACAAGAAGCTGCAGGAGTGCCAGGACTGCACAACATTCATCAAGACCAACCAGCTGAAATTTTCACGAGGAGGTAAAATAATCCTTAAAAAAATCACTGCAAAATCAAAGGGAGGAGAGCAATATACAGGAAAAATAGGTGGGCGTCAACGGGTAACAAGGAGACAAGAAGAAATATCTACGTGAGACTCCATTCAAATCAGTTGACTAAATCCCCGAAGCATAAGGCACAGCTTGGCTTCCAGGGGCTTGCAATCCATTACCCCAGGCAGAATCAAGTAAGTACCGTAATTGACCTAAAAGCATTGTGCTAAGGCAGGACAATGTCGGGAACGCAGGGTCCAGGGAGGGCATTCTCCAAGGTTTTGCAGTGAGCCTTTAAAGGAGGGAAGGATTCTAATGATCTGCAAGGGAGATGAGATGAGCGGCCTGAGCAATGGTGAGGATGCTAGGAAGGAGGCAGGGTGCCTGGGAACAGCGACTGACCACCCTTCATGCTGGACTGAGGATCCCTATAGGAAAAGAGCAAAACAAGCTGGACCCAGAAGGTCAAGGCCAGCTATAGGGGCTCATCTTCCATGCAGTCAGTAGAACCTGCTCAGGCTGAGGTATGACAGCAGCAGAACTTTGCTCACCAAAGATCAATCTGGGGACAGTATGAAGGCTGGACTGGATGGGGCAGAGCTGGCTGGGGAAGGGGTCTTAGGTAAGACAACCGAAAGGCAGCCAGGGTAGAGGATGGAGATCGGGGAAGACTAGATACAAGAAAAGGGCATTTCAGATGGAACTGACCGGAAGGGCAGGAAGGGTAGGAGGCAAGAGTGACACTGAAGGGACTATGAAGCTAATCAGAAGTCAGGAGGACACACTGGGGAAAGGCTGCTTTTGAGGTGCAGGCAGGATGGTGCCAGGGAGTGCCTAACAGCTAAAAAACATGTGGATTTAAAAGTCTCCAAGATGCACCCAAGCACCGTGGCTCACGCCTGTAATCCCAGCACTGTGAGAGTCCAATCGGGCAGATCGCTTGAGGCTAGGAGTTCAAGACCAGCCTGGCCAAGACGGCAAACCCCATCTCTACTAAAAACACAAAAATTAGCCATGCATGGTGGTGCATGCCTGAAATTCCAGCCACTCGGGAGGCTGAGGCAGGAGAATCACTTGAACCTGGAGGTTGCAGTGAGCTGAGACCGTGCCACTGTACTTCAGCTTGGATGACAGAGCAACAGAGTGAAACTCTGTCTCAAAAAAGAAAGAAAAAGTCTCCAGGATCTATGGATGTATGGGAGGATCTCTAAGATCTTCAAGATAGCTTCTCAAGTTGAAGAAGCAAGGTATACAACTGTATTTTAGTATGCTACAATTTGGTTTGAAAAACGGGAGGTCCACCGGGTGTGGTGGCTCACGCCTATAATCCCAGCACTTTGGGAGGCTGAGGTGGGTGGATCACGAGGTCAAGAGATAGAGACCATTCTGGTCAACATGGTGAAACCCCATCTCTACTAAAAATACAAAAAATTAGCTGGACATGGTGGCGCGTGCCTGTAATCCCAGCTACTCAGGAGGCTGAGGCAGGAGAATTGCCTGATCCCAGGAGGCGGAGGTTGCGGTGAGCCGAGATCGCGCCATTGCACTCCAGCCTGGGTAACAAAGAGCGAAACTCCGTCTCAAAAAAAACAAACAAACAAACCAGGAGGTCAGGAGAATATATAATCTGATTTCTTGGCATAAATATTTATATAAAAATATCCAGACACGAACTCACTCCCAAAAAACTAATAATAGCAATTTATTCCTCGGCACGTCTGGCAGGTGGGGCGCACGAGTGGCGGAGCATGTTCTCATGACAACTCCTTTTTTCTTTCGGTAAAACACACACAACATAAAGTGTACCGTGACAGTCATCTTTAGGTGTACAGGGATAGTATCAAATGCATTCATAATGTTGTGTAACCGCCACCACCATCCATCTTCGAATTCTTTTCGTCTTGCAAAACTGAAACCCCACCCATGAAACAGCAGCTCCTCATTCTCTCCACCCTCCAGCCCCTGACGACCACCTTTCTACTTTCTCTCTTGGATTGTGACTACTCCAAGTATCTCATGCAAGTAGAGTCATGTCTTTTTTGTGTCTGAGTTATTTCATGCTCCATAAAGTCCTCAGGGTTCATCCATGTTGTGGCATGTGCCAGAATATCCGTCCGTTTTTAGACGGCCTCATAAGGAGGAGCTTCCTTCTGTGATTTTCCTATCTATTTCTCACACACCTTACAGCTTTTGGTCCCTCATTTCCTGCACTGCTGTCTTCTTTTGTGTGTAGTTGATCTTTTTGTAGTGAAGTATTTAAATTCCTTTCGCATTTCCTTTTTTGTATATTTTGTATCTATTTTCTTTTTCGTTACCATGGGGATTACATTGAACATACTAAAGTTATACACTCTCATTTGGATTCGCACCAGCTTAACTGCAGTGACATACAAAAGTGCTACTCCTTCACATCTCCATTCCCACTCCTTTCACTCGTTGATGTCACAAACTCCTTCTTTATACATTACATGGCCAAAACCCTGACTAGTAATTTTTGAAAATACATTAATGTCTTAAATTATGTAGAAAACAAAATGCAGAGTTACAAACCAATGTTACGATAATACTAGATTTCACAATCGCCCATATAATTGCACCTTTACTGTGATCTTTATTTCTTCGTACAGCTTTAAAGTACTATCTAGTGTCCTTAGAGTTCACCTTGAAGGACTCCCCTTAGCATCTGTTACAGGGCAAGTGTCATCATAACAAACTCCCTCAGCTTTTGTTTATCTAAGAATGTCTTAATTTCTCCCTCACTTTTGAAGGACAAATGTTGGTGAATATTGGATTCTTGATTGATTGGCAGGGATTTTTTCTTTTATCATTTTGAAAATATCAGCCCACTGCCTTCTGGCATCCAACGTTTCTGGTGAGAAACGTGCTGACAATCTTATTGACATTCTCATATGTGATGAGACGCCTCTCTTACTGCTGTCAAGATTCTTTATCTTTGTCTTTTGAAAGTTTGATTATAACACGTCTTATTGTGGGTCTCTTTGAGTTAATCTTACCTGGAGATTGGTAAGCTCCTTGAATGTTTATATTAATGTTTTTCATCAAATTTGGGAAGTTTTCAACCATTTTTTCTTCAAACACTCCCTGTCCCCTCCTCTATCTTCTCCTCCTCTGGGACTCCCACGGCAGGTCAATGGGTCCACTTGATGGTGTCCCACAGATCCCTTAGGTTTTGCTCCTGTTCCTTCTATCTTTTTTCATTCATTTCCTCAGTCCTGGTAATTTTCTTTGTCCTATCTTCAAGTTCACTGATTCTTCCTTTTGCCTGTTTGAACCCCTCTAGTGAATTTTTCATTTCCATTGTTATACTTCTTGGCTTTAGAATTTCTCTTACATTTCATTTTAGGTTTTCTATCTTTTTACTGATATTTCAATTTGCTTCAAAATTATTTTCCTGACTTTCTCAATGTCTTTCTCTAGTCCTTGTCTATTAGAACTGCTATCAGGTCTTTTTCAGGAACAATTCTGGCTTTTGTGTTTCTTTCTTGGAATGGGCCATTCTTGTTTCTTTTATGCTTTGTGATTATTTTTGCTGAAAACTGGATGTGTTAATGTAATAAGTGTTATCTCTAGAAATCCGATTCTCCCCTCTCCCAGGATTTATTTTTTGCTATTGTGTTTGTCATTTTTTTAATTTGCTTTGATTTACTTGTATTGTTTTTGTCTTTGTTTACTGTTTCTGTTGTCCAGGCTGGAGTGCAGTGGTGTGATCACGGCTCACTATAACCTCAACCTTCTAGCCTCAAGCCATCCTCCTGCCTCAGCATTCCAAAGTGCTGGGAGCTAGGACTACAGATGTGAGCCAGCCTGCCTACCCTTAAATGTCTTTTCATAATTGTTGATATTTTAACCATATCAGTTATTACCTGTTCAAAAAAAATAAATAAAATGTAAAGACTAAATAATGGATTCAGTTGTTTATATCTAGCCAGATGAACTCATCAAGGTTCAGCGGAAGGAAACACTGCATTGATCAGTTATCAGAACACAGATCTCTGATATTTGGAGGACAGGATGTTTTCATTTAACCGAGTTCCCGCAAATGGTGTGCAAGCTACTCCTGGAATGCCTACATGGCTTCCTGAAGCACTAGTACAGGGCCGTGGGTGGGGAACGGGGAGCTGCCTTTACCACCCAAGCCTGAGTGTCTTGTCTCTATGCCAATGATCCATCTGACTAAACTGAACATCTTCTCAGGCCTTTTCTGTGCCTGTACCTTTCCCTGGGCATGTGTAGTCACTTTCTAGGTTCCTTGTATATGCAATTGCTTTTGAATGTCCTACTCTTTAATGTCTGTCTCCACAAAGGGGGAAAATGAAAGTGGGGAAGCGAGGGGAGGGGAGATGGAGGGACAGGACACGGGACCTTTAAATCCCCTGAAAGCAACTTCAACCAGAGGGTGAGGGGCTTGCAACAGGGGGCCAGGTGCACCAGCAATGGATAGCAGCCTCTTTGTCTGCACCTCTGTAATCAGAAGCATTGATCAATGATCAGAACACAGATCCCTAATAGTTGGAGGACAGGATGTGTTTATTTAACCGAGTTACCGCAAACTATGTGCAAGCTACTACTGGAATGCACACACAGCTTCCTGAGACACAAGTACAATATTGTAGGTGAGGAATAGGGAGCTGCCTCTGCCCCCACCACCAAGCCTTCTTCTGGAAGTTTCGCACAGACTCCACTTACGTCAGACAGACCCTGCCAGCGTAATCCTTGCCTAGGTGAGGAGACAGATTCCTGACGTCTCTCATTCTACCAGCCTGGCAAAAACTGCTATTACTTTTGTACCAACCTAATAATCTATTTTTTTTTTCTTTCTTGAAATAGGGTCTTGCTCTGTTACCCGGGCAAGTGGTGTAATCACAGCTCACTGTAACTTCAAACCCCTGACCTCAAGCCGCCCTCCCACGTGGGCCTCCCAGAGTGCTGGTGTCAGAGGCGTTTGAACCGGAGCAACACTACCTTCAATAGGAGCTGGGTAAAATCCTCCCGAGACGGAGCATATAGCTGTATGCATAGCTATAATTTATTATGGAGAAAGAATACAACATGCAATCATCAAAAGGAACCAGAGTGTGGGGCAAAACCTAGAAGAAACCAGGCTGAAGATTTCACAATCCTCTCCCAGTGGCATAAGCAGGACGTGCTTCTCTCCCCTAATAATGAGTAGTGGCAACAGATGCAAAATGCTGCTCAGAAGGAAAGTTCATTACTGAATGGATGTCCAAGGTTTTCACTGGGGACTGGTCATGCATGCCTAGCATGTGCTAAAATTCAAGACTCTCAAACAGGGGCAGGAGCAGTGGATCACAGGTATAATGCCAGCACTTTGGAGGCTGAGGCTATAGGATTGCTTGAGGCCAGGAGGTTGAGGCTGCAGTGAACTCTGATTGTGCCGCTGCACTTCAGCCTGGGCAAGAGAGTAAGACCCTACCTCTTAAAAATGAAGAAATGAGACTCCCGAAAGGAAAACAGGTGCCTAACATAAACCCTGTTGTTTGAACAAACAATTTAGCCATGAAGAACCACTCTTAGAAGTTTTAGGAGTGGTGAGACCCCTCCAGAAATCCAATTTTCCAGAAACCAGCGAAGGGCCAACCCTGTAAGTGTGCCATCCTGAGGGTACCTTGCCAGGCCAACACTTCCGCGCACACCCCCACTCTCCTCTGAGATCCTGAATCATCAAGCCAAGGCCACAAAAATTTATAGAAACAAACATTTCGACCTAGAGCAGGAATAGACGCATGGCTTCTCGTGGTTCAGAGGCCCTAATATAGCTCTTGCAGCTGCTGGAGACACAAGGTAGGGTCCTTCCAGATCGGGGATGTTTAACTCTGTGCGGTGCAAGGGTGCTGCTGCTCTTTGGAAAGGACTAGCCAGCACAGCCTCGTCACTCTCTGCTTCTGCTCATGGAATTTTACACTCTGCAGGCTCTCCTCGTTCCTCAGCTACCGTATCCTCACACAGCTGGTAAAAGTAAAAGAAAGGTCTAGACAACCCAACGAGGTTCGTTGCCTCCAGCAATCCAGCACCCCGGGAAGCCCATTTCCCAGGGGAGCTGAACAACAAGCAAAGAGTTTTTATACACGTTACATAACGCAGAACAATAAAAACAGGGGAAAATGCTTTTATGCACACTTTACATTAGAATGGAAAGTATCAGTTAACCATAGCAAAGGAAGAAAGTCAAGCCGGGCATGGCGGCTAATGCCTATAACCCCAACACTGTGGGAGGCTGAGGCGGGAGAATCGCTTGAGGCCAGGAGTTTGAAACCAGCCTGGACAACATAGCCAGACCCTATCTTTACAAAAAATTTAAAAACTTAGCCAGGTGCGATGGCACTATGCTTTGGTCCCAGCCACTGTGGAGGTCAAGGCAGAAGGATTGTTTGAGCCCAGCAGTTTGAGGCTGCAGTGAGCTATGATTGTGCCACTGCTCTCCAGCCTGGACAAGAGAGTGAGACCCTGTCTCTTAAATAAAAAGGAGGTAACGGGGTTGCCTTAGTTTGCTTGGATGCTGCTGATAATGACATACCTGAGACTGGGCAATTTATACAAGAAAGAGGTTGAATTGAACTCACACTTCCGCATGTCTGGGGAGGCCTCCCAATCATGGCGGAAGGCAGGGAGACAGGGCTTGTGCAGCAGAATACCTCTTTAAAAATGATCAGATCTCGTGAGACTTATTCACCATCACGAGAACAGCACGGGAAAGACCTGCCCCATGATAAAGTTACCTCCTGCTGGGTCCTTCCCACAACACGTGGGAATTCAAGATGAGACTTGGGTGGGGACACAGCCAAACCATGTCGGGGTGAAGATGAGAGTTGAGGTGGGCTGATGGCACTTCCAAGTGTTGCTATCGTCCTCTCTCCTTTCCTCTAAAGACGAGCAGGAGCAGATCAGATTGGGTTGGTTCTCAGGATGTGCTAAGAGTTGGTGCTCAGAGCCTAAGTCCATTTTGGGTCATGCTTCTCATCTATGTGTTAGGTTCATCCAGAGCCGGCCTCCTCAGAGTAAGCCAAGTCATCTTACCCCTCACTTCCTTTCTGCAGTGGGGGATGAGCAAGGCAGATATAAAGGGGCCTTTATTTCCCATTCCAACTCCTCCTAAACACACATCTCCCTCGGGGATTCACATGGAAGATAAATCATCCAGGCAAGACAGAAACAGGCCTCTCAATTGCATCAAACCTTGTCTTCTGTCTACTCCAAAGGTTGCAGGGTATTTTTTAATCTTCGGAGAATAATTTCATCTTAAAACTTTTTATTTATTTATTTGGAGATAGAGTATTCCTCTGTCACCCAGGCTAGAATGCAGTGGTGTGATCATAGCTCACTGCAGACTCGAACTCCCGGGCTCAAGTGAACCTCCTGCTTCAGGTTCCTGAGTAGCCAGTACTACACGTGTGCGCCACCACGCCTGGCTGATTTTTTATTTATTTAATTTTTTGAAGAGATGGGGTCTCACTATGTTTCCCATGACAATCTTGAACTCCTAGCCTCAGCTATCCTCCCAAAGCAATGGGATTAGAAGCGTGAGACACTGCACCCAGCCAAAGCCTAAAACTTCTGATCTGAAATATGTTAGGCGTTTGAGAATATGAATGCAATGACTGTAGGATAATCTTTACTTCTGGATGAAAAGGCATGGAGACACCAATTTCTGATGTGTTTTTCTCAAGTTCTTATGGAAGTCTCCATGAAACTAGAAAAAGACACAAAGTCACAGCAGTCTTAAAAGGTACAAAAACAAAGACATAGACCAACGGAACAGAACAGAGACCTCAGAAGAAACACCACACATCTATAACCACCTGATCTTTGACAAACCCAGCAAAACCGAGCAATGGGGAAAGGACTCCCTGTTTAATAAATGATGTTGGAAAACTGGCTAGCCATGTGCAGAAAGCAGAAACTGGACCCCTTCCTGACACCTTACACTAAAATTAACTCCAGATGGATCAAAGATTTAAACATAAGACCTAACACCATAAAACCCTAGAAGAAAACCGAGGCAAAACCACTCAGGACATAGGAGTAGGCAAGGACTTCATGACCAAAACACCAAAAGCATTGGCAACAAAAGCCAAAATAGAAAAATGGGAGCTAATCAAACTCCACAGCTTCTGCACAGCAAAAGAAACGGTCATTAGAGTGAATCGGCAACCAACAGAATGGGAAAATTTTTTGCAGTCTACCCATCTAACAAAGGGCTGATATCCAGAATCTACAAAGAACTAAAACAGATTTACAAGAAAAAAACAAGCCCATTCAAAAGTGGGTGAAGGATATGAACAGACACTTTTCAAAAGAAGACACATATGAGGCCAACAAACATATGAAAAAATGCTCATCATCACTGGTCATTAGAGAAATGCAAATCAAAACCACATTGAGATACCATCTCACGCCAGTTAGAATGGTGATCATTAAAAAATCTGGAGACAACAGATGCTGGAGAGGATGTGGAGAAATAGGAACACCTTTACACTGTTGGTGGGAGTATAAATTAGTTCAACCATTGTGGAAGACAGTGTGGCGATTCCTCAAGGATCTAGAAATAGAAATTCCATTTGACCCAGCAATCCCATTACTGGGTATATATCCAAAGGACTATACATCGTTCTACTATAAAGACACATGCACATGTATGTTTGTTGCAGCCCTGTATACAATAGCAAAGACCTGGAACCAACCCAAATGCCCATCAAAGATAGATTGGACAAAGAAAATGTGGTACATATACGTCATGGAATACTACGCAGCCATAAAAAACTATGAGTTTGTGCCTTTTGTAGGGACTTGGATGAATCTGGAAACCATCATACTCAGCAAACTGACCCAAGAACAGAAAGCCAAACATCACATGTTCTCACTCATAGGTCGGCATTGAACAACGAAAATACGTGGACTCAGGGAGAGAAGCATCACACACAGGGGACAGTTCAGGGGGAGAGGGGAGAGACAACAGTGGGTAAGGGGGGGTGGGGAGGAATAACATGGGGAGAAATGCTGGATATAGTATGCACCCAAAGTAAAATTAAAAAAAAGAAAGTTGAAGATAGGCCCAGTGCAGTGGCTCACGCCTGTAATCCCAGCACTGTGGGAAGCCAAGGCAGGCGGCTCACCTGAGGTCAGGAGTTCGAGACCAGCCTGACCCACATATAGAAACCCTGTCTGTACTAAATATACAAAATTAGATGGACAAGGTGGTGCATCCTGTCATGCCAGCTCCTCGGAAGGCTGAGGCAGGACAATCACTTGAACCTGGGAGTCAGAGGCTGCGGTGAGCCGAGATTGCACCATTGCACTCCAGCTTGGGCAACAAGAGCAAAACTCCATCTCGAAACAAAAACAAAAAAAACAAAAGCAAACTGAAGCTAGCCATCATTCATGTGAAGGGACCTGGGCAAGCACACGCTAACCATGGCTCCCATGGAGCAGGTGGAGAAAGCGGGTGGTCTCTGCAGGCACTGCTGGAAAGCACCTGCCAGGAAAGGCGAGGGAGACACGTGAACAGCAGAGGCTGCCTGCCCCGAGCTCGGAGATCCGGGTCTGCAGAATTCAGGCACCTAGACAGCCAGCTCCTGTGTGCCGGGATCACTAGGAAGTCTGGCACCTTGTTCCCTGTCCCTCTGTCCATTTCCTCTTGCTTCCTGGTGCCTGTTTTGATCCTGAATTGCAAAAGTTCCAGCACCAGCAATAAATGCAATGAGTGAGTTTCCTTCCTTTTTTTTGGAGACAGAGTCTCTTTCTATTGCCCAGGCTGGGGTGCAATGGCACAATTATAGCTCACTGCAGCTTCCAATTCCTAGGCTAAGGTAATTTGCTCCCCTGCCTCAGCCTCCTAGGTAGCTGAGACTACAGACACACACCACCATGCCTGATTCATTTTTTTTTTTTTTTTAGAGAGGCCAGGCAAGGTGGCTTATGCCTGTAATCCCAGGACTTGGGGAGGCCAAGGTAAGCGGGTCACCTGAGGTCAGGAGTTCGAGACCAGCCTGGCCAACATGGTGAAACCCTGTCTCTACTAAAAATACAAAAATTAGCTAGGGGTGGTGGTGCACGCCTGCAATCCCAGCTACTTGGGAGGCCGAGGCGGGAGAATCGTTTGAACCCAGGAGGCAGTGGTTGCAGTGAGCAGAGATCACACCATTGCACTCAAGTCTGGGTGACAGAACGAGACTCCCTCTCAAAAAAGAAAGAAAAAAAAAAAAGAAGTGAAAAATCAGGCCAGGTGTGGTAGTTCATGCCTCTAATCCCAGCACTCTGGGAGGCCAAGGCAGGAGAATTGCTTGACCCTAGAACTTTGAGACCAGCCTGAGCAACCGAGCAAAGGAAATACAAGAATTAGCTTGGCATGGTGGCACATGCCTGTAGTCACAGGTACTCAGAAAGCTGAGGTTGGAGAATCACCTGATACAGCCAGAGAAAGCGGCCTTCCACAAACCAGAGTTTGTACAGACATATGAAGATGAAATGAAAAGACAAGAGGCTGAAACAGGAGTGGACGGAGGCCCAGGGTAGTGGCTACCTGTAATCTCAGTGGAGGTGAGAGGCCAGGAGTTGGAAGACCAGCCTGGACAACGCAGCAAGACCCCATCTCTCCAAAACAAATAAAAAATTAGCTGGGTGTGGTGGTGAGCACCTATAGCTCCAGCTACTTGGGAGGCTGAGGCAGGAGGATTGCTGGAGCCCAGGACTTAGAGGCTGCAGTGAGCTACGATGGCACCACTGCACTGCAGCCAGAGTAACCGAGCAAAACCTTATCTCAACAAGATAACATAAAATAAAGAAAAACGGGCCTGGCTTCAGTGAGGAGAAGCAGCAAGAACAATGGCAACGCAGCAGCAAAGTCAAAGCCTGCCCGGGATGCGCCGGCAGGAAGCTGCCACTTCTCACTCACGTCAATATTTACCCAAATCCACTACGTGGCAGCTGTTGTGCTCGGCTTTGGGGACACGGCAGTGAACACGGGCATGTGGTCACTGTCCTCTAGGAAGTCAGAATTCAGCTGGGAGCAGAGATAACCAAGGACTCACGGTGGGGGGGTGTGTTTACAAAGGGAAAAGTGCTGCCGACGGAAAATGCAGGGAAACCTGACGGTCTCGGACAGTGCTCTCCAAGATGTGAGCCAAGTGAGAGATGCTCACACGCACCTACCACAGTGTGGGCACAGACAGCAATGCCTTCACTCATTCATATTGCTCACACACACCTACCACAGTGTGGACATAGACAGCAGTGCCTTCACTCATTCATATTGCTCACACACACCTACCACAGTGTGGACATAGACAGCAGTGCCTTCACTCATTCATATTGCTCACACACACCTACCACAGTGTGGGCACAGACAGCAGTGCCTTCATTCATTCATATTGCTGACACACACCTACCACAGTGTGGACATAGACAGCAGTGCCTTCATTCATTCATATTGCTCACACACACCTACCACAGTGTGGACATAGACAGCAGTGCCTTCATTCATTCATATTGCTCACACACATCTACCACAGTGTGGGCACAGACAGCAGTGCCTTCACTCATTCATATTTCTCCTGCTTCTTTTATTTTTTTTGAGACAGAGTCTTGCTCTGTCACACAGGTTGGAGTCCAGTGGCATGATCTTGGCTCACTTCAACCTCTGCCTCCCAGATTCAAGTGATTCCCCTTGCCTCAGCCTCCCAAGTAGCCAGGAGTACAGGTGCCCACCACCACACCGAACTAATTTTTGTATTTTATTAGAGACTGGATTTCACCATGTTGGTCAGGGTGGCCTAGAACTGCTGACCTCAGGTGATTCACTCGTGTCCGCCTCCGAAAGTTCTGGGATTACAGGCATGAGCCCCCGTGCCCAGCCCTTATTTTCTTTTGAGCTGGAGTCTCACTCTGTCACCCAGGCTGGAGTGCAGTGGTGCAATCTCAGTTCACTGCAATCTCCACCTCCCAGGTTCAAGTGATTCTCGTGCCTCAGCACCACCACTCCCAGCTATATATGTGTGTGTGTGTGTGTGTGTGTGTGTGTGTGTATATACACATATATATACACATTTATATATACGTATACACACACACACACACACACACACATACACACATATATATGTTTTATATCTTCAGTAGAGATGGGGATTTCACCATGTTGGTCAGGCTGACCTCGAACTCCTGACCCCAGGTGAGCCGCCTGCCCCTGTCTCCCAGAGTGCTGGGATTGCAGGCGTGAGCCCCCTCGCCTGGCTAAAGGTAGGTACTCATTGATGTCCTTGCTTCACTAAGGCATAAGGAAGGTTCAGATATTAGGTGACCTGAATAAGATTATGCCACTGATTGTATTAAAATTCAGATTTGAACCGTGATTTACCTTCACTCTAAAACATTCTTTTCTTTCCATTAAGCCCTGTTGTCTTTCAAGATGAGAGTTTCAGCAATACGATTGCAATTATTAGATGATTAGCTATATGCAGGAAAAATAAGAGGTAATATACAGAATGCTGTAGGAGAAAAGATTATACCTCTTAAAACATTCAAGAAACATTTATAAAAATAGGATCATCTGCTAGATCACAGGAAAATCAACCTTTCCAAGCTGAAATAAGCAGATCTCAGTAGGAACTCAAACGCAAAGAAACCAGGATTTAATATTACAGTAAATAGTCAAGCACAGAGCCCTAATCCCTCTGAAACTGAAAACACTCTTCTGATCAATGAAGGATACAAATGCAAGATCATATATTTGAAAGTAAATGACAGTGAGAATATTACATAACTCAAACATGTAGGCATTAATGAAAGTTGTTCTCAGAGGTAATTAGTAGCATTAAAATAATTTCATTATTTTGGGCCAGGTTTGGTGGCTCACGTCTATAATCCCAGCACTTTGAAAGGCCAAGGCAGGAGGATCATTTGAGATCAGGAGTTTGAGACCAGTGGGGTCGACATGGTGCAATCTTGTTTCTACTAAAAAAATACAAAAATTAGCCAAGCATGGTGTCATCCCAGCTACTTGGGAGGCTGAGACAGGTGAATCGCATGAACCCAGGAGGTGGAGATTGCAGTGAGCTGAGATTGCACCACTGCACTCCAGCCTGGACAGCAGAGCGAGGTATCACAATAAATAAATAAGTAAGTAAGTAAGTAAGTAAGGCCGGGTGCGGTGGCTCATTCCTGTAATCCCAGCACTTTGGGAGGCCGAGGTGGGTGGATCACGAGGTCAAGAGATCGAGACCATCCTGGTCAACATGGTGAAACCCCGTCTCTACTAAAAATACAAAAAATTAGCTGGGCATGGTGGCGCATGCCTGTAATCCCAGCTACTCGGGAGGCTGAGGCAGGAGAATTGCCTGAACCCAGGAGGCGGAGGTTGTGGTGAGCCGAGATCGCGCCATTGCACTCCAGCCTGGGTAACAAGAGCGAAACTCTGTTTCAATAAATAAATAAATAGATAGATAGATAGATAGATAGATAGATAGATAGATAGATAGATAGATAAATAATTTGAAACCTTTTTTTGAAATCTGGAAAAGTCAGACGTAAAAGTCATAGGGATAATTATATACTTCGGGTTTGGGTAGAATCGGTTAACTGAGAAATTCAAAAATAGATATATGCCTTGTATCAAAAAAAGAGAATTACTTGAGAAGACTATAAATATATGAATGATTGACAAATCTAATCCAGAAAGATGAAAGTATAATTACACGGAGAAAATCTACGCAGCCACAAATATAGACAAAAATTATGAAATACTGTACTTTGTATCACCAAAAGCTAATCTATTTAAAATTTTTTGTGAAACTAGTGATTTTACTGAAAAAGAGATTCATTCATTAGCATTGATTTAAGAAAATGTGGAAAAACAATGAAATCAGATTGATAAAACTGATAAACTATTTTTTTAAATACCTGAAAAGCTTCTCAAATTAGGAAAAATTATATTTGAGTTTTTTCCTGTTGTTGAAGGAAAAGTAGAAAAGTCAATGTAACTCTCATACAAAAGTACACACACAAAAAACCCAACCAACACATCTCACGTCCCAGAACGCAGCTGACCATAGCAAAGTACAGATCATTCCAGGACTTGGATACAATTTAATACTAGAAAAATCAATCCACGTATTAAATCAAATCAATAGACACAATAAAAAGTGTGGTGAGCTCTATGGAAGCTGCAAATGGTGCTGGGGGAAATACAAGATTCCTTCAGGAGTTTGTAGAACGAGGACAAGAGTAAATCTTTCTCGACAAAGTAAGAGTGATCCATTTCAAGGCACAAGCGTATTCTACACCAGAGGAAGAGCCATTAAAAGCAGCAGCGCCCCAAGGACACTTGCTATCATTTTTATTCAATGTTGTTCTCCGCGTTCTGGCCCATATTATGACTCGAGATACAAGTGAGAAAGATGACTACAGGAATTCAGGAGACAAGATGATCGCTGCTCAGGGGATAATACGACTGTGTATCTAGAACAAAAGAAATGACTCCGTCGTAATTCTGGGAATTTACTAACGGTGGCCGGGGCCTGGACACACATTTAAAAAATCAACTGTTTTCTTGTGTGGCCGCAATAAGCATTTAGAAAATGGAGCAAATGTGAGGTTACAACAGCAAGAACTCCCGCCTTGTTCTCCCTCCCAGCCTCCCAGCAAGCCGCCTCTGGAGTGGACCCTGGCCAAGGCAGGCAGGTCTCTGGAGGGAGGGGAGAGAGAAGATACGGAGGGTCCAACCTTCCCCAGAAAGCCCCCCGAGAAAGGGTCAGCTGTTGACTCCAGCAGGCTCTGTGGGGATTGGGGTTTGCGGTGACGGTCTTGACCTCACTGGTTCCCAAAGAAAATCTGCTCTATAGCCTGTGTCTCCCTGCTCCTGGACGGAATGTCCCCTCAAGAGAGAGGCGCTTCCTCCTTCACCTCAGGAAGGAGGCACCCTTGTTTCTAGTCAGGGGGAACATGAAACCACTGGGCTTTCACCAACCAGTTGATTTGCCTTTGCCTTGACTTGGCAGAGAAGGAGGATGGAAACCTACAGCCAGGCAGAGAAACGACAACTCGCTTCCGGGTATGCAATGGTCAGACACAGGATGACCCAAAGAGCCTTCCAAGCACTTCATTCCCACAAACTACAACTAAAAGACGACGACCCAGGTAAGAACCCAGAGGGGGCCGGGAGTGATGGCTCACACCTGTAATCCCAGCACTTTGGGAGGCCAAGGCAGGAGGATCACTTGAGGTCAGGAGTTCGAAACCAGCCTGGCCAACATGGTGAAACACCATCTCTACTAAAAATACTAAAATTAGCCAGGTGTGATGGTGGGCACCTGTAATTCTAGCTACTCTGGAGGCTGAGGCAGGAGAGTCGCTTGAACCCGGAGGCAGAGTTTGCAGTGAGCCAAGATCATGCCACTGCACTTCAGCCTGGGTGAGAAGATGAAACGGTGGAAAAAAAGAAAAAAGAAAAAAAAAAGAACCTGGGCGGGGGGGAAGAAGAAGAAAAAAGGAACATGTGGTTACCCGCCTGTAATCCCAGCACTTGGGAGGCTGAGGCAGGTGGATGACCTGAGGTCAGGAGTTCAAAACCAACCTGGCCACCATGGCAAGACCTCATGTCTACAAAAACACAAAAATTAGCCAGGCATGATGGCAGGTGCCTGAAATCCCAGCTACTCAGGAAGCTGAAGTGGGAGAATCGCTTGAACCCTGGAGGTGGAGGTTGCAGTGAGCCAAGATGGTGTCACTGCACTCCAGCCTGGGCTACAGCATGAGACTAAAAAAAAAAAAAATGTGCTCCCAAAGAGTGGAATCAGAGTACACCAAAGATCCCAGGAACTAAAGAGCATGGTTTGCAAATATGCAGATTCACAGACACTCTGAAATTACCGGCTGGTGGGTGTCAGGAACTGAGGCGGTGGCCTGGAACCACTGCTCAGAGTACAAACTCAGAGTGCATCCCCCGTAGTGGAGTGCTGGGCTGCACGGCACTTCTGTTTTTAGCTCTCTGAGGAATCACCACACTGTTTCCACAAGGGCTGAACTAATTTCCACTCCCACCAACAGCTTATGAGTCTTCCGTTTACTCCCCAACCTTACCAGCATTGGTGGGTTTTTTTTTTAGATCTCTGCAGCAACATTAGTTTTCTTTTGCAACCTTTATCAAAGTGTACGTATTTTTTAATTTTATTTTTCCATTAGTTATTGGGGTACAGGTGGTGTTTGGTTACATGCGTAAGTTCTTTAGTGCAGATTTGAGAGACCCTGGTGCCCCCATCACCCGAGCAGTGTACACTGCGCCGTAGTTACTGTCTTTCATCCCCATCCCCCTCCCGCTCTTCCCCAGGTCCCCAAAGTCCATTGCGTCATTCTTATGCCTTTGTGTCCTCATAGCTTAGCTGCCACATATCGGTGAGAACATACGATGCTTGGTTTCCATTTCTGAGTTGCTTCACTTAGAATAATAGTCTCCAGTCCCATCCAGGTCATCGCAATGCTGTTAATTCGTTCCTTTTTATGGCTGTGTAGTATTCCATCATATATATACTACGGTTTGTTTATCCATTCATTGATCGATGGGCATTTGGGTTGGTTCCATGATTTTGCTATTGCAAATAAACATGTATGTGCAAGTATCTTTTTCAAATAATGACTTCTTTTCTTCTGGGTAGATGCCCAGTAGCGGGATGGCTGGATCACATGGTAGTTCTACTTTTAGTTCTTTGAGGAATCTCCACAGTGTTCTCCATAGCAGCTGTACTAGTTTACATTCCCACCAGCAGTGTCGTTGTTTTTCACTTTTTCTTAATAGTCATTCTGACTGGTGTCAGAATGAGACGGTATCTCGTTGTGGTTTTGATTTACATTGTTCTAATGGTCAGTGATACTAAGCTTTTTTCATATGCTTGTTGGCTGCGTGTATGTACATATATATATAGTGGAATACTATAGAGCCATTATAAAGAATGAGCTCATGTCTACTGCAGGAACATGAATGAAGCTGGAAGCTATTATCCTTAGCAAATTCATGCAGGAACAGAAAACCAAATACCACATGTTCTTACTTCTAAGTGAGAGCTAAATGATGAGAACACATGGACAGAAAGAGGGGAACATCACACACTGGGGCTTGGAGGTGAAGGAGGGAAAGTGCCCCAGATAACTGCTGAGCACTAGGCTTAATACATGGGTGACAAAATAATCTGTACAACAAACCCCTGTGATACAAGGTCACCTATTATAACAAACCCGCACGTGTGCTCCCAAACCTAAAATAAAAATTCAGCAAAACAAAACAAAAACTGCAGAGCTAGAGATTGGGAGGTAAAAGCTGGAGAGACCTGGAGACCGATTCCTGGGGTCTAACCTGATGACGACAGGAATTCCACAGAAAGCACAGAAGAGCAGATGGAGGAGAAATGCTCATGACAGCTGACATCTACGGAGCCTGTTCCATCTGCCAGGCATCATAGTACACGAATCGACTCATTTAACCCACACACTAATGAGATGGGTATTATTATTATTTCTGATTTCCACTTCCTGATTGAGGACATGGGGCTGGGTGGGGCAGGGTGAGGTTGGGGTTCTAACTGAAGGGTCCATCATTTGAACCAAGCTGGTAAAGATTAACAGAGGCTGATTAAACAAATAATAGAAAAAGTGGCCCCGATGCAAAGAAAGATATAAATAACCAGGAAATTAAAACTTACAAAAGTTAAACATACATATGGTAATGGCGTAACGATAGAATTAGGGGAATGGCAGAATTCGTTAATTGGGAAATACACAAATAGACATGGTAATCGCCGTTCCAAAAAAAGAGGATTCTTCGAGAAAACTATAAAGCATATGAATAATTAAAGAATCTAATCCAGAAAGATTCAAATAAAACTACAACTGAGAAAAGCCATGTAGCAACAGATACAGAAGAGATAAAAATAAAACACTGTACTTTATATAACCGAAAGCAAATATACTTTAAAACTCTTGCCAAAAAATTACTAGTTTATGACATTTAGAACCAAGCTTAGTGACTCACATCTATAATGCTAATGCTTTGGGGGGCCGAGGCTGGAGGTTTGCTTGAGGCGAGGAGTTTGGAACCAGCCTAGGAAACACAGCCAGACCTCATTTCCACAAAAAAATAAAAAATTAGCCGGTCTTGATGGCACAGACCCTTAGTCTCAGCTACTCAGCCTCCTGAGTAGCTGAGACTACTCGCTTGAGCTCAGGAGCTGAGGCTACAATGAGCTAGGATCGCATCACTGCACTCCAGCCTGGGCAACAGAGCAAGAACTTGCTCTGCTTTTTTTTTAAGTATGTATTTTATTGCATTTTAGGTTTTGGGGTACATGTGAAGAACATGCAGGATTGTTGCATAGGTACTTACATGGCAGTGTGGTTTGCTGCCTTCCTCCCCATCACCTGTATCTGGCATTTCTTCCCATGTTATCCCTCCCCAACTCCCCACCCCCTACTCTCCCTCCCATAGTTCCCCCCAACAGACCCCAGTGTGTCATGCTCCCCTCCCTGTGTCCATGTGTTCTCATTGTTCAACACCCACCTATGAGTGAGAACATGCGGTGTTTGATTTTCTGTTCTTGTGTCAGTTTGCTGAGAATGATGGTTTCCAGGTTCATCCATGTCCCTACAAAGGACACGAACTCATCGTTTTTTATGGCTGCACAGTATTCCATGGTGTATATGTGCCACATTTTCCCTGTCCAGTCTATCATCGATGGGCATTTGGGTTGGTTCCAGGTCTTTGCTATTGTAAACAGTGCTGCAATGAACATTCGTGTGCATGTGTCCTTATAGTAGAACGATTTATAGTCCTTTGGATATATACCCAGTAATGGGATTGCTGGGTCAAATGGAATTTCTATTTCTAGGTCCTTGAGGAATCGCCACACTGTCTTCCACAATGGTTGAACTAATTTACACTCCCACCAACAGTATAAAAGTGTCCCTATTTCTCCACATCCTCTCCAGCATCTGCTGTTTCCAGATTTTTTAATGATCGCCATTCTAACTAGCAAGATGGTGTCTCGATGTAGTTTTAATTTGCATTTCTCTAATGACCAGTGATGATGAGCATTTTTAGGACCCATATGAAGAAACCTATACAACTTTAGTGAGATACTTTTAAAACATTCAAAGAAAACATAAAAGAATACCATACTTCCTCGTAGAAGGATTATTCTAACAGTTTTTATTCTTCCTAAATTAATGGATATGTTTAATGCAATTTCAGGAAAAATCCCTATGGAATTTTTTCTGAAAATGTCCCAGTGAATCAGTCATTTGGAAGAATGAACAGGAAAGAAAACCTCTGAACGTAATTAAGGACAGTGACGCTAAATCCAGCAACGAAATCTATTATAAAACTACAATTAAAAAGTACTGACGAAGGCTAAAAAGGAGATAAACGAAACAGGACAATCCAGAAATAAACCCCAGTAACTAAAGATAATAAACAGAAACAATCAAATGGAAAGAAAGAGGCTTAGCTGACAATTGGTGCTGAGAAGACTAAGAATTTGAAGAAAAAATCAATTTTATTTCTCACTTGGCATTTTTACTCTAGAGCATAAATTAGAGGATAAAAATTAGAGAAATATACAGGTAAAATGAAGAAACCCTATCTAAGCTTAAAATCAATAAAGAAATAAAAAAAAAAATAAAGATTCACAGACTTGCTAACACATTCTACCTGTTGAAAACATCGGAGACTAAATCACATACTTAGCAATAATCTAGGAAAACTTTATGCAATGAATATGGCAAAGAAAGAGAATTCTTCAAATATAAAGAAATTTGTTACAGGATGAATACTGAAAGATACGAACGGATAGTTCACAAAACACAAATACAAATATTAAACATGTAAAAAATGTTCAACTTCAATAATATGAAAATAAATGCAAATGAGAGCAATGGGGAGCTGGCATTTGCATATCCCCAGTATGCAGTGTGGCTTCGTTTTCGTTGTTGCTATTTTGTTTGTTTTAAAGATGAGGTCTCACTCTGTCGCTTAGGCCTGAGTATGATGGCATGATCATAGATCACTGCAGCCTCAGACTCCAGGCCTCAAGCACCCATCCTGCCTCAGCCTCCCCGGTAGGTGGGATTACAAGCACATGCCACCAAGCCCAGCTGGATCACGAGGTCAAGAGATCGAGGCCATCCTGGTCAACAAGGTGAAACCCCGTAGCTACTAAAAATACAAAAATTAGCTGGGCACGGTGATGCATGCCTGTAGTCCCAGCTACTCAGGAGGCTGAGGCAGGAGAATTGCTTGAACCCAGGAGGTGGAGGTTGTAGTGAACTGAGATCGTGTTATTGCACTCCAGTCTGGGTAACAAGAGCGAAACTCCATCTCAAAAAAAAAACAACAACAATGACAAAAATAAATAAATAAATAAATAAATAAATAAAATGTTTGTAGAGATGGGGTCTCACTATGCCCAGTCTGGTCTTGAATCCCCAGCCTGAAGTAATCCTCCCATTTTGGCCTCCCAAAATGCTGGTGTTACAAGCTTGAGCCATGGAGGCTGGCCAGCTTTTATTTTTAAGTGAAAAGTCTGAGAGTACAGTTTGCTGAGTCTTCTCACTGATGCTGATGGTAACAGATACTGCCAGGGACTTTCTGGATACTAATTTGGCAATGGCATTTAGATAAAAATTTCCTTTTTAATGTTGTTTTCTTTTGATTTAGTAATTCCTTTTCTGGAATCCGTCCCAAGGAAGTGATCAGACATTTGGACAAAGATTTCTGCAGCATGCTGTGTATCATTACATGATTTGTAACAGTTAAAAACGGTAAAGAATAAGGAATATGGCCGGGCGCGATGGCTCACGCCTGTAATCCCAGCACTTTGGGAGGCTGATGCGGGTGGATCACGAGGTCAAGAGATCGAGACCATCCTGGTCAACACGGTGAAACCCCGTCTCTACTAAAAATACAAAAAATTAGCTGGGCATGGTGGCATGTGCCTGTAATCCCGGCTACTCGGGAGGCTGAGGCAGGAGAATTGCCTGAACCCAGGAGACGGAGGTTGCGGTGAGCCGAGATCGCGCCATTGCACTCCAGCCTGGGTAACAAGAGCGAAACTGCGTCTCAAAAAAAAAAAAGAGGAGGAGGAATATAAACAGGAAATAAAAAATCAACCCACCACCCAGAAATAACCTATGTGTATTTTCTCCTCATTTTCTTCTAAGCAAATAAACAAAATAATTGAAATTATGTTTTCCAGTCCTTTTTACTTGATATTGTATTGTCAACATTACCCATGTTGTTAAAACTCTTTACAATAATGAGTGCAAAACACTTACTGGGAAAAAAATACTCTTCATAATAAACTTGGTTGTATGACATCTTACAGAAAGCCGTAGATTTCTCCACTGATCCCCTATTTTGGTGTGGCCTTACCGTTTCTTTATCGGCATGAAATACGTTTGTAATAGAACAGGAAGTTACTTCTGTTTTTCGTGCCTTCAAGCATCTGCATGAAAGTGTTCTTGAGGCGTAATGTTTCTGTCAAGCTACTGCAGCTGAATGCCGATATTTCCTCTATGAAACACGTGGCACGGTTTTCCAAGTTGTGCAGAAGTTAAGATGTCACTCAGCCCCAACCCATATTACACAGAATGTTACAGAACCACCATCCAGATCATTTCACGTAGAATTAGAATTGCATAGAAAACTGCTCTTCTGGGGCCCTACCACTATACTGCGTATTAAATAATCATGCCACATTAAATACCCGTATGTGCTACCAGTCTTATCCAGACGAGACCCTGGATGATCGTTCAACTGTTCACCTCCAGCAATCAACTCGCTTGAGTAAAGATTAGGAGTCAATAGTTCTGAGTGGCTGCTGGGGGCTGCTGGAGGCTGCAACGAGCTGGAATCTTCAGGGAACACCCAAGAGTGTCTGTCCACACTGGGCAGAGGGCCAAGGGGGTGGGACTTTGGAAGATGGTAAGCTCAGAACTGAAATAGTGGAGAAGAACAACTTCACCAAGCTCTCTATGAAAAATACACCTTCGCCCACACACATCGTAGGCACTGGGCATGACGAGTTGCAATGCAATGCAAAGGGACAGTGATGTGCAAAAGAAGCCATGTTTTCTGCATTAAGAAAACAAAAGCTGAAAATAAAGAACTCTGGCTGGCCTTAAAACCCAGCTGTCAATAGGAGGAAGGGTAATCATTTTGACACGTTTCCATCTCATTGAAGATTCAAGGTTTTAAACTGGGACTTAAACCTAAATGCTATGCTTCCTGGATTGTGAATATCCAATTTCATTTGTATTTTTAAACTAAAACTTTAGAAGTGGATTAAATAGTTGGAAACCTCTGGGATTCAGCTGGATGCAGCGGTCACGCCTGTAATTCCAGCACTTTGGGAGGCTGAGGTGGGCGGATCACTTCAGGTCAGGAGTTCGAAACCAGCCAGGCCAACATGGTGAAACCCTGTCTCTACTAAAAATACAAAAATTAGCCGTGTCTGGTGGCGGGCACTTGTAATCCCAGCTACTCAGGAGGCTGAGGCAGGAGAACCACTTGAACCCGGGAGGTGGAGGTTGCAGTGAGCCGAGACCTTGCCATTGCACCCAGTCTGGACAACTAGAGTGAAACTCCATCTCAAAAAAAAAGAAAGGAAAAGAAAACTTGGATTGACAAGAGATGTGCAGAATGGTATTCCTTTTAAATGGTCACTTTCAAAAACCTTTACCAAGGAAAATGAACAAATCACTCTTAGGAATGGCATTCAAACTCTGGTCTTCAAAATCTCCATTTATCTCTTTCCAAGATCGAAAGTAGGTCAGAGGGGTTCCTTTGGACTTTCCTGGTCTTCTTTAGCAGTGGCACCATAGGGATGGTATAGCAAAGGAACCCTCAAATGACAATATTAGGAATGAAGCTGTCTTCATTAACCCACGCCAAGAAAATGTGGGCAGATGGTCCCAAAGCCTGACAATCCCTAGTCTTAGGAACTCCTAACCCTTATTCTTGCCTTGGCAAAACTTTCCTGAAAGAAAAAGCCAGTAAGTCAATACTTCAGGCTAAATTTAAAGGAAACTACTTGGAAATTACTTTGCTCTGAAATCTTGTTAAAAGCACAATATTTCCAAAAAGAAGTTGCACTATAATAGGTTTCAGAGCTTAGCTATTAAGGTTGAGAGTGAACGTCACTTGTGAACTCAGCGTACCCACAGTGAAAGCCTCGTGACAGCTGATATCCCTATTTTTGGCGAGTCCTTGTGGCATTTGCTCAGTATTTTTTATAATCCCAGTCCCCCTGTAATTTGCCACAACTTAGTGATAGTGACCTCATTTATGATAAAACATTTGATTAACCACTTAGGTTGAAAAAAACTGTGAAAAATATCCAAGCGTTTCTGACGATGGGAAGATGAACACTCCACGCTGTTTCCTCCGCTGCCTGCAGCTGCGGGAGGTTCAGAGAAATGCATGGAACAGCCATTTGGGGATTCGGAGAAGTAAGTGGTGGTAGAAGAAGATCTGAATTTAAAGTACAACCAAACCAGCGAAGAATTTACTCTATTTTTTCCTTGAATACCCCCAGCTAGGTGCAGTGCTGAAGACCCCTGGCAGCGGGCACTGGTGTGGATGGCAAGAGCTCCAGGAAGCCTCTAGTTCTGGCTTGAGGGGTAGGAAGAGGGTCTCTAACATTCAGAGAGAGTGGGGAAATACTTAATGCCCTTCACTTCACCATTCCTTCATGCCTCAACCCATGGTAACCTGCAGGTGCTCACTAGCTCGGAAGGAAGAGAACCTTCTCTTCTAATCGGCGGAACCGACAAATGCCTGATGCTTTTTTCTTTCTGTTCTCTTGTAGCTTGGATCAGGAAGCTGATACAGCCAAGGAAAGTATGTGTAAGAGTGGGACAAATAAAGCCTCAGCTTGCTGGACACAGGAATGAAAAGTAGAGCCCTAAAGAAATGGTAAGCGCCAAGGAGGTTTTGGAGAGTGAAGAGGCTGGCAAAGCTGCCCCGTCATTTTGTGTATGAACTCCTGAGCTCACCCGTTAGTTGCTCATGCCTGTCTAACCTAAACAGCATGGCCTAGATTCTGAAAACTAGAAAACATGTAAGATGGTCATTCTCAGCAAACTGACAAAAGAATAGAAAACCAAACATTGCATGTTCTCATTCATAGGCAGGCGTTGAACAATGAGAACCCATGGGCACAGGGAGGGGAGCATCACACTGGGGTCTGTTGGGAGGTGGGGGGGGCCAGGGGCAAAACAGCAGGGGATGAAGAGGTTGGGGAGGGATAACACTGGGAGAAATGCCAGATGTAGGTGACAGGAGGATGGAGACAGCAAGCTACCATGGCATGTGTGTACCTATGCAACAATCCTGTAAGATTGCACATGTACCCCAGAACTTAAAGTAAAAATAAAAAAATGTGAGATGGTCTGGATATCTGTCCCCTTCAAATCTCACTTGAAACGTGATCCCCAGTGTTGAGCCTGAGATGTGTGTGGAATGTTGGACCACGGCAACAGATCCTTCATAAATGGCTTGGTGCCCTCCCCAGTGTAATGCATGGTAATAAGTTCATGCAAGATCTGGTTGTTTAGAAGAGTCTCAGATCTCCCCGCTCTCTTGCTCCCTCTCTTTCCTTCCCTTCTGCTATGACTGAAAGCTTCCTGAGGCCTCACCTGAAGCCAAGCAGATGTGGGCACATGCTTCTTGTACAGCCTGCAGAACTGTGAGCCAGATAAATCTGTTTTCTCTATAAATTACACATTTTCAGGTATTTCTCCACAGCAAGGCACATGCCTCTGTAGCAACAACTAACACAATAGAACAAAGTACTTCACAGCTTCTAGAATGGCCAAGAAGCAAAGTACAAGCAGAACAGATCTGAAAGCCTTAAAAAACTGAATAAGAAAGCTGGCCAGAATTTTCAGCCTCCACCCGACCAACTTGATCTGCCTGCTAAAATATCCACATTCTCCATAGGATTTAAAGACCCAGGGTCTCATAATATTCAAAATGTCCAGACTACATACAACGTTAATCAGCGTATGAAGAAACAGGAAACTTTGTTCTGTATAAGAAAACACGACCAACAGATGCTAGTGACACAGTTGCTGGAACTATCTAAAAAGATGTTAATGAAACCTTTAACACTGCATTCTTATTTATACCATTTATTTATTTGTTGAAGGTTTTTAGCTTTTTCTATCTTTCCACTCCTCTCATCTGCAAATTCTCTTGAGAGGAATGGGAAAATAGAAAGTCCTGACAAAGAAATAAATGATGTAAACAAGACTACAATTAAAATTTCAGAACTGAAAAAAAAACAAAAACAAAAAACAGTAATAGCAAAGAAGCTCTGTAGATGGGCTCAGTGCAGAAATGCAGGTGACAGGAGAGCTAGTGAATTTGAAGACAGAGCAATAAAAAGTGTGAGTCTTTCTCCTTTTCTTCTGCAATTAATGTTCCTACTATCAGAGTCATGAAAGGAATTGGAAAAGGTTGTAGAGAAGAAAAAATATCCAAAGAAATAATACCCAAAAACTTTCTAAATTTGTCAATAGAAATAAACCAACAGATTCGCCAAGCCCCTAAAGCCCCAAATGGGCTAAACCTAAAAGAATACATCTTCAGACACATCATAATCAAATTGCTGAAGAATAAAGACAAAGAAAAACATCTTGCATCACACAAAATAAATGACACGTTACCTACAGAAGGTAATAATTCCAGTGATGATCGATTACTCCTTATAAAACACTGAGACCAAAAGGAAATAGAACATTGTTAAAGAGCGAGGAGACAAAACGTCAACCCAGAATTCTGCATCCAGCGGAAACACCCTTCAGGAATACTGTCAACATGAAGACATTTTCCAATGAAGGGAAGTACAGAAATTCATTGTCAGCAGACCTGCTCTAAAAAAAATTTTAAAGGATCTTCTTCAGGGAAGGATCCAAGATGGCTGATTAGGAGCAGCTCAGGATTGCAGCTCCAAGTGAAAGTGCGGAGGGTGAGTGGATGCCGCATTTCCAGATGAATTTTATTGCCCAGAAAAGGAGATTCCTAGGCGGAGGAGCACCACGGGTCACCAGCATGGCTGGTTTGGCCTCTGGGTTGTTTTGGCCAGCGTGGCTGTTTTGCCGGCGCCCCAGCACAGCGGTTCTTCATACAAAATACACGGGTCTGGGCGTCGTTTTAGCTGGCAATTGGAACTCCTGGGAGACAGAGTCACCCATTCATCTGATTAAAAAGCGGACTGAAACAGGGAGCCAGGACGGGAGATTCCCGGGCAAAAAAGTGCCACAAATCTCAGCGCGGCTGTTTCAGCTGGCACAGTGAGTCACCACACGGGAAATCACACAGATCCTGGCACCTTTTCAACAGGTGACTGAAACACCTGGGAGACAGAAGTGACCGTTCAACTAAAAAAAAAAAGGGGGGGGCTCTGAGGCAGGGAGCCAGGTGATGAGGCTCAGCTGGTCCCACCCCCACAAAAAAACAGCAATCTGAAATGCACTGGATTGAGAGTTTCACAGCAAGCACAGCTGAACCCAAGATGGTTCAGCTCTGTGGGGGAGGGGTGACTACCATTACCAAGGCAGTCCACCATTACAGAGGTAGTCCGCCACTGCTGAGGCAGCCCACCGTTGCCAAGGCAACCCACCATTACAGACGGAGTCTGCCATTACAGAGGTGGGCCGCCATTGCCAAGGCAGTCCACCACTACGGAGGCAGCCCGCCATTGCTGAGGCAGCACGCCATTACAGAGAGAGTCCACCATTACAGAGGTGGGCCGCCATTGCTGAGGCAGTTCTTACCACACCTGTACAAACAGTACTGCAGAGAAGTTCACACGGCAGCTGGGCAGAGCCCACAGCAGCTCAGCAAAGCCTCTGCAGGCAGACAGTGACTAGGCTGCCTCCTTGCTGAGCAGGGCAGTCCTGAAAAAACCCAGCAGCACAACAGAAACTCATAATTAAAGCTCTAAGTCCCTGGGACAGAGCACCTGGAAAAAAAAAAAAAACGGAGGGGATTTATAAGTTCTGCTACAGCAGACTTAAACATACCTGCCCAGCAGCTCTGAATGAACAACAGAGCTCAGAGCTCAGCACTTCAGCTCCTATAAAGGACAGAATGTCTCCTCAAGCAGCTCCCTGACCCCTGTATATCCAAAGAGACACATCATAAAGGAGAGCTCAGACTGACATCTGGCGGGTATCCTTCAGAGACAAAGATAGCAGAAGACACTGGCAGCAACCCTTACTGTTCTGCAGCCTCTGCAGGTTATCCCCAGGCAAGCAGGGCCTGGAGTGGACCTCAGCAGTCCTACAGCCGAGGGGCCAGACTGTTAGAAGGAAAACTAAAAAACAGAAAGAAATAACTTCATCATCAACAAACTGGACGTCCACTCGGAGACCCAATCTGAAAGCCAACAACTACAAAGACAACAGGTGGATAAATCCACAAAGATGGGAAGAAACCAGTGCAGAAAGGATGAAAACACCCGAAACTAGAACGCCTCTCCTCCTACAAGGGATCACAACTCCTCACCAGCAAGGGAACAAGGATGGATGGAGAATGAATGTGATGAATTGACAGAATCAGGTTTCAGAAGGTGGGTAATGAAAAACTTCTCTGAGCAAAAAGAACATGTTCTAACCCAATGCAAAGAAACTGAGAACCTTGAAAAACGATTTGACAAAAAGCTAACGAGAATAAACAGCTTGGAGAGGAATACAAGTGAATTGATGGAGCTGGAAAACACAAGAACTTCACAAAGTGTACATAAGTTTCAACAGCCGAATTGACCAAGCAGAAGAAAGGATATCAGAGGACAAAGATCAACTAAATGTAATAAAACGAGAAGGCAAGATTAGAGAAAAAGGGGTAAAAAGGAATGAACAAAGTCTCCAAGAAATATGGGACTATGTGAAAAGACCTAATCTATGTTTGATAGGTGTACCTGAATGTGACGGAGAGAATGAATCCAAGCTGGAAAATACTCTTCAGGATATTATCCAGGAAAACTTCCCCAGCCTAGCAAGGCAGGTCAATATTCAAGTCCAGGAAATACAGAGAACACCACAAAGATATTATTCAAGAAGAGCAATCCCAAGGCACATAATCGTCAGATTCACCAGGGTTGAAATGAAGGAGAAAATGCTAAGGGCAGCCAGAGAGAAAGGTCGGGTTACCCACAAAGGGAAGCCCATCAGACTCACAGCAGATCTCTCAGCAGAAACCCTACAACCCGGAAGAGACTAGGGGCCAATATTCAACATCCTTAAGGAAAAGAACTTTCAACCCAGAATTTCATATCCAGCCAAACTAAGCTTCATAAGTGAAGGAAAGTAAAATCCTTTGCAAACAAGCAAGTACTCAGAGATTTCGTCACCACCAGGCCTGCTTTACAAGAGCTCCTGAAAGAGGCATTACACAAGGAAAGGAACAACCAGTACCGCTTCAAAAACATACCAAATGGTAAAGAGCATCAACACAATGAAGAAACTGCATCAACTAATGGGCAAAACAGCCAGCTAGCATCAACATGGCAGGGTCAAATTCACACATAACAATATTAACCCTAAATGTAAATGGGCTAAATGCCCCAATCAAAAGACACAGACTGGCAAATTGGATAAAAAGCCAAAACCCATCTGTGTGCTGTATCCAGGAAACCCATCTCACATGCAGGGATACACATAGGCTCAAAATAAAGGGATGGAGGAAGATTTACCAAGCAAATGGAGAGCAAAAAAAAGCAGGAGTTGCAATTCTCATCTCTGATAAAATAAACTTTAAAGCAACAAAGATCAAAAGTGACAAAAAAAGACATTACATAATGGTAAAAGGATCAATGCAACAAGAAGAGCTAATGATCCTAAATATATACACACCCAATACAGGAGCACCCAGATAAATAAGGCAAGTTCTTAATGATTTACAAAGAGACTTAGACTCCCACACAATAATAGTAGGAGACTTTAACACCCCATTGTCAATTTTAGACAGATCAACGAGACAGAAAATTAACAAGGATATCCAGGACTTGAACTCGGACCTGGACCAAGCAAACCTAATAGACATTTACAGAACTCTCCACCCCAAATCCAGAGAATATACATTCTTCTCAGCACCACATCACACCTACTCTAAATTGACCACATAATTAAAAGTAAATCACTCCTCAGCAAATGCAAAAGAACGGAAATCATAACAAACAGTCTCTCAGACCACAGTGCAATCAAGTTAGAACTCAGAATTCAGAAACTAACTCAGAACCACACAGCTTCATGGAAACCAAACAACTGGCTCTTGAATGTTGACTGGATAAACAATGAAATCAAGGCAGAAATAAAGATGTTCTTCGAAACCAACGAGAACGAAGACAGAACATACCAGAATCTCTGGGACACATTTAAAGCAGTATCTAGAGGAAAATATATAGCAATAAATGCCCACATGAGAAGCAAGGAAAGATCTAAAATCGACACTTTATCGTCAAAATTGAAAGAGTTAGAGGAGCAAGATCAAAAGAACTTAAAACCTAGCAGAAGAGAAGAACTAGTTAAGATCAGAGCAGAACTGAAGGAGATAGTCACAAAAAAACCTTCAAAAAATCAATAAATCCAGGAGCTGGTTTTTTGAAAAAATCAACAAAATAGACAGACCACTAGCCATATTAATAAAAAAGAAAAGAGAGAATACTCAAATAGATGCAATAAAAAACGGTAAAGGGGATATCACCACAGATCCCACAGAAATACAAACCATCATCAGAGATTATTACAAACAACTCTATGCACATAAACTAGTGAATCTGGAAGAAATGAATAAATTCCTGGAGACTTGCATCCTCCCAAGCCTAAACCAGGAAGAAGTTGAAACCCTGAATAAACCAATAACAAGGTCTAAAGTTGAGGCAGCAATTAAGAGCCTACCACCCAAAAAAGCCCAGATGGGTTCACAGCCGAATTCTACCAGACACACAAAGAGGAGTTGGTACCTTTCCTTCTGAAACTATTCCAAACAATCCAAAAAGAGGGAATCCTTCCCAAATCATTTTATGAGACCAGCATCACCCTGATACTAAAACCTGGCAGAGACTCAGCAAGAAAAGAAAACTTCAGGCCAATATCCATGATGAACACAGATGCAAAAATCTTCAATAAAATACTGGCAAGCCAATTGCAACAGCACATCAAAAAGCTTATCCACCATGATCAAGTAGGATTCATCCTGGGGACGCAAGGCTGGTTCAACATATGCAAGTCTATAAACGATTCACCACATAAACAGAACCAAAGACAAAAACCACATGATTATCTCAACAGATGCAGAGAGGGCCTTTGACAGAATTCTACAGCCCTTTATGCTAAAATCCCTCAATCAACTAGGTATTGATGGAATATATCTCAAACTAGTAAAAGCTATTTATGACAAACCAACAGCCAATAGCATACTGAATGAGCAAAAAATGGAAGCATTCCCTTTGAAATCTGTCACTAGACAAGGATGCCCTCTCTCACCACTCCTATTCAATATAGTATTGAAGGTTCCAGCCAGAGCAATCAGGCAAGAAAAAGAAATAAAGGGTGTTCAAATCGGAAAGAAGGAAGTCAAATTGTCTCTATTTGCAGACGACATGATTGTATATCTTGAAGACCCCATGTCTCAGCCCATAATCTCCTGAAACTGATAAGCAACTTCAGCAAAGTCTCAGGATTCAAAATCAAGTGCAAAAATCACAAGCATTCCTATACACCAATAAGAGACTTAAAGAGAGCCAAATCAAGAACGAACTGTCATTCACAATTGCTACAAAGAGAATAAAATACCTAGGAATACAACTAACAAGGAACGTAAAGGACCTCTTCAAGGAGAACTACAAACCACTGCTCAACGAAATAAGAGAGGACACAAACAGATGGAGAAACATTCCATGCTCATGGTTAGGAAGAATCAATATCGTGAAAATGGCCATACTGCCCAAAGTAATTTACAGATTCAACGCTATCCCCATCAAGCTACCAATAACCTTCTTCACAGAACCAGAAAAAAAGACACCTTAAATTTCATATGGAACCAAAAGAGAGGCTGCATAGCCAAGTCAATTCTAAACAAAAAGAACGAAGCGGGAGACATCACACTACCGAACTTCAAACTATACTACAAGGCTACAGTAATCAAAACAGCATGATACTGGTACCAAAACAGAGATACAGACCAATGGAACAGAATGGAGACCTCGAAGGCAACACCACACATCTACAACCATCCGATCTTTGACAAATTTGACAAAAACAAGCAATGGGAAAAGGATTCCCTGTTTAATAAATGATGTTGGAAAACTGGCTAGCCATGTGCAGAAAGCAGAAACTGGACCCCTTCCTGACACCTTACACTAAAATTAACTCCAGATGGATTAAAGACTTAAACGTAAGACCTAACACCATAAAAACCCTAGAAGAAAATCTAGGCAAAACCATTCAGGACATAGGCATAGGCAAGGACTTCAAGACCAAAACACCAAAAGAATTGGCAACAGAAGCCAAAATAGACAAATGGGAGCTAATCAAACTCCACAGCTTCTGCACAGCAAAAGAAACAGTCATTAGAGTGAATCACCAACCAACAGAATGGGAAAAAAATTTTGCAATCTACCCATCTGACAAGGGGCTGATATCCAGAATCTACAAAGAACTCAAACAGATTTACAAGAAAAAAACAACCCCATCCAAAAGTGGGCAAAGGATATGAACAGACACTTTACAAAAGAAGACATACATGAGGCCAACAAACATATGAAAAATGCTCATCATCACTGGTCATTAGAGAAATGCAAATCAAAACTACATTGAGATACCATCTCATGCCAGTTAGAATGGTGATCATTAAAAAATCTGGAGACAACAGATGCTGGAGAGGATGTGGAGAAATAGGAACACCTTTATTCTGTTGGTGGGAGTGTAAATTAGTTCAACCATTGTGGAAGACAGTGTGGTGATTCCTCAAGGACCTAGACATAGAAATTCCATTTGACTGAGCAATCCCATTACTGGGTATATATCCTAAGGATTATAAATTGCTCTACTATAAGGACACATGCATATGAATGTTCGTTGCAGCACAGTTTACAATAGAAAGACCTGGAACCAACCCAAATGTCCATTGATGATAGATTGGACAGGAAAAATGTGGCACATATACACCATGGAATACTATGCAGCCATCAAAAATGATGAGTTTGTGTCCTTTGTAGGGACATGGATGAACCTGGAAACCATCATTCTCAGCAAACTGACACAAGAACAGAAAATCAAACATTGCATATTCTCACTCATAGGCGGGTGTTGAACAATGAGAACACAGGGAGGAAAACACCACACACTGGGGTCTGTTGGGGGGAACTAGGGGAGGGACAGCAGCAGGTGGGGAGTTGGGAAGAGATAGCATGGGGAGAAATGCCATGTGTGTACGTATGCAACAATCTTGCATGTTCTTCACATGTACCCCAAAACCCAAAATGCAATTAAAAAAAAAAAAATCTTCTTCAGAAAAAATTAAATGATACCAGGGCCAGGAACTGTGGCTCAGGCCTGTCATTCCAGCACTTTGGGAGTTTGAGACCAGCCTGGCCAACATGATAAAAGCTCACCTCTACTAAAAAAAAAAATACAAAAATTAGCTGGGTGTGGTGGCAGGCACTTGGAATCCCAGCTACTCAGGAGGCTGAGGCAGGAGAATCTCTTGAACCCAGGATGTGGAGGTTGCAGCGAGCCAAGATCATGCCACTACACTTCAGCCTGGGTGACAGAATGAGATTTCATCTGAAAAGTAAGTCAGTAAGTAAGTAAATAAATAAATACCAGAAGGGATCTTGGAACATAAGAAATGGCAAATACATGGGGAAATATAAGACTATTCTTACCCTGTTGCGTTCTTACAAAATATTCTATGGTTGAAAACAAAAATTATCACATTGTCGGTGTGGTTTTCAATGTAGGCTGATATAATATGTAAACCACTAGCAAGAATGACAAAAAAAATGGACTCATTCTTCAGATAACACAAAACTCACCAATGAAGAAAGACACTTCCTAAAAAGTCTTATTAAAAAAATTGCATTCATAGATTAAAACTTTCCCCAAAAAAGAAATCTTAAGGCCCAGATGGCTTCATTGGCAAATTCTACCAAAACATTTAAAGAATTGTTTTCTTTATGGCTAAATAATGCCAATTCTGCACAATCTCTTCCAGAAAACAAAAGAGAAAGGAACATGTCTCAGTTTATTTGATGAGGCTAAGGTCCTAATAACAAAACATTACAAGAAAAACAAACAAAAAAATTGAGCCCAATGTCTCTCGTGAACTTAGACATGAAAACGTCACGTAAGAAGGTTTTTCTGGGCCGGGCGCGGTGGCTCACGCCTGTAATCCCAGCACTTTGGGAGGCCGAGGCGGGTGGATCACGAGGTCAAGAGATCGAGACCATCCTGGTCAACATGGTGAAACCCCACCTCTACTAAAAATACAAAAAATTAGCTGGGCATGGTGGCACGCGCCTGTAATCCCAGCTACTCAGGAGGCTGAGGCAGGAGAATTGCCTAAACCCAGGAGGCGGAGGTTGCGGTGAGCCGAGATCGCGCCATTGCACTCCAGCCTGGGTAACAAAAGTGAAACTCCGTCTCAAAAAAAAAAAAAAGGTTTTTCTGGTGTGACGAAGCTGTTCTTGAGCTGTATTTTGAGTGTGTTGACCTGTACCTGAATCTACACATGTTAAAACTCCCAGAACTGTACATCCCAAATGCCAACTGCATATTCATTCAAAATTTAAATCTTAAAAATAAACCTTTTAGGGCCATCACTCTCAGACTGCATTAAGGAGCCAGTTTCAACATCTGCAAAGCCACACGCTCGTCTTACAAAACGGAATGGCACGCAGTGCCGTGCTAAGGAAAGGAGCTGCAAGTCTCTAGGGAAAGTTTTCCTCTCACTTAAAAGGGGACGGCCCTGGCTTTGCATATTGTCCAGTGAGGGTGCCATGCGTAGCAGCCATCCTGTATGCACACGGAGAAGCCAAGAGAACCGCACAGCTGCTGCGCCAGAGGCCTGGCATCTTGAGTGGCTGCGTTCACCAGCCAAGAGCTCATTGCATCTGCAGATCTGCCACAAGAGCCAACAAAGCCCAATCATTTCGCGTCTTGGCAGCCGAAAAAGCCTAACTTGGGGAGTAATCCTGAATATACATTTGAATTACTTTACACAGGTCGGGTGTTCCTAATCCTAAAATCTGGAATCAGAAGTGCTAAAAAATCTGAAACATTTTGAGTGACAACCTGACACTGAAAGGGAACTCTCATTGGGGCATTTCAGATTCTAGATTTTCGGAGTGTGGATGCTCAATCAGCAAGTACAATCCGAATATTCTCAAATACCCCAACCCCCTAAAAAATCCAAAATCCAGGAATTTCAGATAAGGGACACTCAACCTGCATAGTTTTTATGGATGAACCGGACATACGCCTTCTTGTAATAGCAAATTTAAAAACCTGCTTTTCTGGCCAGGCGTGGTGGCTCACGCCTGTAATCCCAGCACTTTGGAAGGCCAAGGCAGGAGGATCACGAGATTGGGAGTTCAAGACCAGCCTGAGCAACACCTCCACTAGAAACACAAAAATTAGCCAGGTGTGGTGATGCGCACCTATAATCCCGGCTACTCAAGAGGCTGAGGCAGGAGAATCACTTGAACCCCGGAGGCAGAGGTTGCCGTGAGCCGAGATTGCACCACTGCACTCCAGCCTGGGTGACAGAGTGAGACTCTGTCTAAAAATAAAAATTAAAAACTTAAATAAATATAAAAACTTGTTTTTCTCTATCAAGATTCTATGACCCATCAAGGTGCAATTGAACTTTCTGAGGAGAAAATTACTCAAAATCAATTAAGGTAATGCAAAACTAATCACTTTTGGCAGGTACTCTTCCTAGCCAGATGGACAATTGTAAACAGCTCTATTAGACTGGGTAACTGATCCAGTTAGGTGGGGAAGAGCTCTGCAGCCAGCAAACCCTCACACGCTGTCCTGATATAACCCCAGTAAAAATCATATATTTTACAACTACTACTTTGCCATAGACAGGAATGGTTGTTAAATCCTGACATAGAATCTTCTAACTCAAAGTCATCTCTTTCATGATCCACGATGCAAGACTCCTCGCCTTCCAGATTTCAGATTTTAGATTTTTGGATTAGAGATGCACAAGCAGTAAGTATAATACAAATATTCCAAAATCCCCCCCCCCCCGCACCCCGACAAAAAATATCCCAAATACTCCGGTCCCAGGCCTGTCAGATAAGGAATGCTCAATCTGCATAACCTTTATGGATGTACTGGTGCTCGCTCAAGCCTTTAGGCTGGTCACAGGTTCATCTTTTTAAAAAAATCTGAGTTCTGTTATGTGGTTCTGGGACCACTTCTGTGCAGAAACATAGCTGCAGTACCCTTGGGCACAAGCAGACATCAGGCCATTCATATTTTAATGCCCTCTGTCAGCTAGACATTTGAAATCTAACAAAACATGGACTAACTTCAAATCAACAATGCATCATGGCCAGCAACCACGATTTGTTTTACTAATAAAACTAACTGTATTCATTTTATTGTTCATACTACAGCCCAACCTGCTCACTGCTGGAAGTTTCAGTAGCCACATCATTCTACTTTGCATCAAATTCTGCCTTCAAAGCACTGGGTTCCCAGGCCCCACCCACTGGTCCCTGTTACAGTCTTGAGAGGCACCCCAGAAACAGATCTCTTTTTCTTTTGCATGACAACCCTTCAAATGCCAAGTGGCAATGTAAACTATGTAAAGACCAATGCCACATCTCCACCCACTCTATATAAAGCGAGTGTTCCCAATCCCATCTTGGATTCATTACAGAGCATGTTCTGGAGTCCCGTGGAGATCCTGGTTCTTGCCTCCAAATGTCCTCTGTGGGATCTCAAAGTGAGAAAAGCAGGACTGACCCCCATGCTTCACCTGTGTGAAGGTCAGGAGTTCTAGACCAGCCTGGCCAACATGGTGAAACCCCGTCTCTACTAAAAACACAAAAATTAGCTGGACGTGGAGGCGGGTGCCTGTAGTCCCAGCTACTCAGGAGACTGAGGCAGGAGAATCACTTGAACCCAGGAGGTAGAGGCTGCAGTGAGTCAAGATCTTGCCACTGTACTCCAGCCTGGGCAACAAGAGAGAAACTCCATTTCCAAAAAAAAAAGAGGGGAGGGGAGGGGAGGGGAGGAGAGACAGCAAGGTTAGGAGGAGAATTACTTCTCTCTATGGGATGCAATACTCTAACAGTGCAGCCTCCAAGTAAAATTCACATTGTTGACAGTCCCATGATTCTGCAGGTCCACATCCAAGCTCATGGCCATCACCCGCACCTGTGCTGGAAACTGGTCCCTCCCGTGTCACCCTTTTCTCCTCTTGTTTTTGTATAGTTGGCTGCTGGGATGAAAGTGCAGGACCTTACAATCGTTTCTGCTAAATCTCATCGTGTTGGATTCGGCCTAATTGTCCCAGCCTGTCAAGACCTTTTGGATCTTAATTCCATCATGCACTGGCCTCGGGGATGCACTGCCAAAATAACGGTGAAGTGGGGGGCAAAACCCTGGGGCATGTTCCTGGGAGTCTTCCACTGGGCACAATTATTCACCCAGTTCTAATTCTACCTAATTGCAGTAGCATCTGGCTCATATTTTCTGTATTAACCACACACATACTAAATTCGTCAGAGCAAACTTGTCGAATGCTTTGGTGAAATACAGATACACTCTGTCCAAGGCACTCATTTCCCTTATTTTTCAGTACTTCTTTTTTTTTCGATAAAAGTGAATGTTTTCGGGAACTAACTGGCCCTGTCTGCTTACTACTTTACAACCAAATGCAACCACACCTGCCTCGACCTGCCTTTGTAATATGCATGAGTATTATTTTTCTTTCAGATGGAGTCTCACTCTGCACCCAGGCAGTGGCACAATCTTGGCTCACTGCAACCTCCACCTCCTGGGCTCAGGATCGTCTCTTGCCTCAGTCTACCCAGTAGCTGGGATTACAGGCACACGCCACCGTGCCCGGATAATTTTTTTTTCTTGTTTTAGTAGAGACAGAGTTTTACCACATTGCTCAGGGTGGTTTCCAATTCCTGAACTCAGGCAATCTACCCGTCTCAGCCTCCCAAACTGCTGGGATCATAGGTATGAACACCACACCTGACCCCAGCTAATTTTTTAATTTTTAGTATTTTATAGAGACAGGGTCTCACCAGGTTGCCCAGGCTGGTCTCAAACTCCTGTCCTCAAGGGATCCCACTGCCCAGGCCTCCCAAGGCACTGGGATTACAGCCATAAGTCACTGTACCCAACCTATATCTGTGCTCTTTAACCAGGATTCAAATCCTCAATAAAACCAATACCAAAATTATGTTAGGATTCAGTGATTTGACCCCTGCAAACTCCAGTGAAGGTGCCAGTAATTCAGTAAGGACCCACCTTTGAGAATCCTCTGCTCTTGGACACTGGTTTGTCCTGGGCGCCTGACAATTTATCAGAGCTTTTTACAGAATCACGGGTGTCATGATGGATATTGCACACACTGGCGGACAGGAAAGGGAGACTCAGTGAGTATCTGAGGAGTTCAGGGTCAGGGCAGTCCAGGCACCCGTTTCAGAAGAGGGCTCCCCACAGAGAGAAGAATTCGGGAGCATGTCAGCCTCAAGTCTAAACTTTATCAGTCCTGCTGACAGCAGCAACAGTAACATGGGCTTACATGTTTTCACCACCAATTACGTGGCAGACACTATTCAGAGAAATTTAAACACACAATTCACTGAATCCTCGGGGCAGCCCTATAAGGCAGGAAGTGTTTTCTTCAACATTTCCATTGTTTTATCTATTTATTATTTATTATTGCCTCTTACACTGTTTTATTATATTTTTGGCAGCATTAGGGTTTTTAATTACTATTTCAACCCTCCATTTTAGCACAACAAAAGAGGAACAGCGCAGTTAGAGGCCCCTGAGTAAGGAACTCTAATTCTTAAGCACTTAATCCCCAAGTAGGACTGCTCTGAAATGAGAGAGGCTGCTTCTGTGTTTTGGTCAGTGACGCAGAGACGGGAAAACAGAGGCGGAAATGTAGGTAGAGCCTGACATCTACAGAGCCAGAAGGGCTCTCTCCATACCTGTTCTTAGAGACAAGGTCTCGTTCTGTCGCCCTGCTGGAATGCAGTGGAGTGATCACGGCTCATGCAGCCTCTACCATCCAGGCTCAGGCAATCCTCCTGCTTCAGCCTCCAGAGCAGCTGGACTACAGGTGCACGTGACCATGCCCGGATAATGTTTTTTATTATTATTGTTTGTAATACGGATGAGATCTTGCTATATTGCCCAGGCTGGTCTCAAACTCCTGGCCTCAAGTGATCCTCCTGCCTCAGCCTCCAGAAGTGTTGGCATTACAGGCATCAGCCGCGGCACCCAGCCATTCCATCATTTTTTCTATGACTCTGTCAAGCCTCCAGAGCACTCTGGAAAGCAGTATCTTATAAAGAAAAATTAGAAAATTATATCAGGTATCTCTCAATGAAAACGGTAAGGGGGAATTGGTCAATAAATGACAATGAATTGCTCTGCTAAGGAGGAGTCCAGTGAGCTGACTGCGTCCGTCATGTACCTGGGCAGCGGCAGTTGGTATGCTTGGGCCCTGGGTCCAGCAAGGGCTGACCACAGACCACCTTCTGCTGTCCTCTTCATCTGCAGTTAGTGGCAGATACAGACCAGGAGGCAGTCAAGGGCAAGGAAGGTCAGCTGATTCTACGCCGCCTTGCAACGCTGCTGAATATCTTCATTTTTCGAGAGTGATTCCCCCTCTCTCTGCTTCCGTGTGCTCTGTGTCCCAGTCACTGCATTTTTCGAGAGTGATTCCCTCTCTCTCTGCTTCCGTGTGCTCTGTGTCCCAGTCACTGTTTACAGTGACTGGCTTCCCTACCAGATAATGACTTAAACTAAACTAATTCAGTAATCTCATTATCACCAACCAATTTGTGTCCACGTGTTCATGCATAAATATCACCCTCAATTAAAGCTTAAATCGTCAATCTTGGCTAAAACCAACAATGATGGGGCAGGGTTGGGGGAGAGCAATTTCCCCGCTTTTTAAATGCATGTGCCTCCACCAGCAAAATATTTTAAAATACACATGACATTCATTTATTTGCGAATTACATACATACACTATTTCCTCATCAAATATTAACAAAGATCAATTCTTTTTAATTTTAGATGAGAAATGTACACGAGAAGGTTCTAATATTTTCTTTTTATACCCCAGTGGATTCTCCCCACAACCTCTAACTACACGCTCGCCACTCTGAATCCCAGTGGTGTCAACCATGATGAAGTTAAGGGGGTCCTGGATGATGACCACGGCTTACTGACCTACATCAAGTCATTCCTCCCCTTTCGGACTCTTATTTGGGGCCTCCTGATTTGTTTTGAGATGGAGTCTTACTGTTATCCAAGCTGGAGTGCAGTGACATGATCTTAGCTCACTGCAACCTCCACCTACCATGTTCAGGAGATTCTCCTGCCTCAGCCTCTCAAGTAGCTGGGATAACAGATGCCCGCCACCAAGCCCAGCTAATGCTTTTTTGGATTTTTAGTCAAGATGGGGTTTCACCCCATTAGCCAGGGTGGTCTCGAACTCCTGGCCTCAAGTCATCCGCCTGCCTTGGCCTCCCGAAGTGCTGGGATTACAGGTGTGAGCCACTGCACTGGGCCTGGGCCTCGTTTGCATATTTCTGGTTGGATTAATAATACTCACTGAGCTATAGGTACCTCACACAAGATGGTTAAGGAAAAAATCTCCCAATGGCGAAATCATCATGTAGATTTTACAAATGATGGTTTATATATATAAATAGTGTATGTATATAATTCACAGTAAGATAATCACCATCATAAAAATAGCATTATTTTCATTACGGTGACTATCTAATTGATTGATGGTGGAAAAGCTGGAGGAAAAAGGCAGAATGGAAACCTCTGGAAGTCGATGTGGACTGGTTCTAAGGTGCAGGAGAATTTGAAACTGTCTCTGAGTATGATGAAAATCACTTTCCCATCAAGAACACGATTTGGCTGGTCAGCCAGAGGAGCAGAAGTCGGGGCACACAGAGAGGGTAAGTGACACTGTGGAGTGGCTGGAAATTCTGCAGACTTCATGAGAACCACGGCAATTGTCAGAACGCTGACCTCGGGATGGGCCGTCACAGCCAGGTAACGGGTCCCTGCTGCTCAGGCAGACACCTGTCAGGGACTAACCTAATGGGACAGTGGCCTGGGTGGATGGGTGTAATGAGGTGACATCCTGGATTAGCTTCCTGAGGCAGCTGCAGCCAACTATTATCCACCAGGTAACTTAAAAAACAACAACAACCAAAAAAAAAACACGACCTAAGTGAATTATTTCACAGTTCTTGGGTCCAGAAGTCTGGAATCAGTTTCACTGGGGCCAAATCTAGAGCAGTCTCTCTGGGGGCTCCAGAGGGCATCCGTTCCTTGCCTCTTGCGGCCTGTGGTGTCTGCAGTATCCTTCGGTCTGTGGCCACATCACTGCAGTCTCTGCTCCATCGTCACAAAGAATTCTTTTCTCTGTGTGTCATACTTCCCTGTGCCTCCCTTCTACAGGGATACATGTGATGGCGATCAGAACCCACCCCGATTATCCAGGATCATCTCCCCCGCAAATTCCTAACGTACAGAGGATTGCAAAGGCTTCTTTTCCAAATAAGGTGACATTTACAATTTCAAAGAGGGAGACCCTGATATCTTTGGGAGGTCATGTTTCAGCCTACCGCGCCCCTCCCCAGTCTCCGCCTCCTGAGATTTTAGGATCCCATGGTTTATGCATAAGCAACAGTATTCAGTAAAAATAAAGTAGGGTATTATGTAAGTTGCATAATGCAGGCAAAAGCATCAGAAAAGGGAGGGCGAGCCCAACTAAGACCTCTTGGGGATGTCCCGAGGTCCTCACCACGAGTGTCCCTTCCCAAGAATACAGCTGTCCCCAAACCCTATGGGGCACAGAAGAGAGAGAGTCCCAGCGCCTCACAGTCTCCAGGCAACTGCCTCTAGCCTTGATCCACCCGATTCCCTCCTCTACCTGATATTTTCTAATTGCTTTAGGAAAAATCCTTGCCACTGCAAAGAAAACAGCCTCTGTCGGAACTAGTTTGGTCAGTCAACTATAACAACACATATGAAAGGGAGGGCAGAGGAAGGTGAAGCGCCTTTGGGAGTGTGGAATCGTTATGGCATTCTCATCTTTCTCGCTCCCGAAATTTCAAAACTTCAAAACTGGCGCTAGGTCCTCATGTTTGCATGGCTTCCTCGGGAGCCCAGGCCAGAACGTAAGAGGTATGTTCTGAGACAGAGAATTCATCCAGCTACTGCAGGTCCACGAGGCTCTGCCTGGCCCAGCATTCTGCTATTTACCGAAACCTCAGAGACTCAGCTGGATTCTCCTCCCTGATGGTCACCTCCGATATTAAATGTATTCCACCTGCTCTTCATAATTATGGTGATTCATGAATCTGCTTGGATCCTTCTGTAATTTATTCATTTCTCCCACTTCTTTCTTCTTCAAGGGATAGAAAGAGTTCCCCGAGTGTACTGTGGCTCTATGAATTAGGATTTAATTTTGTATCCAAAACTTCTCATCCAAGGCGAAGGGGACCACAAGATCCCAATTTTCAAGTCTGACATATAATCCTGTGCTAATGCTCTGTAGTTACAACGTCACAGATTTGAATGTTGGCCCCGTCAGACTTTACCTCTTCCGTCTGAAGGGACCAAACTTCGCAGTTCTTGAAAGGTCTCCCCCCATCTATGATTCAATTTTTTAAGTTCTGTTGGACATTTGGTTCAGGAAGCCTGCCGTGAAATAAACTAAAAGAGCTCCCAATGCAAAGGCTTAACTGAGCTCACCCAGGAAGTCAAAACCAAACTGGATGGGGAAGATGGCAAAGCACAGAGCACTAGGAATCCGTCTCCCCACTGGGACAGCAATCACGCTGGCAGAATTCGTCCTGCATGACCACCTTGAAGCTCCAGGCTATTGAAGGCTTGCAACTTCCAGGGAAAGGCTTGGTTGGCAAATTGCAATTAATTTTCATCAGTTTCAGCTCTTAGCACCATAGCCGCGATCGGTCCCTTACCCCCAATCCCATGGCAGGGAGCTGTGCACATGTTCCTGGAGCAGCTTGCATGCAGCCAGCAGGAATCCGGTTGGGTAAAAAAAAATACCCTGTCTTCCAAATAGAGGGGTCCTGTGCTCTGATCAGAGAGGCAGGGGCCACTGCTGCTACTCCTCTACGCATTGTGTAACCCCACCCACCCCCAACCCCCAACCCTGCCTAGCAGTTAAAATGATTTCCAGAGAATTGAGAGTCAGCACTATTTTTCACCTTTCGTTTTTCTCTTTCCCTCTTTTGGAAGTCAGACATCAAAGACTAACATACTTAAAAGTACTCACATATATAGGAGAAATTGGAAAAAAAAATGTAGGCCCATGAAAAGGTGCAGGCTCAGGAAAGACCTGCCAAGACCTTACATTTACACTTCAAACTGATCACTGGCCCAGAGACAGCCTATGGCAATTAAAGAACAAAAACAATAACCAAAAAAAAAAAAAGAATAAATCTCAGAGAATGGGGAGAAATGAATTTCCACAGGTACCACATTATTAGATTCAAATGTCCAGTTTTCTAACAAAAAGTCACAAGACATACAAAGAAACAGGAAAGTATAGTCCATTCAAAGGAAAAAAAAATAAGAAATTGTCTTTCAAAAAGACCTACTGGTGAAATGAAAGGACAAATACTTTAATACGAGGGTCTTAAACATGCTCGAAGAAGTAAAGGAAGACATCAAGTCAAGAAGACTCAAAACTCCATTAACGGTTCATTGTTAATTCTAGAATTGAGTTCAAATTTGAAGACAGGTAAGATCCCCGTGATGGATTTTGTCTATTCCCCCTTCCACTGTGATCTCCCATTGTTTCACTGAACTGCTTCAGTGAGCATGGGTCTTAGAAACCTTGATTTACAACTCTCCTGAGGCAGGAACACCTTGCCTTCCTCTCCTAGCTTACCACAATTACACCTCTATTTTAAGTCTCAGAACAAACCTGACTTCCACCTTGAAGTCTTAATCTGCCCTTTTTACATGCATGGGCCTACTCCTCCTCTGAAATCTTCTATAATTTGTCTTTTTACTCATTTAATATTCCACTAATTTTATTATTTTTTATGGTTGCATGCGCTCTCTCTAGTTACAGCAGTGCATACATGAGTACATATACACCTATGTAAATGTGTGTCCGGTGTATGCATTCACACACATACATATATCCCAAGGGCCATGTGTCATCGTCAGCAATATTTAATTATTAGAATTGTTTGTTTGCCTCCTATATCATGGAATAAATGGCAAAGAGGGCTAAGTCATTGCTGTAAGTGTATTTCTCATTACATTAACATTAGACATTATATAGAATGTATTTTGTTTTATTCACTATTTGTAAGATACAAAGGTGTATAAACTGACTTCTACATCAGCTTGAAAACCTGAGATAATGCTAAAATGTTTTAGTTAAGTGTTTAAAGAGGGAAGCGTATTATATTGCTAACATGAAAAATGTTATCAAGTAGAATAAAGAATAGTTGAAGTTAAAAAAAAAAGAAAAAGAAAAAGTCTTAAAGACAACGTATGAAGATGATGGGTGATTTGAGCAGGCAGAAGAAAAGAAATCTGTAAACTTGAAGATAGCCTAAAGGAAATTATCACATCTTCAGAAATTATCACATCTTCAGAACAGAAATTATCACATCTTCAGAACAGAAGAAAAAAAGACTGATAAAAAAATAAACAGAACATAAAGTATGTGTGGGACACCATCAAGTGGACCAACAGATTTCCATAATGTGTATGGAAATCTCAAAAGGAGAAGAGAGAGAGAAAGGGATGGGGAGTATCTGAAGATATAATGGCTGAAAACTTCCCCAATCTGATGAAAGACATTAATATCAACATCCGAGAAGCTCAGTGAACTTCATCTAAGATGAACTCAAAAACACCCACATCAAGACACATCATAGTCAAACTTTCAAAAGACAAAGATAAAATCTCGAAAGTAGTGACAGCATATTTCTATACAAGTTCCTCAATATGATTATGAGCAGATTTCTTACCAAAAACGTTGGAGGCCAGAAGGCAGTGGGCTGATATAGTCAAAGTGCTAAAAGGAAAAACCTGTCAACCAAAAATCCAATATCCAGCAAAACTGTCCTTCGAAAGTGAGGGAAAAATTAAGACATTCCTGGATAAACAAGAGCTGAGGCTGTTTGTTATCACTAGACTTACCCTGCAGCACAGGCCACCGGGGAGTCCTTCGGAGTGAAATTTAAGGACACTAGATGGTAACTTGGAGCTATATGAAGAAATAGTGATCACAAAAAATGTGCAATTATGTGGGCAATTGTGAAATCTAGTATTATTGTAACAATGGTTTGTAACTCTACATTTTGTTTTCTACAAAATTTAAGAGGTTAATAATTTTAAAAAATATACTGGTTTGTGGTTTTGGCCATATAGTGTATAAAGAGGTAATTCTGAGACATCAACAAGTAAAAGAAGTGGGGTTGCAGTTACAAAGCGGCATTCTTTTTACATGCTATTGCAGTTAAGCTGGCATAAATCCAAATTAGAATGTGCAACTTTAGTATGTTAGATGTAATCCCCATGGTAACTATAAAGAAAGTATTCATAAAACATATACAAAAAGGAAATGAGAAAGTAATTTAAGTATTTCACTACAAAAGGATCACTACACACAACAGAAGACAGGAATTCAGGAAATGAGGGACCAAAAGCTTTAAGGCACATAGGAAACAAGCAGGTGAATGACAGAAGTAATACCTCCTTATCAGTCAATCTAAAAAAGGAAGGAAATTCTGACAGATGCTATAATACGGGAGAAACTTGAGGATTTTACAAGCTGGTCATAAAAAGACAAATATTGCATAATTCCACTTATATGAGATTCTTACAGAGCAGTCAAATGCATAGAGACAGGAAATGTCCATGGTTGACAGGAAGGGAGAATCAGGAGTCATTGCTTAATGGGTATAGAGTTTCAATTTTGCAAGAAGAAAAAATAGTAGTGATGCTTATAAAACAATATTTACTTGCTTATTACCACTGAACTACATGCTAATGGTAAAATTTATGTTATTTTTATTTTATGCAATAAAAACATTGGAAAAAAACACACACAGATGTAGCAGTTCCAATTCCAGACCACAAGGTATGGTTATTAGACACCAGCCTGGAGGTGGAGGGAAGTGTTCATGTGTGTGGAATTAGGGCTGCATGTTATTTTTATTTTATGCAATAAAAACATTGGAAAAAAACACACACAGATGTAGCAGTTCCAATTCCAGACCACAAGGTATGGTTATTAGACACCAGCCTGGAGGTGGAGGGAAGTGTTCATGTGTGTGGAATTAGGGCTGCATTTAGTTTTCCTTCCTTCCTTCCTTCCTTCCTTCCTTCTTCCTTCCCCTCCCTCTCCTTCTTTCCTTCCTTCCTTCCTTCCTTCCTCCTTCCTTCCCCTCCCTCTCCTTCTTTCCTTCCTTCCTTCCTTCCTTCCTTCCTCCTTCCTTCCTTCCTCTCCCTCTCCTTCTTTCCTTCTTTCTTTTCCTTTTCTTCTTCTCTTCTCTCTTTTCTTTTCCGTTTGGGACAAGATCTCACTCTCTCACCTGGGCTGGAGTGCAGTGGCACAAACATGGCTCACTGCAGCCTCAACTTCCTGGACTCAAGTGATCCCCCGACCTCACCCTCCTGAGTAGCTGGGACTACTTGTGTGCAACACCATGCCCCGCTCATTTCCTAATTTTTTTCCAGAGATAAGGTCTTGCCATGTTGTCCAGGTTGGTCTTGAATTCCTGGGCTCAAGCGATCCTCCTGCCTTGGCCTCACAAAGTGCTGGGATTACAGGCAAGAGCCACCATGCCCAGCCCAGTCACTCTTTCAATAAATATTTGATGAGCACCTACAAGGTGAAAGGAGTCAGTTAAGAACTGGGGAGAATCAAGTGCCTGGTCCCTTCCCTGAAGAAACCAACCATCACACAGCAGGTGAAAATGTGAACACGACTACTGTGTTAGTCTTTTTAGATGAGACAGTCAAAACCAGCCTTTAGTTGATTAATTGAGAAGGCGAACCAGTGGGGAGATATAAAAGATCGTGCTGTGGGTTCACAGAAGAAAAATATCACATTGGACTCAGGAATGAAAATGTTTCCAGAGAGAAGATGCAGTCTGATACCGGTCTCAGAGGAAACACAGTGCCCTGGTCATGGGGGCAGGACCCCTCAGGCCACCTCAATGACTCTTTGTGACCAGTTCCCTCTGTCAATAACAGATTAGCAAATCCACCTTTTTTTTTTTTTTTTTTTTTTTTGAGACAGAGTCTCACTCTGTTGCCCAGGCTGGAGCGCAGTGGCACAATCTCGGCTCAATGCAACCTCTGCCTCCCAGGCTCAAGTGATCCTCCTGCCTCAGCCTCCTGAGTAGATGGAACTACAGGCACCCACCACCACTCCCAGCTAATTTTTGTATTTTTAGTAGAGATGGGGTTTCCTCATGTTGTTCAGGCTGGTCTTGAACTCCTGACCTCAGGTGATCCACCACCTTGGCCTCCCAAAGCATTGGGATTACAGGTGTTATGCACCTGGCCCCAAATCTACCCTTTTTATAGGAAACCTGGCATCAGATTCAGTGCCCAGACAACCTACTTGCCAAGCCCACAAACGTTCACTTATTCCACCAATCAACAAATACTTACACGATGTCTGCGGAGCCAAATATAAATTGGAGTAGATCATACCTCAAAGAAGTGAACAGTCTCGTGAGATAAGATCTACAAATATACAGAAGTCAAAGACTTATTAGTTAAATGGTATGAAAATGAAGATCGAAAGCGTTACTTCCAGCCACACTGGAGACCCAGAAGAGCCGATGGTGTCATTCCAGTCCAAAAGTCTCAGGAGGGTTGAGGGCCAAGCAAAGCCGAGATTTCAACTTGAGTCCAAAGTAAAGAAAAGACCGAGGTCCCAGCTCAAGCAGTCGGACAGGAGGCGCTCTCTCTAAGTCAGGAGATGGTCAGCACTTTGTTCTATCCAGGCCTTCAAATGGTCAGATGAGGCCCACCCACTTGGGGGAAGATAATCTGCTTTACACAGTCTACTTATTTAACTGTTAATCTCGTCCTAAATCACCCTCATAGCAACACCTAGGTTTCACCAAATATTTGACAACCAAATGTCTGGGAACCCTGTGGCCCAGTCAAGTTTACATGTAAGATTAACCATCTCAAGCAGGAATAAGGACAATCGGGCTGCAAGTCGAAATTTATAGGCTGGAACGTCTCACCTGTTAGTTCAGCTGAAACAAAATCTCTACCTCTGGGGAACTTTGGAGCTTACCTATTTTACTGAAGTTTTCTGTCTGCTGGTTGAGCCTGTGCCTTACTCTACAGCCCACCTTGAAGGGTGATGGCTACAGGGAAAGTGCTCAGTAAACACTTGGTGGGAAATGAGCCTTCCTCTTCCGGCCCTGTGTGGACCGGCTTTGTCCCTGTCTTGGCCTGGGTGACACTGCTCAAGGCCAACCCTGGTCCTGCCCAGCTCCGTCCCTGCACCAATGTATTCAGATTCCCTGGGTGACACTGCTCAAGGCCAACCCTGGCCCTGCCCAGCTCCATCCCTGCACCAATGTATTCAGATTCCCTGGGTGACACTGCTCAAGGCCAACCCTGGCCCTGCCCAGCTCCGTCCCTGCACCAATGTATTCAGATTCCCTGGGTGACACTGCTCAAGGCCAACCCTGGCCCTGCCCAGCTCCGTCCCTGCACCAATGTATTCAGATTCCCTGGGTGACACTGCTCAAGGCCAACCCTGGCCCTGCCCAGCTCCGTCCCTGCACCAATGTATTCAGATTCCCTGGGTGACACTGCTCAAGGCCAACCCTGGCCCTGCCCAGCTCCGTCCCTGCACCAATGTATTCAGATTCCCTGGGACACTGCTCAAGGCCAACCCTGGCCCTGCCCAGCTCCGTCCCTGCACCAATGTATTCAGATTCCCTGGGACACTGGTGGAGTCTCACTGTCAAGTTTGCTCAGGCCATGGGAGGTTAGGTCTCAGCAAACAGAGACATCTGGGTGCCAGCAGAAGCTAAACAGCAGACAGAACAAACGTGAGGGAGGAGGACTGGAAGGTCCCAAGGTTCTCAGAGCAGATGTCTCTCTGAGGCACAGGGCATAGGCACTTACGGGCATGGGGAGGGGTGTCAGGAGGAGAGGAAGGATAAAGCCCAGCACAGATGAGGCCGATTCATTCACTCCATAAATACTTCCTGAGCACCCATGACAAGCCAGGCTCTGTTCTAGGCTAACAGAGAAGCAAGCTCAGCGAAAATCTTCAGGGGTCCAAAGCTCACAGCGGCCGAGGACCTCACTTCAAAATGTGAAACCGCCGCAGCTGAAAAGAGCTAATGCTGGACTGAATCCCCAGGTGACAGGTTGTCAGGCGAAGAAAACCACTATGGAGCACGTTTACCTACATAACAAACCTGCATGTCAGTAAACACGGACCCTGGCACTTAAAAAACGAAGAATCAAAAAAAGACACAAAGACATGTGCTCCATGCTGCGCCTGTCCAGGTGACACCCACTTCTCCAGAATGAAAACGGCAGTGGCGGCTGCTTCTCAGAGGCTATCGCCTATCCCTTGGAAAGTTCTCATTTGCAAATCTGAAACCAATCCCAGGTTGGGTGAAGGGAGCTTTGGGAAGGTCGCTGGATTGGGCCAGGATACTGGACCAGCAAAGAACAGAGACGAGTTGAAAACGCATCTTTCTAAGTGTCTCCAGTGTCCTTTCTCTCTTTTGCTTTCTTTTTTTTTAGACAGTCTTGCTCTGTTGCCCTGGCTGGAGTGCAGTGGTGTGATCTCAGCTGACTGTAACCTCCGCCTCCTGGGTTTAAGCAATTCTCCTGCCTCAGCCTCATGAATAGCTGGGATCACAGGCACACGCCACCACTCCCAGCTAATTTTTGTATTTTTAGTAGAGACAGGATTTCGCCATGTTGGCTAGGCTGGTTTTGAACTCCCGACCTCATGATCTGCCTGCCTCAGCCTCCCAAAGTGCTGGTATTACAGGCGTGAGCCACCATGCCCGGCCCTTTTCTTTCTTTTTCACTCTCTCCCTCTTCCCAACCCATCTCTCTTCGAAGTAGTCTTGGTTTCACTGGAAAACATACGTAGGGATGTGTGTATATGTGTTTGCAAATCTGGATTTCACAAAGGTAGTTGTGTGTCCAAGGGGACAAATGACACTGGTGAAGTAAGACCACACCATTGTGCTTGCATTTGGTCACCACACTCCCAGAGACAGGAAGTCAGGAAACCAATGCCAGCCGTTCGCAGACTGTTTCCCAGCAAGATCCTTTCCTTCCTTCTGTCCTAGGCTGGGTACCTTACAGACTTGGAAACTTACATGGAGCCTCCTCCTGGCCCCTGAAATTCTCCTCACCTGTCAAGCGAGAGAGCATAAGTCTTCTAGACAGTTTCCAAAATGAAGTTGTGCTGGGCCCACAGGTCTCTGTCTGGAAGGTACAGTTGCCATGGCAATCCCAGCTAATGAATAAGTATGTAAATGAGGGAAGAATCTATTCATCATTTGCCAGTTGTTCTAAGTGTTTGCCCTTCTGGAAGCTTGGGGGAGTGAGGAGTGGTGTGCTGGAAAAGCATATGTTTAGATAAATTTGTGGATAAATGTTTGCTTTCAGGGTTCCCCATGAGGAATGATTATTTTGGGTGGTATCCTCAAAGAGGAGTTTACTCTGCAGCTACCCTGAGAAGAAAGTGGGAATTAAACCAAAACACACACGTCGGTCCAACCTGTATGCTGGGCCCCTCTGGGAAAACAGCAGCCATCACTTCTCAAGCAGTGAGCCCAGATTTTTGGTCCTCTTGGATAGCTGGAGTCTTAAGTAAGGCCTCAGAGCCTCCAAAGCTGTCCCTGGCAGCAGATGAGCAGTATCTGACTTCTCCTCCCGATTCCTAATTAAAATGCCCATGAAAACTCATAAACAGACAAAAGCTGGCAACAGTAACTGATAGTGGAGATAAGCAAAAACTGGAGCCCAGATGCCCCGATTCTCAAGAAGCTCTACTGCCCAAAAGAGGGGCTGAGAAGGACCCCTTTCGTCCTCTGAGTAAGAGTACTGTCAGGGAGGGCACAGTGGCTCACGCCTGTAATCCCAGCACTTTAGGAGGCCAAAGCGGGAGGATCACCCGAGGTCAGGAGGTCGAGACCAGCCTGGCCAACGTGGTGAAACCCTGTCTCTACTAAAAATACAAAAATTAGCCAGGCATGGTGGCGGGCACCTGTAATTCCAGCTACTCAGGAGACTGAGACAGAAAGAAAGAATGTCATGGCAAGAACCACAATTACTCTTGCACCAAACTAATACACTCTGAAACTTAACAAAGCTTAAGTGAAGACTGGCTACTCTATAGATAACATTTCTAGGTCACATGGTAATGATCGCTTCCACTGGTTTTTAGGAACTCGGGCCAGCTCCGGATGAATTCAGACCCAGTGAGACCACCAGCCCTTCATCTAAGCCTGTGCAAGTGCCAAGAGCTTGCCTTTTTTTTTTTTTTTTTTTTTTTGAGAAGAAGCTTTGCTCTGTTGCCCAGATTAGCAAAAATCCACCTTTTTTTTTTTTTTGAGACAGAGTCTCACTCTGTTGCCCAGGCTGGAGTGCAGTGGCACTATCTCGGCTCACTGTAGCCTCCACCTCCTGAGTTCAAATGGTTCTCCTGCCTCAGCCTCCTGAGTAGCTGGGATTACAGGCACACACCACCACACCCAGCTAATTTTGTATTTTTACTAGAGATGGGGTTTCACCATGTTGACCATGCTGGTCTTGAACTCCTAACCTCAGGTGATCTGTCCGCCTCAGCCTCTCAAAGTGCTGGGATTACAGGTGTGAGCCTCCGCCCTGGCCCAAGAGGTTGACTTTTGACATCAGTGGGTGAAAAGCTCCACCCTCAGATCATGCTAATGCCACATTTTTTGTACATATGTCCTATAAAATACTATGAACCCAACTACGCCTGTGCAGAATGAACCTGTTACTTCATTTCTTCCCCACGTCTTGAACCATTCCATTTTCCTAACTCACAAATATCCCTCAGCCTTATCTTCAGGGAGGCGATTTGAGGGCTGCTCTCCCACCTCCTCGCTCAGTGCCCTTGCAAATAAATCTTTTCTCTTTTGCAAAACCCGTGTCACAGCGATTGATTTGCTACATGCAGGCAGAACAGACCCAGACCTGGCAGGCAACACACAGAGATTTTGTTCGTTTCGTTTCTGGATCTTTGCCAGGTGCCTGGAATGGCACGTGGAGGGTGTTCGATTAACGTCTGTGGAATGAACAAGCTGGATGTTAATTGTGCATGTGGGTGTAGGGGGTTGAAGTAGGATAACAGTGTCCGTGGGGTACTGTGCCCTGAGGTATTTGGCACAAAAGGAAGGATGTCAGCACAAGAACGAGGAAACGCCTGCTGAACAAGGCGTGCCCGGAGGGTGGTTTCCACACAGGCTCCCGGCAGGGAGGCGCCACGCACCCTGTATGCTCAGATGGGTCACAGAGCTGGACAGAGGCACCTGGAACGGAAAAGACGTCCGCTAAGATCAGCAGACCACTGTCTGGCTAGTGCAGGGCGGAGCTGACGGCTGTTCTCAGCAGGTCTGGATCATAGGAGTGTGCGTATTAGGGACAGGTCACTGGAGACACTCAGAGACGTGCGTTTTCAACTTGTCCCTGCTCACAGCTGGTCTAGTATCTCGGCCCGATTCAGCGACCTTCTCAAAGCCCCTCTGCCTAATCTGGAATTGGTTTCAGATTTGCAAATGAGAACTCTCCAAGGAACAGCTGAGGACAAGCGACATCCCCTCTCTTTTGGCAACTGATCGGGTCAGGCCGGGTCATCGGTTCCTCACTTAAGGGCTGACGTACAGCCGTGGTAGCGTACCATCCATACGGTGTGTGAAGATTTTGCTATGGGAAAAATAATCTTCAGAAACTACATACTCGACACAAACTGTGTACAAGAAATCACAAGAAACATGTAGGAAGGGTCTAGGTCATGTTTGCAGAAACTTCTAGAAAACATGAGCTGTGAAAGAAAAGCTTAAAGAAATGAGGAGAAATTCAATTGTGGTTAGAACTGCAGAAAGTCACAAGATGCTATTTCATCACCCCGACAATGAGAACAGTTGGCAGAAGACACAAAATTATAGTTTGGGGGTTTTTTTGGTTTGAGGTGGTTGTGTGGTTGTGTGTGTGTGTGTGTGTGTGTGTGTGTGTGTGTGTGTGTCTGTGTGTGTTTTGAGACAGTCTTGCTCTATTGCCCAAATTTGATCATAGCTCACTACAGCCTCCCCTGAGATCAAGCAATCCTCCCGCCTCAGCCTCCCGAGTACCTGGGACTACAGGTGTGCACCACCATGACCAGCTAGTTTTTTATCTTTTTGTAGAGACAAGGTCTCACCATGTTGCCCAGGCTGGTCTCAAATTCCTGGGCTCAAGTGACCCTCCTGCCTCAGCCTCCTAACGTGCTGGGATTACAGGTGTGAGCCCTGCTAAGAAACCTACAGAGAACAGCTTTCAGCTCCTTCCTAGACTAGCCAGAACTCACCCAGATGCTTTCCTAATTGGTGTGGGCATCTTGCGTATCCCAGATACCTCTGCCCAGCCTCCTTTATCTTTCTCATCCTTCAAAGAGCTAAGAAATCAAAGGAATCTAAAAGAGATAAATTCTACAAAGTGATGAGGCCTTCCCAGGAGAGAAGAAGCTCCCAGGGGCTTTCATCCATGGCCGACATGAGCTTCAGGAGGAGGCTGCCTAATCTGGAACAAACTGTTGTTTTGAGATAGTCTCACTGTGTTCCCAGGCTGGAGGGCAATGGTGTGATCTCAGCTCACTACAACCTCCATCTCCTAGGTTCAAGCTATTCTCCTGCCTCAGCCTCCCAAGTAGCTGGGATTACAGGCATGTGCCACCACACCTGGCCACTTTTGTATTTTTAGTAGAGACAGGGTTTCACCATGTTTGCCAGCCTGGTCTGGAACCATGACCTCAGGTGGTCTGCCTACCTCCCCCTCACAAAGTGCTGGGATTACAGACGTGAGCCACCTTGCCCAGCCGGAACAAACTTTTAACAGCTGCTGTGACAGATTCACATTCCGAAAAGCCCCAGCTGAAGAGCACTCTGTACCCACCGCTACTTTGGTCCTTGGACCTTAACTGGGTGCAGGCAGTTAGCAGGGTGAAGGCAGGCAGGGGAGCTGAGAAAACCCCTCTGAGACCCTCCCTCCATGGCTGAGGTCCCTCCTGCACCTGCTCTTTGAGGACTAGAACTAGAATGGAAGGAGACCTCCTGAAAAACCAGAAAACCGTGGTGGAACTGGACGGAAAAGACGGAGCAAAAAGCCAGCGTGGTTCAGAAAGCTTGGCAGCTCCACGGCAAAGCAACAGACATCTGCAGAGCCTTACTGCTCCCACCACAAGCTCTGCCACACAGAAAGTCCTGGTACTACCCTCGGAATCTTTGAAGCTGCTGTGAGCCAGGTACAGCCAAAGCTGTAAGAGAACTCCCATCCAGCTCAACTACAGACCACACTGCATGACGGCCTGGCTCCAGCGCCTGCCAGGAGGGTCCTGCCATTCTTAGGTGGGTAAATTTTATTTACTTTAGACTTGCAGGGTTGTTTTTTTTTTTTTTTTACAAGCAATATCTGGCTTTCGATCGGGAATTATAAGAAGATGCAAGAAAACAGGCCGGGTGCGGTGGCTCACGCCTGTAATCCCAGCACACTGGGAGGCTGAGGCAGGTGGATCACCTGAGGTCAGAAGTTCAAGACCAGCCTGGCCAACATGGCGAAACCCCGTCTCTACTAAAAATACAAAAATTAGCCAGGCATGGTGGCAGACACCTGTAATCCCAGGTACTTGGGAGACTGAGGCGGGAGAATCGCTTGAGCCTGGGAGGCGGAGGTTGCCATGAGCTGAGATCGCGCCACTGCCCTCCAGCCTGGGCAGCAGAGTGAGACTCTGCCTCAAAAAAACGATGCAACAAAGTGTGACTGATATACAAGAGAAAATGTCACAGAATCAGACTTAAAAGATGGTCCAGATGTTGTCACAATCAGAGTTTAAAATAGGTATGATAAATGTGTCCAGGGATCTCCTGGTGAAAATAGAAAAAGCGAAAAATGGGGGTTTCAGCAGAGATACGGGAATTACTGAAAAAGAAACAGTGAGACCCCCCTCCCCATCTCTACAAAAATTGTTTAAATCAGCCAGGTGAGGTGGCATGTGTCTGTAACCCCAGGGCTTTGGAAGGCTGAGGCAGGAGGACCACTTGAGCCCAGGAGCTTGCGGCTGCATCGAGCTACCATCATGCCATTGCACTTCAGCTTGAGCAGCTGAGTAAGACCTCATCTCTAAAAAAAAATAAATGAAAATGCAAGGAATACAAAATATATATAACATAGAAGCGGAGAACTCATTAGATGGGCTTCAAAACAGCCCGGATGGAGCTAATAGAAGGCCAATAAAATGTATCCACAGAAAAAATAAAAGGGAAGCGGGGGAAGGAAAAGCAGAACACAGCATGTAAGACCTGAGGGACAGGATCAGGTGGTCTGACAAGCGTGCACCTGGAGGACCAGAAGAGGGGAGGGGGAAAAGGAAGAAGAAACCCTGGAAGACATCATAGCTAAGCCTCTGTCAAAATCAATGAAAGCCGTCGACCCACAGACCCAAGAAGCTTGGCGCACGTCGAACATTATGAATGCAAAGAAGACCATCCCTAAGTCGCGCACAAACTGCCAAAAACTTGCAAGAAAAATCTTAGAGATGGTCAGTGGAAAGACGCTGCATAATGCCGGCCGGGCGCAGGGGCTCACGCCTGCAATCCCAACATTTTGGGAGGCCGAGGTGGGTGGATCATTTGAGTTCTGGAGTTTGAGATCGGCCTGGCCAACATGGAGAAACCCCGTCTCTACTAAAAATACCAAAAAAAAATTAGCCAGGTGTGATGACGAGCACCTGCGGTCCCAGCTACTCGGGAGGCTGAGGCAGGAGAATCGTTTTAACCTGGGATGCGGAGGTTGCAGTGAGCCGAGAGGATGCCACTGCACTCCAGCCTGGGGGACAGAGCACACCTCAGTCTCAAGAGAAAAAAAATGAAACGACATACTACGTAATTAAAAGTAACGTTAAAAATGTTTGTGAATGTCTCATCAGAATTAATGAAGGCCAGAAGATAAAGTATCTTTTAAGGTATTACCCAAAGAAAAATCTGTTAACCTAGACTCTTCCATCTGCACCTTAAAAAATAAAGGCAAAATAAAGACATTTTCTTTAAGAGACACTTGAATACCCATGTTTATTCTAGTTATTCACAATTTTGGAAAAGATTAACAAAATTTCAGGACCTGTACTGCCTGATTTCATAGTTTTAGCATAAAACTACTGTCTTCAAGACAGCATGCCATTAGTGTATAAAGAGAGCAAAGACATCCGACACATAGACCAGATAATCCAAAAATAACCTGCCACATTCATGGTCAGCTGATGTACAATCAAGATTCTAAGTCAATTCAGCAAGGAAAGAAAAGGAGCTTTAACAGATTATGCTTAGCATAACTCAAAATGTGTACAGGGCAAACCAAACGTCAACTTCCACCACACTCCACACGTGAAAACTAATTTCTCATGGTTCACAGACATAAATGTAAAAGCTAAAACCATAAATCTGCCAGAAGAAAACATAGTAAAATATTTTTTTCTTCTATTTTTTTGGAATGTCGTGGCCTGATCTCAACTCATTGTGACCTCTGCCTCCTGGGTTCAAGCTATTCTCTTGCATCAGCCTCCCGAGTAGCTGGGATCACAGGCACCCACCACCACACCCAGCTAATTTTCATATTTTAGTAGATATGGGGTTTTACCATGTTGGCCAGGCTGGTCTCGAACTTCTGACCTCAAGTGATCCACCCGCCTCGGCCTCCCAATGTGCCGGGATTGCAATATTTTTATAACACTGATGCAGGCAAAGATCTTTTTCAACAGGAACCAAAGAGCACTGAACATGAAAGAAAAAAGTGCTAAACTGGATTAATCAAAGCTTCAAATGTCTGCTCATCAAAAGACACTACAGTGGCTCCTCCTCATCTGTGGTTTCACCCACTGCAGCATCCGTTACCCTTGGTTAACCGGTCAACTGCAGCTGGAAAATACTCAGTGGAAAATTCCAGATATAAACGATTCATAATTCTTTAATTGCACGCTGTTCCAAGTAGCGTGATAAAATCTCACGCCATCCCACGCCATCCTGCTAGAGACGTGAATCACCCCTTGTCCAGCATATGCAAGCCATCTACACCACCTGCTGCCATCTACCGTTGACACTGTCACGGCTCCAACATGACCAGGATCACCTGAAGCACATGACCCTCTTTCCGACATGTGGTCAGAAGGTCAATGGCAGCCAAATGCTACATCACGATGCCCATGCCATTCAGCTTGATCTCATCACACAGGCATTTTACCATCTAACGATACCACAAGAAGAACATGGCGGCTCAAACCTGTGATCCCAGCACTTTGGGAGGCTGAGGTGCAAGGATTGCTTGAGACCAGGAGTTTGAGACTGGCCTGGGCAACATAGCAAGACCCCATCTCTACATAATTTTAAAAAAATAATTTAAAGGGGGAGAACAGTGTAGGAAGATAAGTTGATGGAAAGGGAAATCACGTTCACACAAATTTTTTAGAGTACATTGTTAAGATTGGTCTATTTTGCATTTTACAAAAGAAGACATACATGAGGCCAACAAACATATGAAAAAATGCTCATCATCACTGGTCATTAGAGAAATGCAAATCAAAACCACATTGAGATACCATCTCACACCAGTTAGAATGGTGATCATTAAATAATCTGGAGACAGCAGATGCTGGAGAGGATGTGGAGAAATAGGAACACTTTTACACTGTTGGTGGGAGTGTAAATTAGTTCAACCATTGTGGAAGACAGTGTGGCGATTCCTCAAGGACCTAGAAATAGAAATTCCATTTGACCCAGCAATCCCATTACTGGGTATATATCCAAAGGACTATAAATCGTTCTACTATAAAGACACATGCACACGAATATTCATTGCAGCACTGTTTACAATAGCAAAGAACTGGAACCAACCCAAATGCCCAACGATGACAGACTGGACTGGGAAAATGTGGCACATATACACGATGGAATATTATGCAGCAATCAAAAATGATGAGTTTGTGTCCTTTGTAAGGACATGGATGAATCTGGAGAACATCATTCTCAGCAAACTGACACAAGAACAGAAAAAGAAATACCGCATATACTCACTCATAGGTGGGTGAGAAAAATGAGAACACATGGACACAGAGGGGGGTCTACTACACACTGGGGTCTATTGGGGGGAATGGGGGAGGGACAGCGGGGGGGGGGGCTGGGGAGGGATAGCCTGGGGATGAATGCCAAGTGTGGGTGAACGGGAGGAAGGCAGCAAAACACACTGCCATGTGTGTACCTATGCAACTATCTTGCACATTCTGCACATGTACCCCAAAACCTAAAATGCAATAAAAATTAAAAAAAAAAAAAAAGATTGGTCTATTTTGTCACTAGTTATCGTCATCTCTTACTATGCCTAATTTATAAATTTAACTTTATTATAATGTTATTTATTATGTCCTGGAAAAAGCATAGTATATACAGGGTTTGGTCCTATGCACAGTTTAAGGCACCTACTGAAGGTCACCAGACATATGCCCCTTGGATAAGGAGGGGTTATTGCATTAAGAAATGAAATGTATGCCACAGAGTGGGAAAAATTATTTCTCAGCGGACTACCTGGGCTAATAGAAATGTTTATGCGTTTTACTGCTGTCTACAATTGTCAAAATTCATCAAAAAACACTCAAGAGCTTTACATTTTATAGTATTTGAATTATGTCCCACTTGAAAGGTAAAAAATCAGGTGGTCCAGGCTGAGATGAAAAGGAGGCTGAAGAAAATAAAGGAAAAAAACACAACAAACTAAAATAAGTCCCAGCAGAATGAAAATCCACAGCGCAAATCTTCCCTCCAAAAATCGACCTCATACCCCTGTTAATCAAGACAGTGACAGAATTCTCTGGGTAAAAATACATGTATCAGGAAAATCATCTGAAAGTCGGGTTAAGGAAAAAGAGACAAAAATACACAAAGTCGGAAATCTTGATGATGGTAAATTTACAGAATTAAAGGGCACTAAAATATAAAGGAACAGCAGGTATACACTTACGTTAATAAATCTGAAATCCAAAAGAAATGAGTGATTTCTGAAAGGAATAATTGAATCCGCTAAAGAAAATGATCATTTATGTCAATTAATAAACATGACAGGAACTAAATATTGTTAACGAACTGCCCTAAACTGTTTTAAATTTTACATGCTCTCACAGAAATATGTGTTCAAATACTCAAAAGTGGTTACTATGTTACCTTTTCCAGTGCTACAAAAGATGGAAAAGAGAAAAATATCCTGTACATTTAGCCTAACTCCAGTATTAAAAGCCTGAAAATGGAAAGAAAATGAAATGGGTCAATTATTGTTATGATTATATTAGTATTTGGGAGGAGTCTCGCTCTGTTGTCCAGGCTGGAGTGCAATGGCGCTACCTCAGCTCACTGCAACCTCCACCTCCTGGGTTCAAGTGATTCTCCCACCTGAGCCTCCCAAGTAGCCGGGGCTACAGGTGCTTGCCACCACGCCTGACTATCTTGTATTTTTTGGTAGAGATGTGGTTTCACCACATTGGTCAGGCTGGTCTCAAACTCCTGACCACAAGTGATCCGCCTGCCTCATCCTCCCAAAGTGCTGGGATTACACACATAAGCCACCATGTGATCCCAGCACTTTGGGAGGATGAGGGACCGGAATGGGATTCAGCAGATGCCCTGGGCCCATCTGTGCTACAGCCCAGCATCACCCGACCTAAGCCAACTCTAGACAAGCTCGGTCCCCCTCCTAGGAGAAGCGAAAGATTTGGGAAAAAGGTATCGCAGTTCAAAAGCCACCACCAGTCAGTCGTCTGACTCAGCAACTGCCCAGCTCTGAAGCAGATCCACCAAAGAGTGTTAGAAAAGTGTCTCGTTTATGTCCTCCACAGCAACGGAAAGATGTCACTCAGTCAAATTAGAAAAGGGACAAGAAAGAATTCCACAGAGAGGAGAAAGCATTGGTACAGAAATGAAGTCCAGTGATCAGCAGACAGTCACTAGAAAGCCTCTGAGCAGTGAAGCAGAAGCATAGAAGGCTGAGGAAAAGCGTGGAGGAAGAGCAGCCATCGGGGCACTGGAGGCCACAGCCCAGGATCGAAGCTGTGGATAAGGCCAGCAGACAGACTGACACAGAGTGTTAGAAACAGATGCTGGGTCCCGCAGAGAAAAAGCAGCACTGAGACAAAAGATCTTCCAGCAACGAAATGTTTACTTCCTGGGCTGCAGGAGGGGTACTCTCGCTAACCATCTTGCCACGACAGCAGAAGCAGAAAACAAAACAGGGTTAAACAAATGTTTTCCAGGAAGAAAACCCAGTCTAAACATTGAGAGTGTAGGCTGGGCGTCATGGCTCAGGCTTGTGGTCCCAGCACCTTGGGAGGCAGAGACAGGAGGACCGCTTGGAACCAGGAGTTTAGAAACAGCCTGGGCAACACAGTGAGACCCTCCACTACAAAAAGTTTTCAAAACATTTGCCAGGTGTTGTTGCACGCACCTGTAATCCCAGCTACTCTGGAGGCTGAGGCAGGAAGATGGCTTGAGCCCAGGAGTTTGAGGTTGCAGTGAGCTTTGAATGCACCACTGCACTGCAGCCTGGGACACAGAGTCAGAATAAATAAGTAAATAAATAAAAACAGGGAGTGTGAATCATATTCCGAGGAACCACAACACCACCACAATAACACAAGCAGCACCACAACTCCAGCACAGAGATGAAAAGGAACTACTGACATTTTCAAACTTTCTGGATCACAATTACATCCTGAGCCAAATTAGATTATTCGCAATGAAGGAAAAGTGGGTTATCTCAGACAGCAACATTCAACCGCACCAATAAGGAAGGAGCAATCACAGACCTTCAGAAGAAAAGGGTTAGAGGCCAAGTACGGTGGCTCACACCTGTAATCCCAGCACTTAGAGAGGCCCAGGCAGGCAGATCACCTGACGTCGGGAGTTCGAGACCAGCCTGGCCAACATGTTGAAACCCCATCTCTACTGAAAATACAAAAATTAGCCGGGTGTGGTGGTGCTCATGTGTAATCCCAGGTACTCAAGAGGCTGAGGCACAAAAATTGCTTGAACCCGGGAGGTATAGGTTGCAGCGAGCCGAGATCATGCCTCTGCACACCAGCCTGGGAGACAGAGTGAGACTCTATCAGAAAGAAAGAAAAAAAAGAGAAAGAGAAAAGAAAGAAAGAGAAGGAAGGAAGAAAAGAAAGAAAGGGAGGGAGGAGAAAGAGGAGAGAAAGGAAGAAACAAAGAAAGAGGAAGAAAGCAGGAAAGGAGAGAGAGGGGAAGGAAGGGAGGGAGGGAAGGAGGGGAGAAAGGAAGGAAGGAAGGAGAAAAAGAAAGAGAAAAAAGGAAGGAAGGAGAGAGAAAGAAAAAAGAAAGAGAGAAAGAAAAGAAGGAAGGAGAGAGAAAGAGAAAAAGAAAGAGAAAAAAGGAAGGAAGGATGGAAAGAGAGAAAGACAGAAAGAAAAAAGGTAGGTAGGAAGGAAGGAAAGAAAGAGAGAGGAAGAAAAAAGGAAGGAAGGAGGGAGGGAGGGAAGGAAGGAAGGAAAGAGAGAAAGAAAAAAGGAAGGAAAGAGAGAGAGAAAGAAAAAAGGAAGGAAGGAGGGAGGGAGGGAGGGAGGGAGGGAGGGAGGGAGGGAAGGGTTCCAGCCCAAGAATTTTGACCTAACCCAGTTGTTTCTGTGTGCTAAGATACCCTCAGATTTTTGTGAATACATGTGAAACATACTCTCAGATTTATGATACTAAGAGGATTAAAGCTTGAAGTAAACTTCCTGGGAAAACATGACAATGAAATTTGGGAATGTTTATGCAGGAACAAACATATATTAATCAAAAATAAGAAAGAGAAAACGAGTACAGTATGGCTAGGTGTGAGCACTGTAGACGGGTAAATACACAGGCAAGACACGTGTTTCTAATATTGTTCTCAAACCGGTAATATTTTTTAAACTGAAAATAATAAAAGTTGTAAAAAAAATGGGAGGAGCATATTTATAACCACCATACATTAAAATGAGCACAGAATAGAACAGAGAAAGAGATAACATTCGATTTATTATCTTCCATGAAAAAGGCATTATTCGTGTATAACCGATGTTGGCTGTTAGAGGGAAGCCCTCAAAAAGCTTTATGGCCATCACTAAACAGAGTAAAAGTAGAGGGTATCTACCTTCCAAGCAGCTGAGCGGATAATATCAAAAACAGAAACAAGATCGTAGTCACAAAAGAAGAACTTAGCAGGAGGTTCACAGGAGAACCCCACAAAACAAAATGACGGAATTAAATCTCAACCTTAATGTAAAAATAATATAAACAGCTTAACTGAACCGATAAAGAGGCTCTCAGAACAATTAAAAATTACAACACAATGACACATACTGGGTAAAGGTTTCCCCCTAACAAAACCACAGCCAAAGGCAGGGCAGCATGTAGCATATTTAGTGTATTCCTGGAAGGAGAAGAAACTGAGTAACTGTGAACAGCCCCGGTGACCGCTGCACATAACGATAAAGGTTAGGCAAACACAAGCGAAAAGGTTATGGGGCAAAAATCAACAGGACTCAAAAGCATTTCAACAACATTTTCACTGACAAAAGGTGACATCTACTATGAGGGCAGAGCATTGAAAATTAAAATAAAAACTGTTGGACGTAAATCCAGGAAGTAACGACATCAGTACATCACAATAATTTATCTCGGACAAAGAAACCAAAAATAGGGCTACGGAGCCCTGGGTGGTGGAAGGTAACTTCTGTACACACACACAAAGCCTTGGAGCATGGAGCCGACACCGTTACAAAAGTTCATCTTATTTTTGGTCGCAGAGAAAAATCTTAGCAAATATCAGGTTATACTTACTTTCCACAATGCAATGAAAATAGAAAATTGGCTCATGCCTGTAATCCCAGCACTTTGGGAGGCTGAGGCAAGTGGATCACTTGAGGTCAGGAGTTCGAGACCAGCCCATCCAATATGGCAAAACCTCGTCTCCACTAAAAAAATACAAAACTTAGCCAGGGGTGGTGGCACGTGCGTACAGTCCCAGCTACTTGGGAGGCCAAGGCAGGAGAATTGCTTGAACCCGGGAGGTGGAGGTTGCAGTGAGCTGACATTCTGCCACTGCACTCAAGTCTGGGTGACAGAGCAAGACTCCATCTCAAAAAAAAAAAAGAAGAAGAAAATTAAAACGTAAACTAGGAACTTAAAAATTCCAATGACTCAGAAATTAAATTATAAGATACTTTCCTATGAAATTTATAAAGAAGCAGAGGGAATTTTAAAAATACAATAAAATATTATAACGTAAATATCAAACCCATCTATCAAAATGTAGGAGATATTGCTGAGGCTTTTCTCAGGGTCTCATTTCCCATCCCAGCTGCCTTCATTATTAAATAATAAAGAATCAACATAAAGTAAGTAATCTACTGAAGGAGCTAGTCATGGTAACACACACAACAAACCCACAAAAACGTCAGTTCTCTAACCTGCACTCCCATGTTTACACCACCATTATTCACAGTAGCTAAGACACGGAATCTATGCAAGTGTCCGTCAATGGATGAATGGGGTTTTTTTTTTGCCTCTTTTTTTAATTGTACTTTAGGTTCTGGGGTACATGGGCAGATCACGCAGGATTGTTGCATAGGTACACACACGGCAGTGTGGTTTGCTGCCTCCATCCCCCCGTCACCCGTATCTGGCATTTCTCCCCAGGTTATCCCTCCCTGACCTCCCCACCAACCCTCTGTCCTTCCCATAGCCCCCGCACAGACCCCAGTGTGTGTTGCTCCCCTCCCTGTGTCCATGTGTTCTCACTGTTCAACACCCGCCTATGAGTGAGAACATGTGGTGTTTGACTTTCTGTTCTCGTGTCAGTTCACTGAGAATAATGGTTTCCAGATTCATCCATGTCCCTACAAAGAACATGAACTCATCATTTTTCACAGCTGCATAGTATTCCATGGTATATATGTGCCACATTTTCCCTGTCCAGTCTATCACTGATGGGCATTTGGGTTGGTTCCAGGTCTTTGCTATTGTAAACAGTGCCGCAATGAACATAAAAAGTGGCACATTTATACACTGGAATACTATTCAGCCATACAGGGAAGGAAATCCTTTTTCTTGTAACAACATGGGTTGAACTGGAGGGCATTACATCAAGTGAAAGAAGCCAAGTGCAGAAAGACAAACACCGCATGTTCTCACTGATCTATGGGAGCTTTAAAAACATCCTGAACTCACAGAGAGACAGTAGAACGATGCTTACAGGGGCTGGACGGGGAGTGGGAGTGGCGGATAAGAGGAGAAGGCTAATGGTAGAAAATAGTTATTTAGAAGGAATAAGATCTGGTGTTCAGGAGCACAACAGGGTAATTATTATTAACAGTAATTTCTTGGCCGGCCATGTGGCTCACACCAGTAATCCTAGCAGTTTTGGAGGCCGAGGTGGGCGGATCACCTGAGGTCAGGAGTTTGAGACCAGCCTGGTCAACATGATGAGACCCCGTCTCCACTAAACCCACAAAACTTAGCTGGGTGTGATGGTGCACATCTATAATCCCAGCTACTCGGGAGGCTGAGGCAGGAGAATCGCTGGAACCCAGGAGGCAGAAGTTGCAGTGAGCTGAGATCGTGCCACTGCACTCCAGCCTGGGCAACAGAGTGAGACACCGTTTCAAACAACAAACAAACAAAAAACCCCAGTAACTTACTGTATATTTCAAAATAACTAAAAGAGTGCAACTGGCATGTTCCTATCACAAAAATATCATGAATGCTTTAGGTGATGGATATCCAAATTACCCTGATTTGATCACACATCATATGCCTGTATCAACATCTCACGTGTACCCCACAAATATATACAACTAATACACACCCATAACAAATACAAATTAAAGACTGAAAAAATTAATTCCCTGTAATTAAGGGAAGTGATGAATGAAAATGCAATGGTAAAAGGTTCCTTTATTTCTGGTCCATTTGGGAGGCCGAGGCGGGTGGATCACAAGGTCAACAGATCAAGACCATCCTGGTCAACATGGTGAAACCCCGTCTCTACTAAATATACAAAAATTAGCTGGGCATGGTGGTGCGTGCCTGTAATCCCAGCTACTCAGGAGGCTGAGGCAGGAGAATCGCTGGAACCCAGGAAGCAGAAGTTGCAGTGAGATGGGATCGCGCCATTGCACTCCAGCCTGGGAAACAAGAGCGAAACTCCATCTCAAAAAAAAAAAAAAAAACTCCAAAGCCCATGGAGACCAAGCCAGTCCATCAAAAGGGTACAGGCAGGCATAAAACACTAGTGAACAGTGGAGGCTGTGGCGTATGCCTCACCCAGAGGGGACAGCCACTCGACGCCACCAAATTATTACAATGAAGGAATGTAGGGTTAGTCTTGCCAAATTCTCCAGTATTTTCACAGGAGAAATGTATATTTTTAATGTGAGATTTTCTGCTTTATAAAATGGTGTATGGGCCAAATATAACAGGGCTACAAGCTGTAGTTGGCCGATACGCTGCAAGTATGCAACTTCTGATTTAGACTATTGACTCCCAGCTTGAAGCAGTTTCAATAACTTATATTTTTCCAGAAAAATCTCCATTTCATGTAGATATCCAAGTGCATTAATATGAAACTGCATCAAGCATTCTTTTTCAAAGTTGCCCTTATTTACCTTTCATAACTAGTTTATTTTAGTGGTAGCGCTTTCCTTCTTAATTAAATAGGCTGTCTTTGTGAATTCGCTGCTTTTCTTCATGAGACTGAAAGGTTTTTAGGCTTTAACTTTTAAATTTCCAAGTGGGTGGGATTCTTAATGAAACTTTTGTTATTAATTTCTGGCTTATTGTCTTGTAGTCAAAGAATGTGCCTATATAATACTTCTTATTTGGGACTTTATTAGGCTGTCTCTGTAGACTAATACACAGTCATGTTTTATTTAATGTTCCAGAATCACTTAAAAACTATTGTCTAAGGGTGAAGATTTATATCACGCGCATGCGTGCGCACACACACACTAACACACACGCATTCAGTGTCATTCAAATTCTGTTACTTCCTTTTGTCCACTCGATCAAACGGAAAGGAATGTATAAATTCTCCCATAATCGCTGTGCTTTACCCCTCTTCATGGTCCTTCTAAGAACTTTCCCTGAGATGAAACTTTTGCAATGAACATGGTATTCCAGTGAAAAAAAGGAGAAGCCTAAAACTGTAAGTCATCATGAGCGTTGTTCAGCACAGACTTCCAGTTTACTCCCTCGTGGGCACACAGCTGGCTGTACTTCTCAATGCTCTTTGGTAACAGTCATGACCACGTGACTTGCTTTAGCCAATGAAATGTGAAGAGAAGTGACAAAACCCTTAAGAATCACAGTGTGATTCCCCAGAGCTCTTTCCCCTTCCTTAGCTAACACGGAAGCAGAGACGGGCCGGAGTCTCTTTCTGCCAGAACTCTCTAGTGAGGATGCGGAGAAATGACCCAACCTAACACCGAAGCAGAGACGGGCCGGAGTCTCTTTCTGCCAGAACTCTCTAGTGAGGATGCGGAGAAAAGACCCAACCAACTCACGTGAACACACAGTGTGGGTGAGAGCTTTAATTTTGTGGTTTTAAGCCACCATTATTTGGGGGTATGTTTGTTACTGCAGCATAACTTTGCCTATCCTTACTGAAACAGATCTGAAAACCAAGTCGGCAAACTGCAAAGGGGAAAAGAATGGATAACCAATCAATATGTTAAAAAATTCTTCCTCTCACATACCAGTGAAAGCAAAATGAGTTGCCACTTTTCACCATCCTATGATTCATGATTTTTAAAAATTATACTACTCGATATTGGTCAGAACGTTCTAAGACAGGCATTCTCACACATTTCTTTTGGTAAGCCTAGCCTAAGAAAACGTTCTTTTGCATGAAGAATTTTAGCAACTTCCTCCATTTCACATAGTAATCTCACGTCTAGGAATCCAGCACGGTTTCTGCATTCGAGATGGCACAGTAGATTCACACCAGGGAGAAAACAAACTTCCAAAGTAGGATTCTGAGATTGGTTTGTTTGCCTCTAGCCTTAAATGTAGTGCTGACCTCCTGGCCCGTGGAGAAGAGGATACTGCAATCTACAGCATGTGTTAGCGTCATGATTCATTAAATGTCATCTGTGGTTTCTTGGGATAAAATAATTATTGAAAGCAAGGCTTTGAAAGACCTAAGTGGCTCCATGGTTTGACCTTTATGGTAATGATGATGCCAGCCAGGACTGCCAGCTGGGATGGCTGCTTCTGAACACCCTCGAAAGAACACACAAGCTCAGACCTTTAAACTCTCAGCTCAAGTCACAGAGAACTAGAGTGCTTCTACGGCGGACCTAAAATAATCCTTCTTTCTTATAACCCAGCAGGGAAGATGCCAAATTTAACTGTGAGCTCTGTGAAATTACAAGCTGAAATCACAGACTCATCAAATCTCTTACGTGAAATTTCAGGTCCTGATTGAAAAGGTGTGGGACCTGAGATTCAGAACAGGAATTTTTTAGGTGGATTTAGAAAACTGATTACCCAAGTGTCCCTTATGTCCTCTCTGACAGCTCAGACAGGATCAGCTCGAAGGCCATGAGGACCAGTAATCCATGGAGCTAAGCTGGTTGCCTTGGTAGAAGATGCGTTTCTTCAAGGCCTACTCCCACCCGGTTTCCTCGTCTCTAACCTGGACAACATGGCAAATCCCTATCTGTACTAAAAATACAGAAATTAGTCAGGCGTGGTGGTGCGCACCTGTAATTCCAGCTACTCATAATCCGGGCACTTTGGGAGGCCAGGGCAGGAGGATCACTTGAGGCCAGGAGTTCAAGGCCAACCTGGTCAAAGTGGCAAAACCCCATCTCTACTAAAAACAAAAAAAATTAGCTGGGCATGGCGGCATGCACCTGTAATTCCAGCTACTCAGCTAGAATCAGACTGGCATATCCCAAGAGGAAACATGCTAGGTCTGATGTGAAAGAGCACAGAGTTGCAAGATGTTACCCATTTCTATCAGCATTCATCCGGGGAACAGGTGTAACTAGGGTGCTACACCACAGAAGACAGACTGTAATTTCGGACGAGGCTACTCTTATGGAAATAGTTGCACATACTGGAACTTTTTTTTTTAGACGGAGTTTCGCTCTTGTTACCCAGGCTGGAGTGCAATGGCGCGATCTCAGCTCACCGCAACCTCCGCCTCCTGGGTTCAGGCAATTCTCCCACCTCAGCCTCCTGAGTAGCTGGGATTACAGGCACGCACCACCATGCCCAGCTAATTTTTTGTATTTTTAGTAGAGTTGGGCTTTCACCATGTTGACCAGGATGGTCTCGATCTCTTGACCTCATGATCCACCCGCCTCGGCCTCCCAAAGTGCTGGGATTACAGGCTTGAGCCACCACGCCCGGCCTGGAACTCTTATTTTAATATATTGGCTGGAATAGCTAGAAAGGACTCAAAGAGCCTATTGGTCATTGGCTGAAACTTGAATTCAACATGGTCAGTGTCAGTAAGATTGAGATGGCACCCCTTTCCAGGCGTGCTGGAGAGGATGGACTTGCTTAGGGAGACGGGAATGGTGGAGAGGAATTGTCACGATCTTCCACTACCGTTCCATGTCCCAAGCAAGTCTAAAGAACTCTCCCTTCACCAAAACAATGAGAAACCCAAAGACTGTCTTTAATTCACATCCTCTGCTCTCATACAAGGATATTCTGGAGAGTGGCTAGGGTCTTTCGTCCAACCAAAGGTAACCTCATCAAGACCCCGTGTTTCTAGAAACAATTCTGGAAAGCAATTGGAAGTCAAAACATTCACATATAGGGTTTGAAATACCAAGGTATTTGATTCAGGTGTGTGTGTGTGTGTGCACGTGTGTGTGTGTGCACGTGTGTGTGTGTGCGTGTGCGTGTGCGTGTGTGTGCGCGTTCAGTTAGAGTTTCAATGCCTTGTTGTTACCCTCGGTGATGTCTATTCACCAAAATTACAAAAAGAATACTGTATTTAAAAGCTATCTCGTTAAGATCTTAGAGTCATATGACTCTTACTAGTAGCTTTTGTGAGGACTAAGTAAGTTAATAAAGTGCTTAGAACAGTCTTTGGCACACGATGAAAACTCTGCATGCATACGCTAGTATTATTGTTACCCAGTGTTATTACTGGGGCCCTGGTGAGCATTACATAAGTGTTATTTACCATTAATTTCCCAGTTAAAACTTGCCACAGTAAGATCAAAAGCATGCAGCCGTAATTGACTAATGCAGAGTGGAATACAAGAGTTTAATGCCGATCATGCTTATTCACAAATCAAGCATTTGCAGGGACGTGTTTCTTCAGTTGTTCTTCACCAGCGCTAGTCGCTTTATGAGTTACATCATTTGTAAACTTACAAATCTCCAGGCACTGAGTTCCCTGCAGGAGACTAGGGAAGGGCTTCACTCTCTAGAGAGACCCTCAAGGAAGGAAACATGATTGGGTTTGCTTTCCATTTGTCAAAGCATGCCCCAGACCAGGGTCTCTCCAACTTCAATGTGTATATGAAACACCCGGGAATCTTGGTAAAAGGAAAATTCTGGGCTAAGCATGGTAGCTCACGCCTGTTAACCCCAGCACTTTGGGAGGCCAAGATGGGAGACTGCTTGAGGCCAGGAGTTCTACACCAGCTGGGCAACATAGCAAAACTTCATTGCTACAAACAATAAAAAATAAAAATTAGCCAGGCATGGCAACAAGGCATGCCAGTAGTCCCAGTGACTCGAGAGGCTGACGCAGGAGGATTGCTTGAGCCCAGTAGGCAAAACAAATTCCAGCCTCTCTGGAGGCTGAGGCTCAAGAATCACTTGAGCTGGGGAGGCAGAGGTTGCAGTGAGCTGAGATCATGCCACTGCACTCCAGCCTGGACAGCAAAGCAAGACTCTATCTAAAAAAAAAATAGAGGCTACAGGCTCCCAGGCTCTACCCTTGAGCCCTTGGAGATTCTGATTCTATCAATCTGTTTTGTTTTTTTATTTTAGACACAGAGTTTCACACTGTTGCCCAGGCTGGAGTGCAATGATACAATCATAGCTCACTGCAGCCTCTACCTTCCAGACTCAAACAATCCTCCTTTCTCAGCCTCCTAGGTGGCTGGGATCACAGATGCATGCCACCATGCCCAGCTATTTTGTGTGTGTGTGTGTGGCGGGGGTGGTGTGATGTATGTTTTGGTAGAAACGCGGGGAGGCTCACTGTGTTTCCCAGGCTGGTCTCCAACTCCTGGCCTCTCAAAGTGCTGGTACTGCAGGTGTGAGTCACTGCGCCTGGCCCTGTTTTTGGTTTTAACACACTCCCCATGTGTTTCTGATGTGTAATCCGGTTTGGGAACCTCTGCTTTAGGCTGAAAATCTCCACCTGCTTTCCCCTCTCACCAGGTCGTTCCATTTTCTGGCCGTCTGTGGGTGAGCACCTTGCCTCACGCACAGGAAAGAAGTGTGTGTTCTGTCTCACCAAAGAGACCAAAAGCGAGTTCCAGAGCATTCTGACCAGCACAGTGATGTGTCTGAAGGTGAAATGGACGCGAGCACTGCTTGGCCTGATGAAAACTACACACCTTTTCTGTCTCCTGCGAGATCGGAAATGAAAACAGAAGTCACATTAACGCGACTCGTCAGCACAGGGTAAATATTCTTAGTGAATGGGCAACTGAAAAGGGGACATGTCCGGGCGCGGTGGCTCATGCCTGTAATCCCAGCACTTTGGGAGGCTGAGGCGGGTGGATCACGAGGTCAAGAGATCGAGACCATCCTGGTCAACATGGTGAAACCCCGTCTCTGCTAAAAATACAAAAAATTAGCTAGGCATGGTGGCGCATGCCTGTAATCCCAGCTACTCGGGAGGGTGAGGCAGGAGAATTGCCTGAACCCAGGGGGCGGAGGTTGCAGTGAGCCGAGATCGCACCATTGCACTCCAGCCTGGGTAACAGCAGCGAAACTCTGCTCAAAAAAAAAAAAAAAAAGAAAAGAAAAGGGGACACCAGGGTTGACAATGAGGACACCGCCGACTATCTTTCATGAGACTCAGGCATGATTTTGTTCTTACGCAGCTCAGCAGCCCGTCTCAAAACGCACCAAGACTGAATCTTGCCAACCATAAAAATAAGCCAGTTCACACATAATGGCCCCCAAAAATCCTTTTTCAACTGAACTGAACTGGATCAAATTCACCTATCCAGGCAGTGGCGAGCCTTGAAAACAAATCACAAACGTGTTGAGAAATGAGAACGAATTTCCAAACTCCAACACACTTGCTAGAATTGCACCGGATTCCACATCTTTGAGGAGCAGAAGGTAAATGGAGGAGGAAGAGGGCAAGATCTTCAATTTTTTTGAAAGAAGGATCTTTGTTCTCCTCTCAGAGGAGAGGTGAGCGTAGCTTGGAAGAAGAGAGAATTTTCTTAGGAAACATGGCGGGACTGGTACAAGGACCCTTGTGCTGCTGAGAACGTTTCCTGGTTCGTCTGTTTCAGGAAAGCATTTGCAAAGCCAGCTGGATTCACTCCAGATGACCTAGTAGTGTGGTTGTCAAACCCACTGAAAATGCAGAAAGCAGTCAAACACATCCCTTAGGTCTTGAGGACACCAAGCCTTTATTCCCCAGTAAATGGTGCATGAAGCGCTGAAGTCACCCCAACAGCTGCTCTGGGGACGACAGAGCTAAGGGGGAGCACATAGGGCCTAGCACAGCCCACAGTGACTTCCGAGAAGCCATTCTTCTCAACTGGCTTCTACAATTCCGCTTTGGCTGGGTGTGAGGGCTCACGCCTGCAATCCCAGCACTTTGAGAAGTGAAGGTGGGAGAATCACTTGAAGCCAGAAGTTTAAGACCAGCCTGGACAACAAAGTGAGACCCACTGTGTCTACAAAAAAATAAACAAAATACAGCTTTGGAGACAATTTTTTGAGTGACTTTTTTTTTTTTTTTTTTGAGACAGAGTGTCACTGGGATGCCCAGGCTGGAACGCAATGGCATGATCTTGGCTCACAGCCACCTCGAACTCCCAGGTTCAAGCGACTCTCCTACCTCAGCCTGCTGAGTATCTGGGATTACAAGCTTGAACCACCAGTCGCGGCTAATTTTTGTATTTTATTAGAGACAGAGTTTCGCCATATTGGCCAGGCTGGTCTCGAACTCCTGACCTCAAATGATCGGCCTGCCTCAGCCTCCCATAGTGCTGTTATTACAGGCATGAGCCACTGCACCTGGCCTTTGAGTGACTAGTTTATCAACCAATCCAAGGATAATGCATAACGAATAAGAGGCACAGGAGAGAAGTTGACTCCTGACATGCAAAGGATACCTTGGGAATTGGGCTTAACAGTCTCAAGGAGCCTGGTGGAAAAGAGCTGCAGGCTTCCAAAATCGGGGCTGATGGAGAAATCCTGGCAAGAAAAAAAAAAGGGTCCAGGAAAGGTGAATCTTGGCCTTCAACTGGAACTTGGTAAAAGTCACCTTAGCTGCAGAAGCTGATGAAAGAGAAACGGAACACTGGCCACAAGGGAACAAAGAACTGAGCTGAAGTTCCAAGAAATAACTTTGGCAGTGATGATCCCAGGCACTGGGCAGAAGTTTGGGATTCTTGTTTATTTAACTCTGAATAGTTCAGGCTGGGCACAATGTCTCACGTCTGTAATCCCAGCACTTTGGGAGGCCAAGGCAGGAGGATCCCTTGAAGCCAAGAGTTTGAGACCAGCCTGGGCAACAGAGCAAGACCTCATCTCTGCAAAGAATAATAAAAAACCTAGCTGGGTGGGGTGGCGCATGCCTGCAGTCCCAGCCATTTAGGAGGCTGAGGTGGGAGGACAGCATGAAACCAGGAGTCTGAGGCTGCGCTGAGCAATGACTGCACAGTGCCCTCCAGCCTGGGTAACAGAGCAAGACCGTGTCTCTATAAAAAATAAAATAACTGAGCAGTTCAGCCCATTTGAGACACACACACACACACACACACACACACACACACACACACACAGTCCCACCGTTGCGGACAAACTGGCAACAGGCCAGGTGTGCAGTCCCAGACCCTCCTGCCTGCCTTCCATTCTGTCTTCTGGAAATGTCTGTCTGGATCTGTGTCCAGGAAATCCAGGCGAGACCCCTAATCTGGGGAGATGACTGTTCCATGAGCAGCCGGCGAGGCACCCCCCTCCCAAGGAGCCACCTAATGAAAACCTCATGTGTCAACTTGGTTTACACAGACAAACCCAGGCCAATTCCAGCTGGGCCTCATGCCGAAGGTATGACCTCACTGTTGGGCAAAGCGGCAGGGACCCTAGAGAAAGAAGATTGGTGTGTGGGCCAGACCTGCTTCTAATCACAGCCAGCTGGGACGGATGGAGGCACCACTGCCCTCCCTCCCGCTGCTGCCTGAACCAGGCTGGCATGGGATAGGAGGCACAGCCATCCCACAGTGAAGAGGACTGAGCCCTGCCCCAAACACTCCTGTTTTTTTTTTCTTTCTTTGGCGTCATCCAAATATTAGTTTGGCGCGATTACTTTTGCACCAACCTAATAAAAATCTCAGCCATTCCACATGTTGCGCACCAAAGCGAAACTTAATTAGGTAGGCTGGAATCTCTGGAGGATCCCCAGATACAGAAGCGAGGAAGGAAGGATATAATTAGAACCTGGGTTTTTTTCTTAACAGAACAGCTCGAAAGGCCCCATTAAGAGAAGGATAATGAAATGTGGTCATTCCGTCCCTAACCAGAACCTGGCACCTGAGAAGCTTCACTCACTGGCCGAGCGACATTTGCAAAACACCTTCAAGACACGCACTTCGACCCCAGACTGGGCGTTTTTCGCTTAGCTCTTTTCACACTTAGGGGTTGGATACATTTTTGTGGAGGCAACTCCTGCGGCCTACACTTAGGCGTTATTTTCATGCATTTTGTACTAAATCTTTTGTAGGCAACAAAACAAAGCTTCAAGGCAGCTGAGCTTCAGAAATAAATAAATGTGCTTTTACCTGATGAGTCACCATGAAATAGTTGATGACTTGAGTTTTTGTTAAAGGAACGAATAGAAATTCGCTGCAAGATTTGCTCGTAAGTTCTGCTTTCAGGGTTGGCAGCTGAGTATGATGACTTCCGAATAAATTGGTGAAACTTGAAATCTCTTAAACCACATCCCAGATGCCTGAGCCTCGATGAGCTCTTTGAACAACATCAGAAGGCCCTGAGGGACTCCACACTCTCATGGAAGCGGGGAGGATTTGCAATAATCTAAAAATTCCCCATGAACTGGGGTCTGATGAGAGGATAGAAAAATAAGCATGAACTTGGGGCTGAAGATGCTTACATCTTTTTTTTTTTGATTTTTTTTTTTTGTTTTTTCAGAGATAAGGGTCTAGCTCTGTTACTGGGGCTGGAGGGCAGTGGTGTAATCATAGCTCTACAGTCTTGAACTCCTAGGCTCCAGCAATCCTCCTGCCTCAGCCTCCCAAGTAGCTGGGATGACAGACGTGTGCCACCATGACTAGCTAATTTTTTCTATTTTTGTGGAGACAGGGGTCTTGTTAACTTCCCCAGACTGGTCTCAAATTTCTGGCCTTAACGATCATCCCACCTTGGCCTTCCAAAGTTCTGGGACTACAAATGTGGGCCAGGGCACCTAGCAAGATCCTTAAATCTTATAGGAATAACTCTCTGACAATTAGAATAACTTCCAGACATAACTAGGAATAAGTCTCCATAAGAAATATGAGCCCAGTCCATGTATAAAGAATTTGCTAATTCCATTCACATTTAGACCATTTGACTAGGTATTTTGGTTTTTTGTGAGATGGAGTCTTGCTTTGTCACCCAGGCTGGAGTGTAGGGGCGTGCTCTCAGCTCACTGCAACCTCTCCCTCCTGGGTTCAAGTGATTCTCGGGCCTCAGCCTCCTGAGTACCTGAGATTACAGGCACGTGCTTCCACACCTGGCTAATTTTTTTTTTAGTAGAGACGAGATTTCACCATGTTGGTCAGGCTGGTCTTGAACTCCTAACCTCAGATGATCAGCCCGCTGCGGCCTCCCAAAGTGCTGGGATGACAGCAGTGATTGACTACGTTTTATTACAAAAGTTGTGTGAGCAGAATCAAAGACCCAAAGCTGCCTTAGTTCCAGAGACAGAGGTGTAGATCCAGACTCCTTATTTTAAGGAGGAAACTTTTTTCCTGCAATTGTACATCTGAAATAACGATGGAAGTCACCGGAAGCGAGATCTTGCTGTAAAAGCTGTGCTTTGCTCCAGCTTTTCAGAAATACCTCTGAAATATAAAGGAAGGTCAAATCAGGCCTACGAAGATACGGTGAGTCACCATCAATCAGAACTGGGAGGACAAGCCAGGAACCGCTCATCCCACTGAATACCCTGGATAAAACATCTCTATCCTGAACCAGAAAATAAATGTCCACAGCTGCACTTGGCGGGTGGCCCAAGGGTCCGTTCACCATGTGGTCGACCACCCTTATTATCTTATCATCCTCCCAACAAGTCCAGGAAGATGACAGGCGGGAACCACGCTCTTGCAAGTAGCTTGCAGGCCGAGCAAGCTTCTCCTTCTCGTGGCCCTGCTCCATCCCTCCAGACAGACTTTCTGCCCGTCTCCTCTGGCATCGCTTCTCGGTCTATAGTTCATGCTCCATGTGGGCATGCCGAAAGCCCAACCCTCTGGTGCCCGATGCCTAGAACTAAGCTGCTTTTCAGAGGGGAAGAGAGTGTGTTAACAAAACAAAACAAGAAGCCTCTTTCCTGGACCTTTATCTAAGGCAGGATCTAGCTGGTTTGGGATAAAACTTGGAATTTTAGACTTGGAAGAAGCTTACAGATAATCAAATGCAGTCATTTTTCAAAGCTTTTCAAACACTCTGAGGGCCGGGCGCGGTGGCTCACACCTGTAACCCCAGCACTTTGGGAGGACGAGGCAAGCATATCACTTGAGCTCAGAAGTTTGAGACCAGCCTGGCCAACGTGGTGAAACCCCGTCTCTACTAAAAATACAAAAATTAGTCGGGTGTGGTGGTGCACATCTGTCATCCCAGCTACTCAGGAGGCTGAGGCAGGAGAATCGCTTGAGTCTGGGAGATGGAGGTTGCAGTGAGCCAAGATCGTGCCACTGCACTCCAGCCTGGGAGACACAGTGAGAATCTGTCACAAATTAAAAAATAAACACAACAAGGTTCTTTTTTTCAGTGAGGTTGCATGCAGGAACTCAATAAATAGAAACAGGCAGAAAACAAGCTGTGACGTCCATACAGAAGAGGAACATGGCCATCAAGACAAAGGAAGTCACAATAAATGCTACACACGGTGAGCCTTGAAAACACGATGGTAAGTGCAAGAAGCTAGTCACAAAGGAAGGCACATTCTATGATTCCATGTATAGGATGTGTCCAGCAGAAGCAACGCTAGAGACGGAAAGTAGAGAAGGGCTTGCGCGGGACTTGGGGAAATACGGGGATTGAGAGACGATGGCTAACAGGTGCGACGTTTCTTTCTGAAGCAATGAAAATGTTCTTAAATCTGCTGGTCGCGGTGGCTCAGGCCTGTAATCCCAGAACTTTGGGAGGCCGAGGCGGGTGGATCACGAGGTCAGGAGATCGAAATCATCCTGGCTAACACGGTGAAACCCCGTCTCTACTAAAAATACAAAAAGTTAGCCAGGTGTGGTGGTGCGCGCCTCTAGTCCCAGCTACTCAGGAGGCTGAGGGAGGAGAATCGTTTGAACCCAGGAGGCGGGATCGCGCCATTGCACTCCAGCCTGGACAGAGAGAGACTCTGTCTCAAAACATACAAAAAGAAAAAGAAAATGTTATAAAGTGGATTGTGGCATGCATTCCACACATCTGTGAACTAGTCTGGCCTGGCTGACCTGGCAGAACCCCTACCTACTCCTCCTGGAGGAGCCCACCAGTCACCTGGCTATGGAGACCACTGACACCATGGCCGACGCTGTCAATGAATTTGAAGGTGGCATGAAGCTAGTCAGAGATTCAGCAGGTGAGGTCTTAGCCACGTGTGAGGCGCAGCAGACAGTGTCTAGGTGGCTGGGTGGAGCAGTCATGGCCTCTGGAGGGGCGTAGTACTTGCTTGCTGAATCAAGACAAGAGGCTGAGAGTGTAGACACCGGTGGCCAGGACCAGATGTGAGGGTCGTGGAGCTTCTTCGAAAGCCTTAACTGAAACACTTCGCTTCTTCAGTAGCTACTTGGAGATGTGAACCAACTTAGGATTGCTGGGCCAATTGGGGGAGAGAGTTGGGTAGAAAACAGGGTGCTTTTTAATTTTAAAGTTTTTAAAAAGATTTAAGCATCCTCAGTCCCAAGTTTTTGCTTGTTTTCACATTCTCTCATCAGACTCTAGTTCATGGGGAAATTTCTAGATTATTGCAAATCCTCCCTGATTCCATGAGAACTTGAAGTCCCTTCGGGCCTTCTGACATTGTTCGAAGAGCTCACCGAGGCTCGGGCATTTGGGATTCGGTTTAAGAGACTTCATGTTTTTGGATTCTTTAATCCAAAGACAGGATTCTACCAAGAAGGGTGTGGGCTCGTCGAAGGGCCACCAGTCACTGGAGAATAAGCAAAAGGTCATCTCTCGGAAACTTTGGAGAAGATGGAAGTTGAGAAAAAACAGAAAAAAAGGACGCTGAGAGTGAATCTCTGAGCAGATCTGGACAATGGGAATGTCCAGACGAAAGGCAGTGACAGCAAGAACGACACGGCGCCTCCAGCTTAGAAGGCACCAAAGCCAGCGGGTTATGGTGTCCTCAGATTAGACCTTTCCAAAGAACGTGGAGGAAGTGAGGCAGCGTGCAGGATGTGGGCTTGAGGGGTAGGGCAGGAAGATAATGCAGTTTTCTTCCTGGAAGCCCCTTCCGTCAGTCTGCTGGGCAGGAGCGGGGACACGGACCGGCCCAGGTTAAGCCTAGGATTTGTTTTATAGGCTGCATAGGAGATGTTGGTGTGTGAGAAGCAGAGAATCACTGGGTGACTCCCTGGCCAACAGGAAACACCTCAAGGCCAAGCTGGTGGATGAGAGTCCCCAGCTCACCAAAGGGACGTACAACGCGTGGGCCGAGGGCTTAGGAGGACAGGGGAACGGGGAGGTGATGGCTAAGAGATGTGGGGTTCCTTTTTGGAGTGATGAAGATGGTTTCTTTTTCCTTCAACTTTTAAGTTCCGTGGTCTGCGTGCAGATGTGTAGGTTTGTTACGTGGGTAAACGTGGGCCGCGGTGGTCTGCTGCCACATGAACCCCTCACCTGGGTACGGAGCCCAGCACCCGTTATGTAGGTAAACGTGTGCCACAGTGGTCTGCTGCCACATCAACCCCTCACTTGGGTATGGAGTCCAGCACCTGTTAGCTGTTCCTCCTGATGCTCTCCCGCCCCACTCCAACCCCAACAGGCCCCGGTATGTGCTGTCCCCCACCACGTGTTCATATGCTCTCATCATGCAGCTCCCACATATAAGTTAGAACGTGCACAGGTATCTCAGAATCTAAAATAAAATACAATTTAAAAAATTAAAATAAGATAAAAATGTTAAAATAGACCTGTCATGGCAAAAAAAAACATGAGACCAGGTGGTGCTTGGCTTTCCGGTCCTGCGTGAGTCTGACGAGGGTGACGGCTTCCAGCTAAAGTCCACTGCGATATTTGCTGCACGGATCTGTGACTCTCACCTGGGGACACTGGGGCCACACTCCCGCACTGTGCCGCACTGCTCCCCCGCCTCTCCCCGCCCTCCACCTGCCTCAGCTGCACTCCTTTCTACCGCGGGCAGTCACCTCTCTGTTTCATGTCCTCCTTCGTTTGCCCATGTCTGTCTGGACTCGGCTGGCTGTCCCCTGCAGCCCTGTACTGGTTTACTTTTTCTGAGTGTGACGCAGCCGAGACACTGAGGGTGAGCCCAAGAGTGCAAGCCCTGGTTCTAGTCCACGCAAGAGCTTAAGGTTCCAGTTTGAGGGGTTTTGGTGAACTCATTGCCCCGATTCCTTTCTGCTTCTAGCTTGGAGGTCAGCAAGGTACCTTTCAGATCTGCACGACATCTACGAAGCATCCGATAAAGAAAGAGGAAACAGAAAGTCTGTGCATCCACTAAACACCCCTAACTGTGGACTTGAAATGTGTGAATCTTAGAATGTGTGAATTCTATATCAATAAAACTGTTATTTAAAGGAGGAGGAAGAGGAGGAAGGAGGAGAGGAGGAGGAGGAGGAGGAGGAAGGCACTGTAACTGCTCCAGCAGCCAGGCCTTTCCTCACCCCATCCTAGAGTGGTCCTGAAACCATCTCTACAGACTCCTAGAGCTCTATAGAAAGTTACTGAAACAGCCTGTTCTAGTCCAAGTTTCTGCTCCTCAAACGGAAACCAAGACAGGAACCCAAGTCTCTGGACTCAAAGTGCAAGGCCCGGCATAAATCCAAGGTCTCAGCGATGAGACGGGGCGTCTCCGGGTCTTACCGTCCATGTCCAAGCGCTGCATGATGATGGCCAGCTCCACCTCGCTTGGCATGTATCCCAAAGAGCGCATGGCCATGCCCAGCTCCTGCTTGGAGATGAAGCCGTTCCCATCCCGGTCCAGAACCCGAAAGGCCTCTCGGATTTCTACAAGGGAAAAGCAGAGAAAGGCCGGTGGTCACACGGCTGGCTTTGTTGCACTGCAGTTACTGGTGACTGTCTTCTGAGAACTAACCGCTTTACAGTGAATGGTTAAAACTCTTTACCTAGATAAAAGGAAGGACAGAAGGAGAATGCAAAAAAAGAAAGGAGGCAAAGAAAAGGGAAAGAGAAAAAAGGAAATGGAAGGGAGGAGAGGAAAAGGGAAAATGAGAAAGGAAGAGAACAAAAAGGAAAAGGAGAGAGAAAAAGTAGAAGGTGGGAGGGATGGAGGAAAAAGAAAAAAGAAAAGGGAGAAAGGGAGGGAGAGGGAAGGAGGGAGGGAGAAAGAGAAGGAGGGAAAAGGGAAGAAAGGGAGGGAGGAAGAAAGGGAGGGAGGGAGAAAGGAAGAGAGGGAAGGAGGAAGGAAGGAGAGAAGGAAGGAAGGAGGGAAGGAATGAGGGAGGGAGGGAGGGAGGAAGAGGAAGGGAGGGAGAAAAGAAGAAGGAAGGAGAAAAAGAAGGAAGGAAGAAAATCGAAGGAAGGAAGGAAGGAAGGGAGGGAGGGAGGGAGGGAGCAGCTGGGCTTGAGCATTCTCCAACTCTCTAGGAGGCACACCATTAGATAGTGGTCCCAGCAGAGGATCCTGTTAACCAAGGACACTTTCTGAGCAAAGACGAGGCTTTTGTTTCAGCTGTGAGGAGAAAGCTCGTCTTAACTGCGGTCCTCGGGAGGAAAGGAGAATGCAGTTCCCCTCTGCAGACGTATTTCACATCCCTGCTGCTGTAGGAGCTGTACAGAAAGCTCTTTCAGCCTCACCGGAGAAGAGTTAAGATCCTGATGTTTTTATTTCATTCTCCTAATTTACAGGTGTTTTTGTAGCTATAAACAACCTCAGATCAATGAGAACACCATGAAAACTCAAAAGACACCTTGAATCCCTTTGTCCCTGGGCCAGCAGAGAACGGGCCTCTGTGGTCAGTAAGGACGGTTTCACTCGGCAGACAGTCTCCTCTCCTGTTCCCCTAAACCTGAGTTGCCCTGAATTCCACCCAGAGTCCCCTTCTCCAGAGCCACTGCAGCTGTCAGTCCTGACTGGATTTACAACACAAGGAATTGAAGGTTACAGTTTGAAGATGAAAGTTCATTCATTGTATCTGAGCATACCAGATCTAGAGCAGCTCTGACTTCTCATCAGTAAACCCAGTGCAACCCCTGATATATCAGCTGCCATGATTCACCATGCCATGTCATAAGTATTGACGTGAGAAATGCAGTATTAATACAGACGGAGAAATAAAAATGATCCACTAGGCCTTGGGGTTCTCCCATTCAGCCCCAGACTCTACTCAGGATGGTAAGATGCATGCAGAAACTTTCTATCACTCTTCAATCGCATACGAGCCACTTGGCTCTGACTCATTTACTCACCACCTCACTGAATATCTGACCATGCTCCTGTCATGGTCATTACCACAAACTTGGTGACTTAAGACAATAGAAATCTATTGTCTCACGGCCTGGAGGCCAGAATTCCAAAGTCAGCATCATTAGATCACAATCAAGATTTCAGCAGAGCTGTGCTGAGTCTCTCTGGGGAAATCCATTTGTCTCTTCCAGCTGCCAGAGGCTGCTAGCGTTCCTCGGCTTGTGGCCCCATCACGCCAACCTCCGCCTTCTCCTCTTCTGTCTGTAAATCTCCCTCTGCCGTGCTCTTATAAGGACACTTGTGTTCACATTTAGGGACCATTCAAATAATCCAAGACAATCTCCCCATCTCAATATCCTCAACTTCAGCACGTCTTCCGAGACCTTTCTCTAAGGTAACTTTGATAAATTCCAAGGATACCTTTGGGGGCTGCCTTTCAGATCGCTACACTATTCCACACGGTGATTTTGCCTGAAACATCTTCCCTTCTTCTTTCCTTGCCCAAAATTATAACCACCCTTCAAGGCCAAGCGTGGAGGCGAAAGTGACTCCATCTTGGATGTTAATCTGCCATGCTGACTTCTGACAAACTCAGGTTCTGGGAATACTCCCTAGATTTCTGTGTATCTACTGTTCCTTGTGTAAGAGCATGTACTTACCATATATCCCACCCTTGGGTAGATTCCTGCCTTTCCCTACAATCGTCCCACACATTCCCTCCCTGGGGTATATACGTTCTGGGTCTGGTAGGTGATGGCCGGGGGATCCACCATCTTGTCTCACCGCCCCACAAGACACAGACATAGCTGTGTCCCTATTAAATGTTTCTTTCTGAGAAACAAGGTATGTCAGCCTCCTTCTTCAGCCTCTCAACTTCCTTGGACTTTGGGAGTAAGTCTGGATGGACTTGCCCACTGAGAAAGACGAGCAGGGGTCATGGATTCCACAAAACTGTCTTCGCTCACCGCAGCCAAGTTATGTCCCTTTCTGCTGACTGTTCCCACGGGTCATTCATCCCTTTCTTGTTACACCCGGCACGCTCCACATAGAAATACTATGACTGGCTTCTCTTCTGAGCGCAAGCACCTCCTACCTTCCTTCATCTCAGCGCGCCCCCTGCCCACACTGTAGGACGCGCTAGACGGGGAGCCATTGAAGGACTCACACGTCTGAATGGGCAAGGATCATACATGAGAAGTCATGTCATTATCAGCATGAATGCAGCGTGCTGGGTTCCTTCCGTGACAAACCGTGGGCTCCGGCAGCGAGAAGCCCGGCCTGTGCACCAGGACCCCAGGCTCCCAGCCAGGCGTATCAGCTAATTAGGTCTGCGGCCAAACCCTGGAGGCCTCAGTGTGTTCATGCGTGAAATGAGCTATGTGAGCTGCGAGGCTCCCTCGGGTGCCCGAGTCCTTCTTCCTGTGGATCCGCGGACATCGCTGACGTGTCGAAGTGAAGCACAGAAGCTTGTGGTCTCTCTCACCCTATTCACCTGCCGTCCAACACCTCCTCCGCTCTCTTTCCATCAGTCCAACCCAAATTCTGAATCAAGGCGTTTGTCTGCGTTTTGAGCATTTCTCATCAATGAACTGTGCCCGAGGTTACCTCAAACAGCCGCATGTTTTCCTACCAAGTCCCGAGTGCCCTGGGAGGAGCTTGGAGCACTGCTCGGCTTCAGGTCATGGTACACCAGGCCCAAGGACACTGGGGTGGAGGACATGGCCTCTTGTGGCCTGAGCCCAGACCCCCCATTACCAAGGACGGGAGGATGCAGAGGCTGGGCCTCCCAGGCTGAGAGTCACCAGCGCCAGCTGAGAGTCAGCACGAGCTTTGCCCTGCAAGCTGGTGCACGCTTCCCCCTCAGCCTCAATTTCCCCATCTGAAAAAGTGAGTTAGGTCTGACCTCCTTCCAGCCTCTAAAGCAGCGGGTGTTTACACTGGGCCTGGGACATACCATGCAACAGGAGAGAATGTCAGAGGATGACAAGGTCTGTGGCTGTAGCCACTGGAGAGCCAGCTGCGAGCTAACCTTGCTCTCGGTTCTCCAGACCACTCCTTCCCGAGGCATCAGCTCCATTTCCCAGTACTTCTAACTCGATCCTCAACTCTCTGGGCCACTGATACGGCTAGACAGGGTGGGTCCCTTCCATTGACGGGCTTGGTCCTGTTCCTGTGGGGTCTCCCTGTATGCCCTGGGGCTTACAGCTGAACGCCACCCTACCTGCTTACACTGGATGACAGCCCAGAGGGCCCTGGCTGGGGGCTGTTTGAGAACATGGCCTGGAAGCGAGGACCTCTTTCTGAGAGGTAAGCACCTTGTGCTCTTCGTCACCTTAGTTCCCTGCCCACTGTAGGAGGCACTTAGCTACTGAAGGACTCACGCATCTGATGGGTAACGATCATATATTAGCAGTACATCAGTACCAGTCCAGCATGCTGAATTCTTTCTGTGACCAGCTGTGGGCTCCAGCTGTGAGAAGCCCGCCCGTGCACCAGGACCCTAGGCCTGACCCTAGGCCTCACGACAGCAGAGCCTCCGGACCTCCGAGTTGCCCCACCTCTGGGACTACTGACTTTACCAAGTCAGACCATAGACGGGGGTCAGAGGTCACTCCAGTACTTCCCTGCTCTAAAGGGACCTGCTCCTTCGAAGCCTTGCAAGCCTGTGGTTTACTGTCTGTAGCCTGTAACAATGCTGGCCTCCTCCAAACAAGCCCAGGACAGGGCTGGCCACACTTCAGCTCAGGGTTCTATTTTCAGTGGCATGCAGGTCTTCTTATTCTCTACTTGCACAGAGAGTTCCTAGCTCCCAGGTAGAGAATTCATGTCAGTGTGTATGTGTGCATCTGTGTGTGCATGTGTCTATGTGTGTGTGCGCACACGTGTGTCTGTGTGTGTGTGTGCATGTCTCTGTGTTTGCATGTCTGTGTGTGTGCGTGTCTGTGCCTGTGTGCATGTGTGTGCATTTCTGTGTGTCTAGGCGTGTGCATGTGTGTGCAGGTGTGTGTGCATGTCCGTGTGCCTGTGTGTACGTGTCTGCGTGTCTATGTGTGTGTGTGCATGTGTGTCTGCATGTCAGTGTGTGCGTGTCTGTGTGGGTGCGAGAGTGTCTGGGCGTGTGCATGTCTGTGTGTGTGCAGGTGTGTGTGCGTTTCTGTGTGTATGTGTGTCTGTGTGTCTGTGTGCATGTCTGTATGTGTGTGTGTCTGTGCCTGTGTGCATGTGTGTGCATTTCTGTGTGTCTGTGTGCGTGTCTAGGTGTGTGCATGTATGTGTACAGGTGTGTGCGCATTTCTGTGTGCCCGTGTGTACGTGTGTTTGCGTGTCTGTGTGCATGTGTGTCTGCATGTCTGTGTGTGCGTGTCTGGGCGTGTGCATGTCTGTGTGTGTGTGCATGTGTGTCTGTATGTCTGTGTGTGCAGGTCTGTGTGCGTGTGTGTCTGTCTGCAGAAGTGGACAAACCTCACTAACTTTTTTTTTGAAATAGCAGAAATAGAGGAAAAAACATTACAGAAATAGAAATCTGTAACAGGAAGCTCCGGAGACTGCATCTTTCTAGGGTAAGGAAAGCCCAGGAGAACCAGAACTTGTGAGAAGGAAACGGGTCTCACGTTCTGGGAGAGACATGTAATATGTGCCTCATTTTATGTTTAAGAGCAGAACAGGGTGAGACAAATCAGCCCATAAGACCCACAGACACACGGGCAGGCAGGATCCCCCGGCTCTAGGAGGACGGCTCGCGGTGCTGAGTGGGCTTTGCCGCTTTCCCACCCTTGGGAACTGAGGACCACAGATCAAGTTTTCAGGAACAGCCGGTAACGCTGCGCGCTTTTCAGTGACATTTATCCACTCTGGGCTGCGGTCTCTGGCCTTCAGAGCTACGTGAGCACCTGTACCTTTGGTCTTTAATTAAACTCCACTCCTCCATCTCGTGAAACATGTGCACATGAGACACTAGTATACCAACTTTAACCACCTCCAAGATGCCCCTGTGGGCCACAGCCATGCTGTCTGCAACGGAGGTAGGAACCTGTCCAACCGTCACTGTGTGGAGCATGAAGGGACACACGGTAAGACGCGTCATCTGAGGGACTCCAGTCTCTGCACGCATATGGAACAGCCCAGAATCAAAGCCGGCGTTCCCACAGGGATCTCAGCCTCTCCTCCCTAAAGGCAAGGAGAGAGTCTTGAGCCAAGCAAGGACTTGGAAAGAAAGGATCCTGTTCTCCAGCCCAAGAGATTCACTTCTCATTCTGCTGCAGAACTCTTTGTGTGTGTGTAAGACAGTCCCGCTCTGTGGCCCAGGCTGAAATGCAGTGGCGCCATGACAGCTCACTGTAACCTTGAGCCCCTGGGCTCCAGGGAGCCTCCTGCCCTGGCCTCTTGAGTATGCACCATCATGCTCCACTGATTTTTTATTTTTAACATTTTGTAGAGACAGGGTCTCACTGTGTTGGCCAGGCTGGTCTCAAACTCCCAGCCTCAAGCAATCCTTCTGCCTCAGCCTCCCACAGTGCTGGGATTACAGGTATGAGCTCGTAACTTTTTTCTTTTCTTTTTGGAAGACGGAGTCTCACTCCGTCACCCAGGCTGGAGTGCAGTGGCATGACCTTGGCTCACTGCAACCTCCACCTCCCGGCTTCAAGCGAATTTTCTGCCTCAGCCTAACGAGGAGCTGGGATTACAGACACTCACCAGCACACCACGCTGATTTTTTGTATTTTTAGTAGAGATGGGGTTTCACCATGTTGGCAAGGCTGGTCTTGAACTCCTGATCTCAGGTGATCCACCCGCCTCAGCCTCCCAAAGTGCTGGGAATACAGGCAGGAACCACCATGCCGGGCCCTCTTTTTTCTTAAAAAATGTCTGCAGCCACCACTGGTACCGCCTGCATTGGGAATTAGCGCCCTCTGAGAATCAGGCCTCAGCTCCATGATGCTTCCTAACAACACAGCCGATTCCAGGAAGAAACGACGGCAAAAGCAGAGCTGTCACAGGGAGCAGACACGTTCCTCACGGACACCAGCCAGCACCGATATTCGCTGGCTGGCGTCTGGCTTCGAACAATCAGCTGAAATTTACAGTACCAATTTGCCCCCTCAAAGCGGTAATGAAGAAAACAATTTCTCCTATCTCGGCATAGGTACGATGCAAAACCTGCTTATTCTACACAGAAACAGGTCTTCAGGAAGAATGTGGGTCTTCGCCGCATAAAGGGACGGCTCTGTTAACAAAGGAGATGCGTTCTGCTGATACGCGTCACGGAGACATCGCGACACTGGAGAGAGACGCGGCTCAGCAAGGCCAGGCGGGGCAACCACTTAAAAGCAATGGAAATGAGCCGGAAAACGGGAGAGACAAACCTGGAGTTACTTATGCAGCGGAAGAAACTGGGCAGGAACTAAGCCTGTGACAGATTTAGAAGGGTTCCACCTTCCCTAAGAAAGGCAAAATATGACAATTTACAGATGATTAGTGCAGCCATTCATTCTACAAAGAGCTGCTGTTGACTTCTATATTAGGTGCTGTGCTAGGATAGGTAGGTGGCAAAAGAAACTTCCTGGCTCACGCCTGGAATCCCAGCACTTTGGGAGGCCGAGGTGGGCGGATCGCAAGGTCAAGAGATCGAGACCATCTTGGTCGACATGGTGAAACCCCGTCTCTACTAAAAATACAAAACTTATCCGGGTGAGGTGGCGCGCACCTGTAGTCCCAGCTACTTGGGAGGCTGAGGCAGGAGCATCACTTGAACTCGGAAGGCAAAGGTTGCAGTGAGCCGAGACCAAACCACGGCACTTCAGCCTGGCGACAGAGAGACTCCATCTCAAAAGAAGAAGGAGGAACTTTCCAGGCTGCAAGAAATGTATGGTACAGTTGAAGAGCCTGAGCGGCGGCCAGATGTCCACCAACCAGAATGGCAAGTGCGACAGCTCAAGGTTACACACCATCCCACGGAAGTCCACATGGTGAGGGGACAGCTCTGTGGAAGGGCTCCTGGGGTTACGCTGGAATCTTTTAAACCTCAAGTCTGTCAAGAGAAGGGCACACAGGCAGAGGTGGGAAAATGTGGCAAGACGGGCCTGTCTGCAGTTCTGGCTGCGCGGCGGGTGGAGAAACGAGAAGCACCGAGAGATGAGACGAGAATGCCACGAGGGCGATGCTATGGTTTCCATGTTTTTTCCCCAAAATCTCATGTTGAAATTTGATCTCCACTGTTGGAGGTGGAGCCTGATGGGAGGCGTGTGGGCCATGAGGGCAGATCCTTCATGACCAGATGGATACTCTCTCTGGGGGGAGGGGGAGGGGTTGCGTGAGCTCTCAGTTCACTCCGGCAAGAGTTGGTTAAAAGGGAAGGAGCTGGCACCTGCTTTTCTCTGTCTTGCTTCCTCTCTTACTGTGGGATCTCGGCACACACTGGCTCCCCTTTGCCTTTCTCCAAGGGTGGAAGCAGCCTGCGGCCCTCACCAGAAGCCGAGCAGTTGCTGCTGCCATGCTTCCTGTACCAATTTACAAGGCTGGTTTTGCAAGTCTGCAAAGCCATGAGTCAAATAAACCTCTTTTTTTTTTTTTTCTTAGAGACAGAGTTTCACCATGTTGGTCAGGCTGATCTCGAACTGCTGACCTGGTGATCTGCCTGCCTCGGCCTCCCAAAGTGTTGGGATTACAGGTGTGAGCTGCCACACCTGGAAGGCCTCTTTTTTTTTTTTAAATAAAGTGTCTAGCTTCAGGTACTCCTTTAGAGCAACACTAAACGGGCTAAGGCAATATTGCAACGGGCCTTCCATGGCCCCCTGGGCTCTACCCCACAGGCCTGGAGTTGGCAAAGGACGGCCTGTAGCCAAGCCGAGCTCACCACCGTTTTTCACAAATAAAGTTTTATTGGAACACAAGCATGCTCGTCTCTTTCTATACGTCTGCACTGGCTGTCTATTCTCTTCTGATTTTTTACTGCACCAACGGAATGGAGTAATTGTGACAGGAACGGTGTGACGCACAAAGACTAAATATTTATGCTCTGGCCTTTTATAGTTAAAGTTTGTGACTCTCTCACGTGGGCCACAGAGGGCTCCCCATGGTTTTAAAAACCATGTGTTTTTAAGGGGGGTGTCTTTAGATGCCTGATGCTCAGGCACCAGGGTGGCTACGGCTGCAGTGACGAGAGATAAGAGGCTGCCACATGGGGCCGGGCGCGGTGGCTCAAGCCTGTAATCCCAGCACTTTGGGAGGCCGAGGTGGGCGGATCACGAGGTCAATAGATCGAGACCATCCTGGTCAACATGGTGAAACCCCGTCTCCACTAAAAATACAAAAAATTAGCTGGGCATGGTGGTGCGTGCCTGTAATCCCAGCTACTCGGGAGGCTGAGGCAGGAGAATTGCCTGAACCCAGGAGGCGGAGGTTGCGGTGAGCCGAGATCGCGCCATTGCACTCCAGCCTGGGTAACAAGAGCGAAACTCCATCTCAAAAAAAAAAGAGGCTGCCACAGACTGTAAGGGAGGAGGATGAGCTCAGAGCTAAGCCAGCACAGTGGTACAGGACACTGTGGAAAGAAGGGTTTGACAGACTTTTCAGAGACAGCGGATGGTGCTCAGGGAGAGCTCAGGTGTCAGAGCGCAGGAGAGGGGTGATTTGAAAGGCAGCGCTGGAGGGCGGGGCATGGGGGCTCACGCCTGTAATCCTGAGGACAGGAGCTTGAGCCCAGCTTGGCCAACATGGTAAAACCCTGGAAAGAAAAGAGAAGAAAAGAAAAGAGAGAGAGAGAGGGAGGGAGGGAGGAAGGGAGGAAGGGAAGAAGGGACGGCAGGCAGGCAGGCAGAAAGAAGGAAGGAAGGAAGGAAGGAAAGAAAGGAAGGAAGGAAGGAAAGGAAAGGAAAGAAAAGGAGGAAGGAGAGAAGAGGGCGAGAGAGGGAAGAAAATGAAAGATAGCACTGTGGGTTACACGGTGGGGAACAGCGATGGCATTGAGAAACAGAATCCAGGAGGGGCTGCAGGCTGCCTCTATGGGAAGGGAGGTTCGGCCACACTGAGGACAGGCGCCTGACTGATACCCAGGTGGTGGCTTCTAGTGCAGCTGCAAAAACTGGAATTTGGAGACAGGTGATGCTGAAAATATGACAAGAATGGAAAATGGGATGGAATGTTGACTGCTGCATATAAAATGCTGGTTTAATCCCAGGGAGGGTTTTGGTGTGAATTAGTTCTAATTTAATTATAACCTATCAGTCTGCAAATACAACCAACTGAGTTCAGTAGTCAGGAAACAGAGAGGTGAAAGGGACAGAGCCCTGAATTCAGAGGGAGGGGCCGGCCGCAGTGGCTCACGCCTGTAATCGCAGCACTTTGGGAGGCTGAGGCAGGCGGATCACCTGAGGTCAGGAGTTTGAGACCAGCTTGGCCAACATGGTGAAACCCTGTGTCTAGTGAAACTATAAAAATTAGCCAGGTGTGGTGGCGAGTGCCTGTAAACCCAGCTACTCAGGAGGCTGAGGCAGGAGAATCACTTGAACCTGGGAGATGGAGGTTGCAGTGAGCCAAGATTGTGCCACTGCACTCCAGCCTGGGCGACAAGAGAAAAAGAAGGCTAGGTGTGCGACAGGAGCTTAGAAGTGCTCCCATTTAGAGTAATTGTGGGACATTATGAGCATTACACTATACATGGAATGGACATTATACTAGATATATATATATAGCATTATATATGGCATAATATAAATATATAGTATAATGTCCATAATGTGCCAATTATATACTATATAATATACAAATAATGTGTAGTATATAACATATATGCCATATATTATATATGGTGTATAATAACAACGTGGGACACAGAAACAAGCCACTGAGAGGCAAGGATGGACACATGGCTGCTTTGTATAATTCACTTTAACATCATCATCTCCACCTGGATTTTTTTTTTTTTTTTTTTTTACTTTTTCATGTAAAGATCTATTTTAATTTAGTTTTTAATATTTTTAATGGAGGTCAAAAATGTAATTTCCCATCTTTGCTACTGTCAAGTGTTGAGTTCAGTGATGATAAATATATTATATGTACATATTGTTTTTACTTTTTGAGACAGAGTGCCTGTTGCCGAGGCTGGAGTGCAGTGGCTCACTGCAACCTGCATAGCTGGGGTTACTTACAGGTGTGAGCCACCACACCTGGCTAATTGTTGTATTTTTAGCAGAGATGGGGTTTCACCATGTTGGCCAGGCTGCTCTCGAACTCCAACCCTCAGGTGATCCACCCACCTCAACCTCCCAAAGTGCTGGGGTTACAGGTGTGAACCACCGCACCTGGCCACATCCATTCTCTTTTATTTCGTCCCTGACTTTCTCTCCTTTCCTTCCTTACCTCTGGTAATCAGTAGTCTACTCGCTGTTTTCATGAGATCCTCTGTTTTTAGCTCCCATATATGATTGAGAACATGCAATACTTTTATTTCTGTGCTTGACTTATTTCACGTAACATAATGACCTCCAGCTCCAAATGACAGGATAGTATTCCTTTTTATGGCTGAATAATAGTCCACTGTGTTTACAGGCCACAGCCTGGTTTTTACTTTCTGGGCACACTTTTAAAAAGGGATTACGACTCCTTAGGTGATTTGTTAGTTGAGGTGTGACTGCATCCGTCTCAATAAATACTCACTGATCATGCTTCTACTGCAGGCTCAGACTGAGACGAAGCCTCAATCAAGTGACACACAGCAGGGGCACGCCTGGGCCGATCCCAGTCCTGAAGGCACTGCCCGCTTTTGTCTGTCAAAATGGAATCTTATTTTACAAAGCATTTTAGGAAGTTTCAAGGACTTAGATGAGACCAGCCTGGACAACACAGCAATACCCTATCCCTGTTTTTTAAAAGGCCTAAATTTACCTAAGGGAAGAAACATGCAAAGGAGTTGGAGGAGAGAAAGATAAACTGAAATCTCTGAGGAAATAGGGAGGAGGTAAGACTTAGAGGCTGAGAGAGGCTGAGGCTTGGAGGAACCACGGCAGAGGGGCCCTTCAAAGAGGGCACAACAGGGCAGGGGAGCAGGAGGGGCTGAGCTGGGGCTCTGGGCTCCTGCTAGGGGGTGCCCTGCAAAAGGGCACAGATAGCTCTAGTGGCCAGCCACACCTCCAAGTCAGCAGCAGGTATTCACCTGGGACTAAGCACTACATCTGAGCTGTACCATGAGAATCCAGTGTCGAATAGCTCTCCTGTAAATCTGTAAATTCCACAGCCCAGATTCACCTGGGCCAGCCACCACCCAGCTGTTGACCAAAAGAACCAAATTCTGTAAATATTTAAAGAGGTTTATTCGGAGCCAATATGAATGACCATGGCTGGGGGACAGTCTCAAGAGGTCCTGAGAAAGTGCCCAAGGTGGTCAAGTCCCAGTTTACTTGTATACCTTTTAGGGAGACGGGGATTACAAGCAAAGACATAAATCAATACATGGAAGGGGAACATGAATGCAGCCGGTTATATTGAAGTGGCGTTGCTCACACGTCATGGGGGATTCCAAGATTTTCCGCAGCTGAGGGCAGTGGCTCACACCTGTAATCCCAGCCAAGACAGGAGGATTGTTTGAGACCAGGAATTCAAGACTAAACTGGGCAACATAGTGAGACCCTATCTCTACAAAAACTTAAAAACCAAATTAACCAGCTGTAGTGGTGCACAGCTGTGTCCCAGCTACTGAGGAGGCTGAGATGGGAGGGTCGCTTGAACCCAGGAGTTTGAAGCTGCAGTGAGCTATGATCATACCACATTTAAGGAGTGAGGAGAAAGGAATGCTTGAGTTAAAATAAAGGGATTATGGAAGCCGGGATTTGTGTTTTGTAAATGAAGTCTCATAGGTGGCAGCCCTCAGAGAATGTGTGACACTATATCGGTCAGGCTGGATTTGATATCTGATTTCCAGAAGACTCTGTCTGGTCAGTCTTAGGATCTGCATTTTCATCTGAATGCCGGTCAGTTATGCCCAAACTCCAAAAGGGAAGGGGTACAACTAAGTGTGTCTGACCTCCCTTCCCATCGTGGCCAGAATTCAGTTTTTCAGGGTTCTCGGCGGGGGGGGGGGTCCCCTTGGCCCAAATTGGGGTCTGTTCAGTTGGCTGGGTGGCCTAGGATTTTATTTTCGGTTTACACTGCTTAAGAATGAGTCACTGTCGGCCAGGCACGGTGGCTCACACCTGTAATCCCAGCACTTTGGGAGGCCAAGGCAGGCAGATCACTTGAAGTCAGGAGTTCAAGAACAGCCTGGCCAACATGGCGAAACTCCATCTCTACTAAAAACACAAAAATTAGCCAGGCGTGGTAGTGGGTGCCTGTAATCCCAGCTGCTGGGGAGGCTGAGGCAGGAGAATCTCTTGAACCCAGGAGGCAGAGGTTGCAGTGAGCCGAGGTCATGCCACTGCACTCCAGCCCTGGCTACAGTACAAGACACTGTCTCAAAAAAAAAAAAAAAAAGAAAGAAAGTCACTGTTGACCCTGGGAACAGGTAGGAGGCAGTGTTGGGGGAAAAGGTGCACAGACCCAGGGCTCGGCGCTGCGGGTCACTAAGAGGATGAACCTGCTGTGCATCCCAGATGTCCCCGCATGCCCCACTCCTGGACTTTCTCATTACCTCATAGCCAAAACTTCAGTTTTTAATTAAAACATAAAGCCGACTTCTTCCCTAGCTAGCATTCTGAAAGAATGGCATTTCTGTAACTTAATAGTGGTGAGATTGTACTGACAAAGACTATCTTGGGTTATGAAAAAAAAAATTTCTTTCATGGCCATAATCACATCTTTAATTGAAAAATTAAGCCAACTCCTTCCCTACCTAGCATTCTGAAAGCGGAGCATCTTGGTAACTTTATGAGGTGGTGAAATTCTACTGACTAAAGAATCTCAGGTCATGAAAAGTAATTTCTTTCTTAAGCTAGAATGGCACAACATAGTAAGAAAGCTAGGGGCATTTCTAAGGGTTTAAGAACTACAGCAGAGAGTTAATCTGTCCCCAAACGTTACACCGGGACAGATTAGGCTGAATCGATTTTAGCATGTCAGGTAGGTTAAAGCTAATGGAAAATTCCCCAACAGTAAAAGAACAAAGCAAATTAGAACAGAAATCAACAATGAAAGCCCAGCCCAGCCATAAATACTGAATGCTCCTGGCAGGGCTGAAAAGAAAATGCATGGAAGAGATTTAAATATGTATGAGAGTGAGAATCACTGGAGGGCCTCCATGCAAAATGACAAATGACAAAATTCTCAGGGCTGACCCCTCTGGGCAGATGAGGAGTGAGTTCAGAAGGAAGCATTCTTGCATTGCTGGAACACATCGGTTCCTTTTGTCTGGAGTGGTTCTAGACTCCACTGCTAGGTCAGTGACAGCTGCAACTCCAGAGGATCAACAAGGCAACTGCCCCTCCAGAAAACCATGGAAAAATGTTCAGGATGGGTTTTAAAAATCCAAAGACAGATTTTAAGCAGTGTCTGTTCTGTGTCCTTGGTTTAGTAAGATAAAGATTATATATATTTTGGAATACTGCAAGAATAGACATCAAAATGTTAACAGTGAACTTTCTGTGTGATAAGATTACAGCTGATGTTTATTTTCTTTGATCATTGACATTTTCAAAGTCTCTCTATTGTAAACTTGCTGTATTAGTCCATCTTCATGCTTTCATGCTGATAAAGACATACCCAAGACTGAGCAATTTACAAAAGAAAGAGGTTTAATGGACTTACAGTTCCCTGTGGCTGGGGAGGCCTCACAATCACGGTGGAAGGAGAGAGGCATGTCTTACACGGTGGCAGACAAGAGAAGAGAGACAGCTTGTGCAGGGAAACTCTCCTTTTAAAAACCATCAGATCTCAGGAGATGTATTCACTATCATGAGAACAGTATAGGAAAGACCTGTCCTCATGATTCATTAACCTCCCACTGGGTCTCTCCCACAGCACGTGGGAATTCAAGATGAAATCTGGGTGAGGACAAAACCAAACCTTACCACTTGCATTATGTGTTAAAAGAAAGAAAAGAAAACAGAGCTAACCTTACATAGGATATCGTATTAGTCCGTTTTCACACTGCTGATAAAGACATATCTGAGATTGGGTAATTTGTAAAGGAAAAGAGGTATAAAGGACTCACAGCTCCACGTGGCTGGGAGGCCTTATGGTCTCAGTGTAAGGTGAAAGACACATCTCACATGGTGGCAGGAAAGAGAACTTGTGTAAGGGAACTCTTCTTCATAAAGCCATCCAATCTTGTGAGAGTTACTCAGTACCACAAGAGCAGCATGGGAAAGACCCATCCCTATGATTCCATTACCTCCCACTGGGTCCTTCCCACAACATGTGGGACTTATGGAAGCCAAAATCCAAGATGAGATTTGGATGAGGACACAGCCAAATCATATCAGATATGCTACATTTTCCAGATGTCATGTAATGTTTAAAAAATAATTTCAACGTTTACTGTAGATTCAGGGGGCACATGCACAGGTTTGTTCCATAGGTGTACTGTATTATGCTGAGGTTTGGGGCAAGAATGATGCTGTCACCACGTAGTGAGCAGAGCACCTAATAAGTAATTTTTCAGCCCTTGCCCCCCAAGTGTCTATTGTTCCCATCTTTATGTACAACATATATTTTGTAATGAAAAATGTCCCAAAATGTATATAGAAAAAAAATTATGTTTCACTGGTCAGCAATAACCATTACTAACATGTTAGCACATTTTATTCCATAATTTTTAATATGCAAACATTCTTAATTTAACTAGGATCATGCTCTCTATACAGCTTTACAAAATTTCTTTCCACTTAACACACTCAATTTCAGTCTTCCATATTTCTAACTAGTCTTCAAAACACCATTTTTGACGGTTGATTCAAATTCCCTCCTATGGCAATAGCAAAATTGATCTCACTCACACTCCTGATATGGGACATTTACATGATTCCCAATTTTACACAACGTTGCAGTGGAAATCTTGTACATAAACTGTCATGTATTTTCATGGCCATTTCCTTAAGATGACTTCCTGGGAACAGAATCACTGGGTCCAAGGGCAGGAACACTTTTCGGGCACTTAACACACGTTGCCAAGTTGCCCTCGAAAAGGCAGTATCGATTCACCGCCCTCTGCTTCCCATCGATTTCAGGCACAGAAATACAGTCCCCTACAAAATACACCTTTCATCCTGCTATCTCTTAGGTTTTAGGTCCTGAAGTCCAAGATCCAGAAGATTACGAGGCTATGCTTCAAGGAAAAAGAAGCAGTTCAGATTATGTCGGGAAAAGACCAGCAGGGTGATTGTGGGATGGCGCCTGAACCCCACATGCAGCACAGGGCCTGGCCTAAAGGGGGTGCCCAAGAAAGACGCACGAGCATCTGAATCCAGGTGAGGGGCCAGAACTCAGTAAGGGGAAAAGGGCTCCCCAACAAGGGAGGAGGAGAGGTTTGGGTGGGGAGAAAAAGCTACTCTCCTAACTTGAGGGCCAGGACTGTTTCGGGGGTGGACTGCTGTAGGTAATATAATATAGATGTATAATAGATTATACATCTATATTATAAATCTATTATTTATCTCTATTATATATAATATATAAATTACATATAAGTATGTAGTATATATAATATAGGTATATAATTATGTTACATTTAATATATAAGAATTAAAAATCAAAAGTCAACTCCACATGAGTTCCTCAGCATATCTGATATGATCTGGCTTCCTCCTGGATTCAGAGGCAGGTCACCATCTCTTTATACGAAATGATTTGCACGTGTGTGCACATATGTTCTGGAATAGCTGGCTTACTCTCGTGATTTGCTTAGGATTAGATTTCTGGGTAGATGGAATTATCTATCTACCCAAAAACATGCTTGATTATTATAAACGTCAAATGTTAATTATGATAAAAAGGTATTGATTGTTATAAGTTTTATAATTAATTGGCATATTATAATAGTAATATATGTTTTTATTATTGTAAACATGGTTGATTATTATAAATGTGTTTGATTATAATTGTAATATATAATATATAATTATATTAATTATAAATTATCTATAAAATATATATTTATACATAAATATATATTATATTACATATAACATATAATAGTTTGTTCTACAAAAAAAGTCAACCTTCTCCCATGGTCCAGCAAACTCCACAGCACCCCCTCCACAAACCGGTCATTTGTCACATGGCCACAGGCATCTCCTCAGGGAAAATTAGACCAATGCCTGCCGAACACAGAAAGTATGAAGTGCATCATTTGGCCCACGCGGCAATATCGGATGTGTCGGCAAGTGGCAAACTGAGTGGAATGTATCCGTGGACAACATGGTCATCACCAGTACAGTTAATCTGTTATTAGGTCACACCGTTCCTCAGCTGCAAACATTACTATCTGGAGACCAGAGAATCCTCGGCATCTGAGTAACCAAAATCCTTTTGTGTATTTAGCACAGATACGCAGGCCAGCAGAACAACAGCCAAGTCCAGAGAGAAACTAGAGAAAAAGTGGATGGAGAGAAGGGAGAAGGTCTCTCAGCCGTGGCTCCCACCAGCTCCCCTTCCCCCAGGGTCTTCGGAGTCTTAGTAAATTTGGCTGGGCACAGTGTCTCACACCTGTAATCCCGGTGCTGTAGAAGGTCAAGACGGGAGGATGACTTGAGGCCAGGAGTTCGAGACTAGCCTGGGTAACAGAGCCAGACACCACCTCTACGAGAAATTTAAAAAGTTACTCGGGCATGGTGGTACATGCCTATCGTCCAGACTACTGGGGAGACTGAGGTGGGATCACTTGAGGCTGCAGTGAACTAAGATCATGCCACTGCACTCCAACCTGGATGACAGAGCAAGACCCTGTCTCTAAAAAACAAACAAAGCTAAGTTTATCTTTGGATCATTCCATTCAACTCAATTCAACAAATATTTCTTAAGCACCTACTATATGTCAGGCAACATTCTAGGTGCTAGGACCAGGTCCCAGGAGACCAAGGTACAAACAGCAACAAGACATCTATGCAGTGCTAAAGAAAGTCACTGCTCAGTGATACCTGTGAAAGCACAATGAGGCAGGCGTGATTCGGAACACCTTGTGCAACAGGTATGGAGACCACCGCCATGGGATGTCAGCACGTGGGGGAGAGAGACTGGGCTCAACCCTGAACACTGCATAGCCGAGGGGGAATTCAGAGCCAGGGAGCGGGCTGGGGGTCACAGCTATTTACCACTGTTGCAGTGACCCCAGCAGAACAAGAGGACAGTGATGGTCACACATTTGCTTGACTTCTCACTCCTAATTCATCCATTTTGTCACGTTAGACCAAGACAGCTCAGGTGCCTATGACAAGGTCCAAAGACAGAATTCTAGCCGTCTGCTAGAGGTGAGCAGAATGCTTTTTGCCTGTGTAGCTCAGCCCGTGAAACAAAAAAATTCTCCTAAAGCCATCTGTCAATTAACTCCCGGCACTGAAGTGTGGAACCAAATGACGAATGCTGGGAGTTGGAGGAACTGGTTCTAATCTAGGCAAGAATTCCTCTTCTGTTGTGTGATATTTTTCCCCATTTTAACTCACATCAACCTTGTCCTGCCTGTCGTCACGTGCAGGCGCCCACATAAACATCGAGCCCTGTCTTGTTTTTAATTTTCTAATACAAGAGGCCCAGGAGTCGCTACCTGTAAAAAACATAGCCAGATAGAATGCAAGACAACTTGAGGGTAAATCGCAGACAGGATTGAGACTGGCTCACAGAAGTTCAGGGGAAGCCCAGGGAACCCCTCCCTCCTGCAGCTCAGCAAATCCCTGCACACCACCCTTCCCATTCGTTCTCTGCTGCATCATTGCCCAGTGCATTTGGTCTTCCTGATAGCTGATAAAGGGCTGGGTATGAAGGAAATTGTTCTCCACTGCAGGCTGCATAAATATCCCATTATCAACAGGAAGCAATTGACTTGCTTAAAATTGCCGACTCTCTCATTTTGTTTTAACACGCTTGTTCTCTATAGAAATAAGCCTACACCTTTGAAAAGGCTATCTCCAAAGCCTCACGCCGGCTCCGGCTTGAAAAATAAATTTGAAATCAGCCGAGGCAGAATGACCTCATCCCAGCCCTCTGATATTAAAAGGGCAGCTCAGAAAAGGGGGAAACTTGCTTTAGGAATTCTGTCTACCCAGAAATGTAACCCGAAGCAAGTTACAAGAGAGTACGCCAACTATTTCAGAACACATGTGCACGTGTGCACGCACACACACGCAAACACATGCAGACACACACATACACACACAAACACATACACACATACAGACATACACACACACAACACACACAAACGCACACATACATACACAAACACAAACACGCAGACACACACATACACACACAAACACACATACACACATACAAACATACACATACACAAACGCACACATACATACACAAACACACATACACACACAACACACACAAACGCACACATACATACACAAACACATGCAGACACACACAAACACACATACACATACACACACAACACACACAAACACACACATACATAAACACACACACACAAACACACACACACACACACACACACATCATTCCACATTTTCCCTAAATAGATGGTGACCTGGCTCGGAGTCCAGGAGGAAGCTGAGGGACTCACGGCCATGTGGGTTTTGGGATTCTGAAGGTAAGCAGTGTGGTAAAGGAAACATTGCAATCTATTGGAGAAAACAAGAATTACTCAATACACAGACTACAATGAACAGTTAAGAACTTCAAAAAAAATCACGTTACAACTGTGCATCGCACCACTGACCCAAACTGACTTTTGGGAAATTAAAAAGCAGAGGGAATTAAAACAATATTAATGAGATGACTTTGGGAGGCCGAGGTGGGAGAGGCCAGGAGTTTGAGGCCAGCCTGGGCAACATAGCCAGATCCCATTCCTATAAAAAATTTAAAATATTAACTGGGCATGTCTGTAGTCCTATAACTACCTGGGAGGCTGAGGCGGGAGGATCGCTGAAGCCCAGAAGTTTGAGGCTACAGTGAGGTACGACCCCACCACTGTACTACAACCCGGGAGACAGAGCAAGTTCCTTTCTATGAACAATAATACTAAGAATAATCAGATACAAAAGATCTTTGTAAACAAGAATTGAAGGCGGATTGATACATTTAAAAAACCACGAAGACAAAAAGACCACCTGAAGGAAGAAACAAATTAACTGACATGGCAGACGAGGAAACAGTCTCGATATGTGAAAAGTTTTACCAGAATGCTCACCAGAGCAATGCAAGACAAACAGATTTTCCCCAAAAGAAAAACCACGGATATGCAAAAATTACATAAAAAAGAATTTCAGCTCATTATTAAGTTTTTTCAGCTCATGGTATTTTTTTTTTGTACTATTAATTTTCCAGGGCAAGTGGGTATCACCATAATATACCATGGTTTTGGTTTTTTTTGTTTTGAGACAGAGTCTCACTCTGTCACCCAGGCTGCACAGTAGCATGACCTTGGCTCACTACAGCCTCCCCCTCCCAGGTCCAGGCAATTCTCGTGCCTCAGCCTCCTGAATGGTTGGAACTACTCCCAGCTAATGTTTCTATCTTTCGGTAGAGACGGGGTTTCACTGTGTTGGCCGGGCTGGTGTTGAACTCCCGAAACCTCAAGTGATCCGCCCGCCTCAGTCTCCTGAAGTGCTGGGATTACAGGCGTGAGCCACCATACCCGGCCCACCATGTTTTATCTATCAGATTCATGTGCAGCCAATAGATAACTTGCTGAGTGTCTCATATGAGCCAGGCGCTGTTCTAGGAGCAGGCAGTGGCAGTGAGCAAAGCATGGCTCCCTGGCCCTCGAGCTTGCCATCCACTGGGGAAAGACAGACGGTAAGCAATCAGCACTTTGTAAAGTAAATAGCACGGTCTGTAGGAAGGTGGTAAGTGCAACAGAAAAACAAAAAGTAGAAGAATAAAGGAGCATGGCAGCGTGCATCTGTAGTCCCACCTACTTGGGAGGCTGAGGTAGGAGAATCACTTGAACCCAGGGGGCAGAGGGTGCAGTGAGCTGAGATCCCGCCATTGCACTCCAGCCTGGGCAACAAGAGCGAAACTGTGCCTCAAAAAAAAAAAAAAAAAAAAAAAAAAAAATTAAAATGTTTTTCAGGCAAAAATCAGGATAAGCTAAGTGAAAAATCAGAAACAAAGTAAAAATGTTTGCAATTTATGTTACAAAAGAGGACCTAATTTCCCTCACATTAAAAAATTTCTGTATACAGAATCAGTAAGAAAAAAGGCCAACAAGCTGAAATAAAAATGTTCAAAAAACATGAGCAGATGGTTCCCAAGGCCAGAATTACAAATGGCTTTTAAACCTATAACACCAAGTTCAGCCCGACTCATAACCAGAGAAATGCAAATTACAAGTACATTTGTGTACTTACATTTCACCTCGAAGGCAGGTAAAGATCACATGGTTTGATAACACACCGTGCGGATAAGACCGGAAAAACAGGCCCTCTCAAGCATTCGTGTTCGGGGTGCGTGTCACCACGAACTCCTGGACGTGCCATTTGGCAATTTATTATTGGTTACAAATGCACACTTTAACACAATGATTCCACCTCTAGAAATGTATTCTCAGGCAAATACACACCTAAAATAATGTTTGAACCAGGCTACTGGTTGTGAATTATGTGGGGGGGGGGTGTCTGTTTGTGATAGGTAGGTAGGTAAGTAGATAGATAGATAGATAGATAGATAGATAGATAGATAGATAGATAGATAGATAGATTTTAAAGATCTTATTTAATGATACTAAGGAATTATTGTTACCCCTGTTAGGAATGATTCTGGTTTTGTGGGGTTTCTTAAGTCCTCATATTTTTGGAGCTGTATGGTAAAATAATTGCAGATGAAATGATATAATGTCTGGGATTTGCTTTAAAATAATAAAGGAAGAAGGAGGGCTGGTAGATAGGAGTGTAAATTTAAAAAAGCTTGGTTCACGTTAAAGCTTAGTGATGGCCCCTTAGCATTCATGATTTTCCATAATAAAACCTCAAATACTAAAAGCTCAGAAACAACAGAAATAGCCCTTAATAGAAACGTTAAATAAAGTATGACACACCCAAACAGTGGAAGAGTATTGCTATGGTTTGGACGTGGTTTACAGTTTGTCTCCTGCAAACCTCATGTTGAAACTTTATCCGTAATGTGTCAATATTAGAAGGTGGGGCCTGGTGGGAGGTGTCTGTTCATGAGGGCAGATCCCTCATGAATAATGCCCTCCCTCTGGGGTGAGTAAGTTCTTGCTCCATTAGTTCTCTATGAGTTCCCTCAACAGCTGGTTGTTGAAAAGAACCAGGCAGCAACACTCCCAGACTCCCCACCATGTGATCTCTTTGAACACATCAGCTCCCCTTCTGCTTGTTGCCCTGATTTGAAGCAGCCCGAGGCTCTCCCCAGAGGCAGAAGCCCGGTTTTGAACTTCACAGCCACCGGAATCACAAGCCATACAAACCTGTTTTCTTTATAAGCTACCCAGTCTTAGGCATTTTGCTAGAGCAACACAAAATGGACCAAAACGGCTATACAGCTATTAAAAGACTAAGAGTTTTTATACCCTGTTGTGGAGTGACCTGCAAGATGTATTGCTAAATGAAGCCAGACACAGAACAGTGTGCGTCAAATGCTTACCATTTACTTTTGAAAAAAAGAAGAAGAAGAAAGACTAGACCAATGTGCTTGTAAGATGTGTTGGTGGCATAGTGGGAGCACAGCTGCCTTCCAATGTACTTGTAAATATTAGGTTGGTGCAAAAGTAATTGTGATTTTTGCTGTTAAAAGTACGAGCAAAACATCAATTGCTTTTGCACCAACATAACATGTAGAGCATGTCTGATAATGCATAAGAAACAGACATTCCTGGTTGCCTCTGCAGAGGGAAAGCAGGTGATGGTGATGGGATGGAGGAGGAACAGGTGTTGAGGGACACTTTCAGTAGACATTTTTCCACCTGTTGAAATTCATACCATTAATGCATTATCTATTCAAACAAGTAAAATTTATGATTGTAGGCCGGGCGCTGTGGCTCAAGCCTGTAATCCCAGCACTTTGGGAGGCCGAGGCGGGTGGATCACGAGGTCAAGATATAGAGACCATCCTGGTCAACATGGTGAAACCCCGTCTCTACTAAAAATACGAAAAATTAGCTGGGCACGGTGGCACGTGCCTGTAATCCCAGCTACTCAGGAGGCTGAGCGGGGAGAATTGCTTGAATCCAGGAGGCGGAGGTTGCGGTGAGCCGAGATCGCGCCATTGCACTCCAGCCTGGGTAACAAGAGTAAAACTCCGTCTCAAAAAAAAAAAAATTTATGATTGTAAAAATATACACTAAATCATTAAAAGTGGTGATTGCTGAAGGATGAGATTGTGGGTGATTATTATTATTTTCCAAATATTCTCCAAAGAACATGTTGCTTAGGTAATACACAGAAGGTTCTTTTTGAAGAGGCAAAAATCAGGAAATGACTTAATCAAAGAGCTTGTCTCGATCAGCAAACAGAAGGTAACCCACTAACTCCCAGGCACAGGGCATTGTCACAGCCCTCTTCCTTTGAGAATCACACCTCCTGGTGTACTAAGCAGCCAGGGTCATCAGAGATGGGTGTAGGGTAGGACATGATGCTGAGTGCGATCTGTTTCTGCCCTTAAAGAACTCGTGAAGGGGCAAAGTAGAGAGAGAGGCAGAGAAGCCAGCAGGCCATTACAGTGTGAGGGGGTAAGTGCTAGAATATCCATAACGGAAGAAATCTCAAGAGGGAGGTGGGAGGGGGTGATGGGAGGAAACCGATTTTTCAGCAGGAAGGTAGGAGAACCTTAAAGATGAATGGTAAGTGGATTCAAGATGCCGGGGTGCTGATTCCGTTTGGTGTCAATGATAAAATGGCTGACTCCATTTGTTGATTGACCTCCCGTGATGATTCAGCACTGAAATAGTGCCTAATAATTCGCACGGTCCTCCAGTGCAGAGCTGAGCTAAATGTGCTTATTGCTGCTCTTCGTGCTTTTAAGCTTTTACCAGGTATCAGAATGACAAGCTTGCTCCATTCCCAGATTTTGATTGCTGCTGTAAGTGAACTCAATACCCTAATGGTTCCTCCACTCCATTCGAGAGACCCCACACATGGGCAAATTCTGGATCTTGCCCTGACCTCACATTGTTCACTCTGTAAAAATTTTAACTCAAAAATGTCACTCTCATCCCATGACCTCATAATTGCCCAACTCTGCCATTCTCACCGTCTGCTCATCAATCATCCAAGACTTTGACTGTCAGTGTTTCTCTGTCAGCCCTCATCGTTCCTTCCCACTCAACCCAACTAGAGAAGTTGCCTGGAACCACTGTCTTTCCAAAACCCTACCTCCATTACCCCCTAGTTCTCTGTGAATCTGTTCTGTGCCTCCAAGGAGCTTTTCCACTCCGGTGGACAGACACAATTCTTTCTCCAACCTGCATTATTGTTATTCAAGAGCTGTACTATCCTCTTCAAACCCTAATCCCATTTCCCAAATCCATCCCAAACTCAGTGAATAATGAACTCCTCCAATCACTCAACATACACGCAATACATATTTATCAATATACACAAATCACTCAATATACACAAATACATATTGATCAATACAGATCTACAGATGCTCCTCAACTTATGATAAGGTTATCCTAATAAGCCCATTATAAGTTGAAAACAACACAAATCCAATATCCATTTAATACACCTAATCTACTGAAGATCGTAGCTTTGTCTAGGCTCCCTTAAACATGCTTAGAACATTTCCATTAGCCCACCATTGGGCAAAACCATCCAACATAAAGCAATTTTAAAACAAAGCATTTACTTCTTGAGTACTGTACTAAAAGTGATAAACAGCATGGCTCTATGGGTACTGAAAGTACGGTTTCTATGCACATGCATCTCTCTCACACCATCGGAAAGTCAAAAATTCCTAACTCAAGCCACTGGGGACCATTTGAAGTTAGTTTGTTCTCATTACTATAGAACATTCCATCTCCAGTTAACTGATATATAGGCTGACGAAAATAATTATATGAGGTCGGGCACGGTGGCTCATGGTAGCTGCCAGCACAGTGGGAGCCCAAGGCGAGGGGATGACCTGATGTCGGCAGTTCGAGACCAGCCTAACCAACATGGAGAAACCCCGCCTCTACTAAAAATATATATACAAAATCGGTCAGGCATGGCGGCACATGCCTGTAATCTCAGCTACTCAGGAGGCCGAGGCAAGAGAATCGCTTGAACCTGGGAGGCGGAGGTTGTGGTGAGCTGAGATTGCACCATTGCACTCCAGCCTGGGCAACAAGAAGGAAACTCCATCTCAAAAAAAAAAAAATAAATAAGGAAAGAAAAACCATTGTATGATTATCAGATTGGTTGCATACATTAACCACGTTAGCAATAATCGATTCAGGCAAAAATTACTGATGGACACTCAAGCTAGTGGGTAAAAGTTTGACAATTATGGAATTCACAGAGCTTCAGAGTATTTTCCCACAGAAGACTAATGACAAAAAGGGAAAGAGTCCCTTTAGAGTGGAAAAGCCCGGCAGACTCCCACCTGCCTCCAATGATCAAAGTCGGCATGACCAGTAACGGGTCAAATCACCCCCACATATCACCCGATTGGGTGCCAGGACAAGGACACATCATTATCACTTCTGTGATATTTCTGCAAAAGCTGCATAACTTAATATAACTATGAAGAAACACCAGACAAATCCAAAATGAGAAACACGTTACAAAATAACTGGCCTGTAACCATAAAAAGTATCCAAGAGATGAACGTGAAAAGCTAAATGCTAGGGTTTGATTGACTGCGTCCTCTTCAAAATTCTTCAAAACTCATGTTGAAACTTAATCCCCTTTGTGGCGGTATGAAAAGGTGAGGCCTTTTGAGAAGTGACTAGTGATGAGGGCTCTGCCCTCGTGAAGGGTCAGCTTAGCCCCTTTTTCTCTTTTATTCCTCTGCCATATGAGGACACGGCATTGCTTCCCTCCAGGGAATGCAGCAACACGGTGCCATCTTGGAGGTGGAGAACAGCCCTCAGCAGACAGCATTCCTGCTGCCACCTTGATCTTAGACTGCCCAGCTTCCAGAACTGTGGCAACTAAATTTCTCTTCTTTACATAGTACCCGGTAGTCTGTGGCATTTTGTGATAGCAGCTTCAATGGACTGAGACACCAATCAAAACACAAAACCTAAGGCACCTTTTCGGATTGAAGAAAACTGAAGAGACCCCACAGATGGAGGCTGAACTCAGACACGGCCCAAGGACACTGCAGGTCCGGTTCTGGGGCACCACAGTAAAGCAAGTCACACCAATTTCTTGGTTTCCCAGTGCATATGAAAGTTACATCTACACTGTACTTTTGTCTATTACATGTGCAGCAGCATTATATCTTTAAAAAGGTACCGACCTTTATTTACAAATATTTTGTTGCTAAAATATATAAACAATTATCAGGTCATAATCTTTTGCTGGTAGAAAGTCTTGTCTAAATGCTGATGGCTGCTGACTGATCAGGGTGGTGGTTGCTGAAGGCTGGGGTGCCTGTGGCAATTTCTTAAAATGAGACAACAATGAATTCGGCTGCATTGATGGACTATTCATTTCACAAAAAAGTTAATCTGTAGCCTGCAATAATGCTGTCTGACAGCATTTTACCCACAGAACTTATTTCAGAACTGGAGCCAATCCTCTTAAGCCTCGCCACCATTTTATTATATAAAGAGTGTGTTAATGGAATAGTCCACAATGCCATTCCAAGTGTTCACAAGCATCTTCACCAGGAGTAGATTCTATTTCCAGAAACCACTTTCTTGGCTCATCCAGAAGAAGCAACTCTGCATCCATTCCGGTTTGATCATGAGATTGCAGACATCAGTCCCATCTTTAGGGTCCACTTTTAACTCCCGTTCTCTTGCTATTTCCACCACATCTGCAGTGACTTTCTCCACTGAGGTCTGGAACCCTCAATATCATCTGTGGGGGCTGGAATCTACTTCTTCCAAACTCCTGTTCATGTTGATATTTTGGCCTCCTCCCACGAATCACAAATGTTCTTAATGGTATTGAGAATGGTGGATCCTTTCCAGAAGGTTTTCAAGTTACTTTGCCCAGATCTATCAGAGGAGTCAATATCTACGGCAGCTATAGCCTTATGAAATGCATTTCTTAAATAATAAGACTTGAAAGTTTAAATTACTCCTTCATCCATGGGCTGCAGAACAGAGGCTGTATTAGAAGACATGAAAAGATCATTCATCTCCTTGTACATCTCCATCAGAGCTCTTAGTGATCAGGTGCATTGTCAATGACAGGCGTATTTTGAAAGGAGTCTTTTCTTCTGAGCAGTATTTCTCCACAGTGGGCTTAAAGTATTGAATAAACCGCTACAAGCAGGTGTGCTGTCATCCAGGCTTTGATGCTCCATGGCCAGAGCATAAGAAGAATAGATTTGCCATCATTCTGAAGGTCCTTAGGATTTGGGGGATGGTAATTGAACACCGGCTTCAACTTAAAGTCACCAGCTGGGGTGGCCCCTCACAAGAGTCAGCCTGTCCTCTGAAGCTTTGAAAGCAGGCATGGAGTTCTCCTCTCCAGCGATCAAAGCCCTAGATGGCGTCTTCTTCCAATAGAAGGTTGTTTTAGGCCAGGCTCACGCTTGTAATCCCAACACTTTGGGAGCCTGAGGGGTACAGATCGCCTGAGGTCAAGAGTTTGAGATCAGCCTGGCCAACATGGTGAAACCCCATCTCTACTAAAAATACCAAAATTAGCCAGGCACGGTGGCGGACACCTGTAATCTCAGCTACTTGGTAGGCTGAGGCAGAGAGAATTGCTTGAAACCGGGAGGTGGAGGTTGCAGTGAGCCAAGATCACACCACTGCATTCCAGTCTGGGCAACAGACAGAGACTCTGTCTCAAAAAAAAAAAAAAAAAAAAACCAAAAGGCTGTTTTTTTCTACATTGAAAAATCTGTTGTTGAGTGTAGCCGTTTTCATCAATCTTCTTAACTGGATCTTCCTGGTAACTTGCTGCAGCTTCTATATGAGCACCTGTCACTTCACCTTGTACTTTTATGTACGGAGATGACTTCTTTTTTTTTTAGACGGAATTTTGCTCTTGTTACCCAGGCTGGAGTGCAATGGCGCAATCTCGGCTCACCACAACCTCCGCCTCCCGGGTTCAGACAATTCTCCCGCCTCAGCCTCCTGAGTAGCTGGGATTACAGGCACGCACCACTGTGCCCAGCTAATTTTTTGTATTTTTAGTAGAGACGGGGTTTTACCATGTCGACCAGGATGGTCTCGATCCCTTGACCTCGTGATCCACCCGCCTCGGCCTCCCAAAGTGCTGGGATTACAGGCGTGAGCCACCGCACCCGGCCGAAGATGACTTCTTAAATCTCATGAACCGACCTTTGCTACTGTCAAACTTTTCTTCTACAGTTTCCTCGCCTCTCTCAGCTTTCATAGCATTTAAAAGAGTTGGGGCCTTGCTCACTCTGGATTAGGTTTTGGCTTCAGGGAATGTTGTGGCTTGTTTGATCTTCTATCCAGACCTCGAAAACTTTCTCCAGCTCAGCAATAAGGCTGCTTTGCTTTCTGATCATTCATGCGTCCACTGGAATAGCACTTTTAATTTCCTTCAACAGCTTTTCCTTTGCATTTGCAGCTTGGCTAACTCTCCGGCTCAGGAGGCCAGCTTTCAGCTTCTCTCAGCTTCTGTCATGCCTTCTTCACTACGCTTAATCATGTCCAGCTTTTGATTTAAAGTGAGAGACATCAGACTCTTCTTTTCACTTGAACAATTAGAATTGGTCTAATTTCTTTCTTTTCTTTTCTTTTTTTTTTAGACAAAATCCCACTCTGTTACCTGGGCTGAAATGCAGTGGCAGTCTTGGCTCACTACGACCTCCACCTCCCAGGTCCAAGCAATTCTCCTGCTTCAGCCTCCCGAGTAGCTTGGATTACAAGTGCCCACCACTACACCCAGCTAATCTTTTGCATTTTTAGTAGAGATGTGGTTTCACCATGTCAACAAGGCTGGTCTTAAACTCCTGACCTTGTGATTCACCCACCTCAGCCTCCTAAAGTGCTGGGATTACAGGCTTGAGCCACCACACCCAGGCTAATTGGCCCAATTTCAATGTTGTTGTATCTCAGGGAAGAGGGAGCCCCAAGGAGAGGGAGAGAAACAGGGAAAGGCTGGTCGGTGGAACAGTCAGAACATACACAACATTTATTAAGTTCACCATTTTATAAAGATGTAGTTACTGGCCTCAAAATAATCACAACAGTAACATCAAAGATCACTGATCACAATGCAAGAATTAAGGAAAGAGGAAAGAAATACAAAATGTGGCTCAACAGTTAAGGACAGGTTTATTTTAGAGAAAACAAACCTGAGAGGGGCTTCCGGCTGAGTTACATTAGAGAGCCCTCCTCTCTTACAGACTAAGGATATTTAAGGGTTTTGGAAAGGGGGGCTTGTCACAGGTTCAGAATGTTTCTATCTGAAGGAAAATTTATTGTAGGATTGGAATGTCTCTGGTCAGAGGGGAGGCTATCTCTGGGTTGGCATGTTTCTTGTCAAAGAAGGGTTTATCTTAGGCTTGGAATGTTTCTGGTTATGCTGACATTAGTCACTAGGGCTGACGTCTTGAGGCTGGATTAGGTGGTTTTTAATCAAGAAAAACTTAGAATGGTGGTGTTCATTCAAGATGGCAGCGTTCCTGCTCTGTCACACAGATCATCCTAACAGATACAGTAATGATGAAAAATTTTGAAGTGCTGGTGGGAACTACCAAAATGGAACCCAGAGGTCCACAGTGAGCACATGCTGTTGGAAAAATTATACTGGCAGACTTGTCCAACCACAGGGTTGCCACAAACCTTTACTTTGTTAAAAAAAAAAGAAAAAATCTCAAGGTGCAGTGTAGTATAAAAACTGGTATGCCAGTATGACCCTGGATTGAATGATTTATCTGTAAAAGAAATTATTTGGGGAACTGGTGAAATCTGAATAGAGTCTGTGGATTAGGTGGCAGTGTATGATGTTAGTTTTCTGATTCTGATGGTTGCAGCTGCTTACGCTGTAGTGTCTTTGTGTAAAGTAGACCCCAGCATATTCAATACTGTCAGACATCATGCCCGCTGCTCACTGTACAAAAGTTTAGAAAAAGAACAAATTTGTTTGGGTGATATAAACATATCATATCTATTTGAGACAGAATGATAAAGAAATGTGCTCAAATGTCTACAGTTAGGAAATCTCAGCGAAAGGTATTCAGGATTTATTTGTACTGTTCATTCAACTTTCCACTACGTTTGAAAAATTTTTTAAGTAAAATAGTAAAACCAAAATAGACTATGGATGGGAACTTAATTATATTCGTGTGGTGAAATTTCATACACATTCAAAAACCACATTTAGTAAACGACATGAGCAAATACATTTTCTTCAGAAATCAGTATATAAAGCAATATGTGTAATATGGCTTAACCTGGGAAAACATGTGCTTAAGAAAAAAAGACATAAAAGAAATATATGAAGTGCAAAGATGGAATTATCTTCGAATGGTGACATTTCCAGATGATTGCCGTAGGTTCTTGGTAGTAATTATATTTTTATTTTGGATTTGTTTTTTAAATAAACATTTGCGGGTGTCTGGCCCTTTTAAGAAAAACAAAATGTTATTCTACGAAACGACACTGACAATGAGTCAACTGAAGGCCTGGCTACAAGTTTCCTCTCCGTGCTGGGGAGCATTTTCCTGACGCCGTCTGAAGCCTCCGACTGGAAATCTTGTTTCACAAAATCCAAAGCTTCTGTCCTTACACCGGATTCCTCGGGAAATTCTTTTGTCCTACTTGTATTAACCAATTCAGCTGTGAGGAGCACAGGAGCCGGGACTCCGCCCTTAGCTGGGCTCAGAAGGTGTGTGTATTTTAGCACCGGCTGAGAACTGAGGGAGCTAATCTTCAGAGGCTGCCTGCCATCCCATTCAACAACATAAAAAGCAATTTGTTTAGGGGGAGAAAAGCCATTTCAACATGAAAATTGGTTTCACAACAACATGCCTGATAAAACTGCACATGAAGGAACCCCTGGCTGGTCTCTCTCCCCCAGGCCCCCCCACACCCAGTCCCTCGTTTCCCTCTCTTTTGTAACTGTCGCCACAATGATAAAGGAAGCTCTGTCAATGGATAAACATGCTGGAACGCATTTCACCTCTGGAATTGTGGACCAAGACTATCCACGCTTTCCATAAAAAAACAAAATATGTGGTCATTCTGCTGGTTCTACCTGCACCCATTCTAAAGTTTGCATGCCATCACCTGGAGCTCAACCTCAAAAATTCATCCTTGACTCCTCCCCTTCTTATCAATAGTGCCTCCAGCACCCAGAGTGGTGTGTCAAAGACATCACACTTTGCTTCTGCTTCAAACTTCTCACTGACTCCCATTCATTCATTCATTCAACAAGCAGGCACAGGACTGCTTTTCCACACCAGGTCAGAGCCCATGGACATGGAGCAAAGTCAGATTCATCTCCTTTGATGTCCCAGGCTCTTCCAGAACTGGGCCATCCACACCTTCTTCTAAGCACCTCAGCCACGCCCAACTTCTAGGCGCCTCAGCCACGCCCACCCTCTTCGACCCACCTCAGCCACTCCCACCTTCTTTTACCTACCTCAGCCACGCCCACTTTATAGGCACCTCAGCCACGCCCATGCTCTTCTACCCACCTCGGCCACGCCCACCTTCTAGGCACCTCAGTCACACCCACACTCTTGTGAGCACCTTAGCCATGCCCATCCTCTTCCAAGCACCTCAGCCACGCCCACCCTCTTCTACCCACCTCAGCCACTCCCACCTTCTTTTATCTACCTCAGCCACGCCCACTTTATAGGCACCTCAGCCACGCCCACGCTCTTCTACCCACCTTGGCCACGCCCACCTTCTAGGCACCTCAGCCACACCCACCCTCTTCTAAACACCCCAGCCATGCCCACCTTCTTCTAAGCACCTCGGCCACTCCCACCCCCGTAATTTCAACACTTTGGGAGGCCAACGTGGGTGGATCACTTAAGAGGTCAGGAGTTCAAGACCAGCCTGGACAACGTGGTGAAACCCCGTTTCTACTAAAAATACAAAAATTAGCCAGGCGTAGTGGCCCATCCCAGCTACTAGGGAAGCTGAGACAGGAGAATCATTTGAACCCAGAGGTGGAGGATGCAAAGAGCCAAAATCACCCTCCTGGTACTTCAGGCTGAGTGACAGAGTGAGACTGTGGATCAAAAATAAATAAATAAAACCCTTCTGTTCTCTATAAATTACCCAGCCTTCGACATTTCTTTAAAGCAGCACAAAAACAGACTAACACACAGAAATCCTGATTAACTCACCTTTCCCGCCCACCCCTAACGGTTCCTCACACTTCAGACCATGCTCTCTTCTATCCCATAATTACTCCCATGCCCTATTTCAGGGAGGCAGATTTAAGATTTGTTCTCCTATCTCCTCACACAGGACTGTCCTGTGAAATCTTTTCTCTTTTGCAAAACCCATCACCACAGTGATTGGCTCATTGCACATGGGCAGAACAGGCACTGTTATAAGAGTTACCAGGCCAGGCCAGGCATGGTGGCTTATACCTGTAATCCCAGCACTTTGGGAGGTGGAGGCGGGCAGATCACCTGAGGTCAGGAGTTCAAGACCAGTCTGGCCAACATAGTGAAAGCCAGTCTCTACTACAAATACGCACACACAAAAACAGCCAGACATGGTGGCAGGTGTCTGCAGTCCCAGCTACTGGGGAGGCTGAGGCAGGAGAATGGCTTGAACCCAGGAGGCGGAGGTTGCAGCGAGCCAAGATCATGCCACTGCACTCCAGCCTGCACAACAAGAGTGAAACTCCATCTCAAAAAAAAAAAAAAAGACAGTTATCAGAACAGACAGTAGCTGCCTTCTGTCTGCCTCGGGTCCTTGCTGTCTCCCGGGTTGGATTCTCAAAAGCTCATCATTGCCTGTAAGACGACCCTGTATGCATATGTCAGGGACATCATAACAAAGGACCACAGGCCAGGTGGCTTCAACAGCACAAGTCTATTGTCACTGTCCTGGGGCTGGAGTTTGCCACCAAGGTATCTGTAGGGTTGGTGCCCTCCAGAGCCTTGGGCAAGAATCTGTTCCACGCCTCTCTCCCCTGGCTTCCTGGAGTTCGCTGGACTCTTTGGTGGTGCTTGGCTTGTAGCTCTCTGCCTTCCTCTTCACACAATGTTCTTCCTGTGTGTGTGTCTCTGTCCCAATTTCCCCTTTTAGTTTTTTTGTTTTGTTTTGCTTTGCTTTGTTTTTGAGACAGAGTCTTGCTCTGTTACCCAGGCTATAGTGCAGTGGCACGATCTCGGCTCACTACAATCTCCGCCTCCCGTATTCAAGCGACTCTCCTGCCTCAGTCTCCCGAGTAGCTGGGATTACAGGCGCACGCCACCATGCCCAGCTACTATTTTGAATTTTTCGTAGAGACAGGGTTTCGCCATGTTAGCCAGGATGGTCTTGATCTCCTGACCTCGTGATTCGCCCGCCTCGGCCTCCCACAGTGCTGGGCCCAATTTCCCCTTTTATAAGGACACTGGCATTAGACGAGAGATATCTTAATAACCTCATTCTACATCAATTTATCTCAGTGAAGATCCTGTCTCTAAATGAGGCCACATTCTGATGTCCTTGAGGGTTAGGGCGCCAACATACATTTTTGGGGGGCACAATTCAACCCCGTAACAGACCCACACCTCACGTTCAGGAGTCGGTCGTCAGTAACGCCCCCCACATGGGGACCCTTTCCAATGCGCTACCTTCTCCCACATCCTGCTCTCAGCCAGGGAACGTTCTGAATGCGCCTGCAAGACTCACCAGCTACCTTCCACCCATGAGCCTGCTTGGCAGATGGAATTTTTGTTGCTGTCGTTAGAGACAGGGGCTCACTCTGTGGCCCAGGCTCAAGGGCAGCAGCACCGTCCTAGCTCACCACAGCCTTGAACTCCTGAGCTCAAGCGATCCTTTCATCTCAGCCTCCCGAGCTGCTGGAACTACAGGTGCGCGTCATCACACCTGGCTATTTTTTCTTTTTATTCTTCTTTTGTTTTTTAGACAGAGTCTTGCTCTGTCACCCAGAGCTGGAGTGCAGTGGTGTCATTTCGGCTCAATGCAACCTCTGTCTCCCTGCAACCTCCATCTCCCCAGTTCAAGTGATTCTCCTGCCTCAGCCTCCCAAGTAGCTGGGGTTACAGGTCACCACGCCCAGCTAACTTTTGTATTTTTAGTAGAGATGGGTTTTCACCGTGTTGGCCCGGCTGGTCTCGAACTCCTGACCTCAAATAATCCACCCGCCTCGGCCTCCCGAAGTACCTGCATTACAGGCGTGAGCCACCATCCCTGGTCTATACACTCTTTCCAAGCCCAAAGCTATGAAGAGAATTCATAGGTCTCTGCCTCCCCTATGGGGAGACCAGAGTTCTCTGAAAACAAAACAAAACAGGGTGTTCTGTTTATGCCAAGATGACTGTGGCTTCAGAACCTTCACACTCACATCCGCCCCCATTCCTGTTGTGTCTCATTTCCTCCGAGAGCCATAGGGAGCCACCATCTTCACACCGCTGGACTTTGCAAGGTGCAAGAGAGCCACACGCGAAAGAGATATTCCGAGGGGCACCGCAGTCCCTTTGCGTGTAGTGACCAGTGACAAGGTTTGCTACAACCTATCTACCTGCCAGGAGCCACAGGTCTCAGCAGGCCAGAAGCTTAGCCGTAGGAACAACACTGAGAAATCCCCGGTGATGGTCCTAGAAGCAGAACTTGGGAGACGCTTCCCAGACAACACTGTCACACATTTGCCCTCCAGGAAACTTTGGGTCCTCAGACCTCAACTCCCAGCCACCAGCTGAGGGGGGTGGGGGGGGCCAGGGAGGATTTGAGTCTTTCCTGATTTTCTTAGGTTCTAAATGTGACAGAAACCATTCCCCAGGCTATGGACATGCTCCTCTAGGCTGCACCAAATCTCATTCAGGTCTTTCCATGCTGCAAAGGTGATCTCAGGTCACTGCATGGGGGAGAGGGTTGGGAGGAATGAACCGCTCCAAATAAGGAAGGCACTGTTTGTCCCCAGACTGTTTCTGGCTAGTTGGACAAATACACTCAAATACACAGCTGTTTTGTCAGTATCTGAGCTATGTCCCTGTCATGGCTGAGTGTCAATCAAGGCAACCACCAGGACAGGGTAGAAACTCAGTGTTCACACTGGGCTCCCCAGGCCACCAGAATCAAGCCACTTTTCCTATAATTCAGTCTCAAATGGTGAACGTTAAGACCAGCACTTCTTGCTTAGAGACTCAAATTCTCTTCCAAGAAGGGTATTTAAGGACCTTCCTCTAACACCCTTGGGCTGCGGCAATCTCACCTGCCAGGGGACATTATTACAGGGAGACCGCGCCTAAGTGTGGACTGCCCCCCAAAATATGCCCACTGTTCCAATAGGAGAGACCCTGCCTCTCTCTGCCCTTCGGGAACCTCTAGGGCAGGTGTGGTGGCAGGATCCTGGTCAGAAATTACCTGTCTGTTGCCAGTACTGGGTTTCTAGGAAGTTGTCAGGCAGGCAGGTACACTGGCTCACTCCCATAATCCCAGCACTTTACAAGGTCGAGGCGGGAGGATTGCTTGAGGCAAGGAGTTCAAGTCCAGCCTGGGCAACATAATAAGACCTTGTCTCTGCAAAATTAAAGAAAAAAAAAATAGCCGGCCAGGTGCGGTGGCTCACGCCTGTAATCCCAGCACTTTGGGAGGCCAAGGTGGGTGGATCATGAGGTCAAGAGACCATCCTGGCCAACATGGTGAAACCCCGTTTCTACTAAAAATACAAAATTAACTGGGTGTGGAAGCACGCTTTTGTAGTTCCAGCTACTTAGAGGTTGAGGCAGGAGAATCGCCTGAACCTGGGAAGTGGAGGTTGTAGTGAGCTGAGATCGCGCCACTGCACTCCAGCCTGGCAACAGAGTGAGACTCCAACTCAAAAAAAAAAAAAAAAATAGCCGAGGATGGTGATATGTGCCTGTGATATGTGTCTAGCCAACAGAGTGAGTACCTGTCTCGGAAAAGAAAGTTGTTAGAAAAAGGCCCTCTCTGGCTCTCTGGGTAGGGGGAGGTCGGCAAGTGTCCTGGCCTTTCATCTCAGGATGTCCACTGGGTCGTTTCTGCCACTGGGCATCTGAAGGATGCTCTGCCTGGTATCAGCCTGGGAGCTGGTCCTTGCTAAGCTGGGCTGTGCTTGTGAGAACGATCTTTCACAGCATGCCCAGTGCTTGTGGCGTGAGACTTCCACGTTTCCAAGGCAGCTGGAACCACTAATAATTCTCATTCCAGTGCAATGGTGTGGACAGCGGCCCAGAGAAACTGCTTTGTGAACTGGACACTAGGAGGGAGGTCTCTAAAACCGGGTCCCATGATGCCATGTCCCTGCAGTGGTGCAGAAGCATCCCTTTGCCACGAAAGCTTCGGGCTAGATCACAGAAGGCCAGGGTTGGGAAAATGGAAAACGGCTCCAAGTCCTACAAATATAAACTCATGACCTAGGGCCAGACAAACTGCCTCCTTTAATAAGGAGGGAAGGAAAATTTAAAAAAAAAAAAAGAGGCATACTACAGGACTGCTGACACCTTGTCTAGCATCTCGCAAAATGCCTTGGCCAAGCTGAACCTGAACTTGAACAAAGCTCACCGTCTGCATGTCTGATGACTGGCCCAGAAGAACTCAATTGCCATCAGTGAAGGACTGGCCAAACACGCTTGATGAAAAATCCTCCAATATCCCGAATTGGCCTCTGAAGCTCTGGATTATAGAAGCAGAAGGTAACTCACACGGTACTGGCTGGAGGACGCCAGTGTGCCAGCAATGTCTCTTCTTTGCAAAGGGCACTGAACTCCCGGGATGAAAATGCCCTGAGGAAGCTTTACCCCGTTTGCCCTGATTTAACCCAGAGGGTCTCTTACCTACTAAAAACTCAGATGTTGAAGTCCTAATCTCCAGAAAGGGCTTTTAAGGAGATCACAGAGGTTAACTAAGGTCACAGAGTAAGGCTGGTGTCCTCCAGAGCCAGGCCCAGTGGGGCACACCCGTAATCTCAACGCTTTAGGAGGCTGAGGAGAGAGGATTACTTGAGGCCAGGGGTTTGAGACCAACTCAACATAATGAGGGCAACATCATTAGATCCTGTCTCTACAGTTTTTTTCTTTAATTAGCTGGGCCTGGTGGTTCGTGCTTTTAGTCCCAGCTACTTGGGAGGCTGAGGTGGGAGGATCGCTGAGCCCAAGAGTTGGAGGCTGCAGTGAGCTATGACGACACCACCATACTCTAGCTTGGTCCACAGAGCATGGTCACATCGCTAAAGAAAATAATGAAAATCAATTAATTTTTAAAAAGAAAAGGAAGAAACCCCAGGGGTCTCACGCTCTCTCCCTGCATGCCCAGAGAAAAGGTAATTTGAGGGCACGGTGAGAAAGTCACCACCTGCAAGCCAGAAAGAGAGGCTCCGCCAGAAACCAAGCTTGCCAACGCTTTGAACCTGGACGTCCAGCCTCCAGAACAGTTAGCAAATACGTGTTGTTTCGGCCAGGTGTTCTGTGATCCTTCGTTACGGCAGCCTGAGCAGACAAACAGAGCATCACTTGGGGGTTCAAAAAGTGAGTGATCCAACTTACCAGACAGAGACCCTGTGTACCAGGGACGGCTAATACATTAGTTCCCCATTTCTGCTGTAACAAATTACCCTAACTCCACGGCTTAAAACCACACAAATTTATTACCTTCTAGCTCTGATGTCACAGGTCCAAAGTGAGTCTTACAGGGCTAAAATTGGTGGCGTTGGGGACGGTGCCCTCTGGAAGGTCAGCAAATAATCCATTCCTTGCCTCTTCCAGCTTCTAGGCACCAACCATGGCTCCCTCCTCCACCTTCAAAGCCAGCTAAATGCATTTTCTCCTCTCTAACCTCCTGCCTCGTTCTCATAAGGCCCCCTGTGGCACACTAGACCCACTCAGATGCTGCAGGAGAATCTCTTCATCACGTCTGCAAAGTCCCTTTTGCCATATAAGGTAACGTATTCCAAGGCTCCAAGGTTAGGACATGAACATCTTTGCGGGGGCCATCATTCAGCTAACACAGGCAACTGGTGGTCCAGAATCACCCACTGAGATTCTCTAAAAGAGGACAAACCAAGGAGAACCTGGAAGGCCATCGAGGTCCAACAAGGGGCTTCGATGTATAAGCCAAGAGCGTGGCATGGACTTACCCGATGATGGAAGATTGTTTTCCTAAGGGAACCAAGGAATAGAAGGATTACAGGCGAAACTGCTTGGATAGGCAGGACCAGCTGCTCAGGGAGGACCCCAGAATTCAGAATCAAATCCTGGGAAGAGCTCCCTGTATCTTCAGACCGTGGTGCAGGGAGGCATGCTCCAGCAGCATCTGCCCAAATGTGGGCAGCCTGATGGACCGCAGGCAATTGGGCCCATAACACTAGGACCCAAGGCACAAAGCCTGGCTAATGCCCACACTGACTCGCTTGAAGACAAGACTCCATCACTGTCTCTGTGCCTGGAAGCCAGCAGAGACATCCCTCAACGAAGGGCCTCATAAGTCCCCATGTCACCACCGCAGGGACCTATAGGCAGAGCTTGGGGCAGCTCAAGCCGGGCGTCCCAACAAACTGAGCCATGCCCACCGCCATCCAGACATAAGTGCCCTACTGGGGCAAAGTGTTCTCTCTGTGTCATGATCTCCTCACTCTGAGGGATGCATCTCCCATGGTAGGAGGGCTCTGGGGATCAGAGAGGCGGAAACCACCAGTTCCTTCTACAGCTGCTTCAGGATGACGGGGCTGAACACCACAACCCCACCTGCAAAAACCTCAGAGGCACAGACTTCAAATCACAAGGCACTTCATGCACTTGTAAGTCTCTGTGAGTGGTGGTGCTGGGTGCGGAGAGGATGCCAGGATCATTACCAAGACAGAACCTACAGAAGGCGTGATCACCATGGATGAGCCAGCTGTTCGTGAAATGACATAAACACCAGTCAGATTGATGGAAGTACAAAACAAGGTCCTAATTTATTAACAAACACCAGCATGACCATGTCACAGTACTCCAGCCTGAGTGACAAAATGACACCTTGTCTCAAAAAAAAGAAAGAGAGAAAATCGTCAATGCAGGGTGATGTAAACCAGCAAATACACATAAAAGCTGTAAATATATAGAAAAGGGCATGATCAGTTCTGGACTGTCTACATTTTCATTTATTCGGTCAGCCAGTCATTCAACAAACATTCTGTTTTAACCCCAGCCATATGCAAGACTCTCTGCTGCACACTGAGAATACGGCAGGAACAGGACCAACACCATCCCCGACCAGACAGAGGTTAACCTCCATTTATGTGAAATGTCCAGAATAGGTACATCTATAGGGATGGAAAGCAGGTTAGTAGCTGCCTAGGGCTGGAGGGGTCTGCGGAACATGCGGGGTGAACTGCCAATGGGCATGGATATTTAGTGAGTGATTGACGAGAATGTGCTAAAATTGACTGTTGGGATGGTTGCGGAAATCTGTGAATATATTGAGTTGGTGCAAAAGTAACTGTGGGTTTTGCCATTAAAAGTAATGAGAACTGTTGGCCAGGCACAGTGGCTCAAGCCTGCAATCTAAGCACTTTGGGAGGTTGAGGCAGGCAGATCACCTGAGGTCAGGAGTTCGAGACCAGCCTGACCAACATGGTGAAATCCCATCTCTACTAAAAATACAAAATTAGCTGGGTATGGTGGCGCATCCCTGTAAACCCAGTTACTTGGGAGGTTGAGGCAGGAGAATCACTTCAACCCAGGAGGTGGAGGTTGCAGTGAGCTGAGATTGCACCACTGCACTCCAGCCTGTGCAACAAGAGCAAAACTCAGTCTCAAAAAAAAAAAAAAGAAAACATAATGAGAACTATCGCAAGCATCTTGTAACCTAAGGTGGCTGCATTAAGGGTTTGAAAGTACCCAAGTCTCGGTGCCATTTTTGACTAAATTAGCACTAGAGCTGCCCTATCTCTTACCTTTAATTATGTGAGATTTTAAAAGAAACAAACAGGCTGAGTCCAGAGGCTCACACCTGTAATCCCAGCACTTTGGGAGGAGGGGGCAGATGGATCACTTGGAGTAAGGAGTTTGCCATAAAAAGCAATGGCAAACCCTGCAATTACTTTTGCACCAACTAAACATTAAAAACAATTAAGTGGTACATTTTAAAGGGTGAATTTGTGATACGTACATTATATCTCAATTTTTTTTTAAGCCGGGGCTCGTGTCACCCAGGCTGGAGTACAGCGGCGTGATCGTAACTCACTGCAGCCTCCAGTTCCTGGACTCAAGTGATCCTCCTGCCTCAGCCTTCCAAGTAGCTGGGACTACAGGTATATTCCACCATGCCTGGATAAGTTTTTTAATTTTTTTGTAGAGATGGGATCTTGCTATGTTGGCCAGGCTCGTCTCAAACTCCTGTACTCAAGCAATCCTCACACCTTTGGCCTCCCAAAGCACTGAGACTACAGGTGTGAGCCATGGGTCCTGGTCAACATGTGATAACTTCTTAGATATGGAAGTCCTGCGTGCTATGGGAGGACTCAGGGGTTTCCAACAATGCCTAGTGACAGAAAGGTCTGGAAAGTTTCCCAGAAAAGGCGACATTTCCATTGAAATATGCTTCCAGAGAAGGACTTAATCATGCAAAGCGAGAAACAAAACAGTTTCAGAGGGGGAAAAAAAACAGTATTTTTGAACAACAGAAGAAAGTTCCAGAAAACTGGAGAAGAGAGGAGGCAGGAGAAGTGGATATGGAGGACAGACCGTTTCAACTGGCTTTCCAATTTCCAGAAGATACGAATTCCCCTCAGGGGCAAAGGGAAAGCATTTGAAGTTTGTTTGTTTGTGTGTGTGTGTGTTTGTTGTTTTTGAGACAGAGTTTCGTTCTTGTTGCCCAGGCTGGACTGCAATGGCACAATCTCAGCTCACAGCAACCTCCACCTCCCGGATTCAAGTGATTCTCCTGCCTCAGCCTCCTGAGTAGCTTGGATTAAGGGCACCCACCACCACGCTGGGCTAATTTTTTGTATTTTCAGTAGAAACGGGATTTCACCATGTTGGCCTGGCTGGTCTCGAACTCCTGACCTCAGGGGATCCACCCACCCTGGCCTCCTAAAGTGCTGGGATTCTAGGCGTGAGCCACCGCGCCTGGCCCATTTGAAGGTTTTAAGAGACGATTGACAGAAACAGATTTCCATTTCACTCATTCAGCCAGCCAAGACATATTTAATATGAACCTTTGATGGAGAGGCCCTGCTCTAGGGGAGAAGCGGAGGAACGGAACAGACAAGGCCTCTTCCCTCCTGTCCTTCACGTTATCCTGTGAGATGCTGACAATAAACACTAGGCATGTAAATGAACACCGTCATTAAACACTTCGGAGACATCCCCCGGCAGCAGCCATGTGGGGAGAGAGGACTGAAAGGAAAGCAAGACCAGAAAGGAGGAGACAGAGGAGGAGGTCCTGGCCAGAGGCCAGGCGGGAGATGAGTCTGCACGAGGCAGAGCATGTGGAATGCCTCCCCACAAACATTCCTTCCCCACGCCAACCCTCCAGCCCAACCTTCATCCTGGCCAGTGGAACCTGCTTCCCCCTCCAACGGCTGAAAATGCCAGAAACCCGTTTTCCCAGCCTTGCTTAGCTAGCGCGTGCGGAAGTGACCCAATCACGGCCCCCGGGACCTGACGGGAAGACTGCAGAGGGACTTCGTGGGTAGGTTTTCCCTCCCCGTAAGGAGTGACACAGCAAGACACATCCCCCGCCTTTACCTGATGTGTCTGTGTCTCAAGTCCTGCTGAGAACTGCTGGGGGCATCTTGTAACTCTAAGGACTGAAGCATGCCGGGTCGTGGAGTGAGCAGTCTGACTGGCCAAGTCTTGATGCTGCTTCTGACTCACTAAATCAGCCCTGTAGCTGCCCTATCTCTTACCTCTCCTTGTGTGAGACTTATTTATTTACTCTATTTATTTTTAGGCTGCAGTGCAGTGGTGAGATCTAGGCCCACTACGACCCCCGCCGCCCAGACTCAAGTGATTCTCGTGCCTCAGCCTCCCGAGTAGCTGGAATTACAGGCATAAGCCACCACGCTCGGCTAATTTTTGGATTTTTAGTGGAGACGGGGTTGGCCAGTCTGGTCTTGAACTCTCGACCTCAGGTGATCCGCCCGCCTGGGCCTCCCTAAGTGCTGGGATTACAGGCGTGAGCCACTGCAGCCGGCTGTTATTATGTGAGCCTCTAAAAGAAACAAACGAAGAGCCTCTCACGGATGAAGTCATTTTTGGTTGGGTATTCTGCTTATTGCGATCAAAAACGGCTTCAGTGATATGCTGTGCAATGCTAGAACACTTGCAGTAGAGAGTTAAAGAACTAGAGCCTGGGCAACATAGCAAGACCCCACCTCAAAAACATTTTTAAAAAAATTAGCCAGTCATGTGGTGTGTGCTTGTAGTCCAGCTACGTGGGAGGCTGAGGCGGGAAGGGTCACTTGAACCCAGGAGGGTGAGGCTGCAGGGAACAATGGCCACGCCACTGTACTCCAGCCGGGGCAGCAGAGCAAGACCCTGTCTCTAAAATAAAAAATACCCAGGCATAGTGGCTCACGCCTGTAATCCCAGCACTTTGGGAGGCCAAGGAGAGTGGATCACCTGAGGTCAGGAGTTTGAGACCAGCCTGGCCAACATGGTGAAACCCCGTCTCTATTAAAACACAAAACTCAGCCAGGCGTGGTGGTGGCTGCCTGTGATTCGAGCTACTAGGGAGGCTGAGGCAAGAGAATTGCTTGAACCTGGGAGGCAGAGGTTGCCGTGAGCTGAGATGACTCTATTGCACTCCAGCCTGGGTGGCAGAGTGAGACTCCATCTTTAAAATAAAATAAAATAAAATAGAAAATGGGTAGGAGCCAGAAATATTTAGAAAGAAGAATTGACAGAGCCGGGTGGTGAAAGAAACAGATCTCTCTGAAGTCTGCGGCCCAAAGATAGACCATTAATCACCGAGTCAGGGAGCAGAGAAAAGAGCGGACGTGGACAGCGTGGAGGTTCCCTTGGGAGTCCCGAAGTGAAGGCAGGTGAGAACAGACGGAAGGGCATGGGCTGGTCTGGGCAGCCAACGCAAACACGTCCAGCTGGCATCCCTTATCCTGTCGGTCTGCACGCTAAGCTACACAGTAATACACAGACCAGCATGGTTATTCTACTGAGATGCCAGGGAGAGATGAGGTCACCATAAAATACTACTCCCTGGTGAGTTCTCATGATGGCCACAGGAAGGAAGAGACATCAGTCACAGTCATCAACATTAAAGAACATTTTATTTACTTTCTTTTTCTTTTTATATTTTTGAAACAGAGTCTCGCTCTTGTCACATAGGCTGGAGCACAGTGATGCGACCTGGCACCACTGCAACCTCCGCCTCCTGGGTTCAAATGATTCTCCTGCCTCAGCCTTCCGAGTAGCTGGGATGACAGGTGTGTGCAACCATGCCCGGCTAATTTTTGTATTTTTAGTAGAGACAGGGTTTCGCCATGTTGGCCAAGGTGGTCTCGAACTCTTGACTTCAACTGATCCACCCACCTCGACCCCACAGGTGCTGGGATTACAGGCGTGAGCCACTGTGCCCAGCCAGAACACCTTATTTTTGCTTTTTTGCTTGTTTGTTTGAGACAGTTGCGCTCTTGTTACCCAGGCTGGAGTGCAATGGCACGATCTCAGCTCACTACAACCTCCAGGTTCAAGTGATTCTCCTGCCTCAGCCTCCCAAGTAGCTGGGATTACAGGCATGCGCCACCACACCCAGGTAAGTTTTATATTTTTAGTAGAGATGGGGTTTCTTCGTGTTGGTCAGGCTCGTCTCCAACTCCTGATCTCAGGTGATCTGCCCACCTTGGCCTCCCAAAGTGCTGGGATGACAGGCGTAAGCCACCAAGCCCAGCCAGAACACTCTATTTTTGTGCAACACTGGAGTATGCCTTGAATGCTTAGCAGTTGCACAACATGGACATTTGTGGTTCCACTGCAACCCTGATAAATAACAGTGAGTCCAAGAACTTGAAGCTCTGCTGTAATAATGAGCTACTTATTTCCCTCCAGCCCGGGATTCTGAGGCCTGGGAGGGGCATGCTGCTAATGGCAAGTCCCTGCGTGGAGAAAGCACTGTCAGCAGGCTAGCCCTGCATATTGACAGAAAGCCAGGAGAAGTCACATACTCACTTCCCAGCCTCCTTGTTTCAAGAGGTAACCCGGGAACTCAATCTTGGTCAATGAAACCTAACGAAGTTGAACAAAAATTGGCAGGGAGCTTCTGGGATACCTTGCGCTTTTCTGATGGAAAGGACAGACAGAGCTGGGTGTCTCCATGACCCTTCTCCCCTCTCCTCCTTCTGTAGAGTCAGGTCACCATGGCAGGAGCTCCAACAGCCATTTTGTGATCATGAGGAGAAAAAAAAAACTAACTCAATAAATAAAAGAATGACATAGGAGGGTTCCGTGCCATCACTTGGGAAATCTCAAGGGAACCTCCAAATTATTTATATCTGTCCTTCCTTCTGTATTCCCTGACACAGCGATTCATGATCTACCTGTTGAGCTGGTGGTCACAGACTTTAAAAATATCTATCTCTTTCATCTTCAGTGATAATCACCGAGCCCTGTCAACTCCCCTTTCTAAAGAAGAATAAGGTGGAGGAAAATGGAAAGAGGCCTAAATGGAGTCATCAATCAGTTGAATCCAAGGTAGTGACTTTCCCCCCAGACTTCTCTTACAAAACCATGACAAAAAAGAATTCTATTTGCTTCAGGCACTCGATTTGTTTTCTTACAGCTAAAGATATCCTAAATTATCTAGAATTTGGTATCTAAAATGGTGGCCTGAGGCAGCAGACCCTAAAATATGGAACTCTCTGCACAAAGGAGGTAGAATACTGGGCAAAGAAGACTCGACTATTCTGAGCTAGCAAGTTGGTGATTCTTGCACCGTATCTTCTCGCTTTTAAGAAGATGAGAAGAGCTGAATGATGAGAACACATGGACACATCGGGGGGAGCAATACACACGGGAGCCTGTAGGGGGCGGTCAGTGGGGGTGGGAGGAGGGAGAGCATCGGGAAGAGAAGCTGAGGGATGCTGGGTTTCACACCTATGTGCCGCAAACCACCGTAACACACGCTCACCTATGCAAGAGACCTGCACACCCTGCACGTTAGCCCTGAACTGAAAACAGAACTTGAAGAAAAAAAATAAAAAGTTGCTGATTCTCTGCAAAGAACTAAAACAGATTCACAAGAAAAAAACAAGCCCATTCAAAAGTGGGCAAAGGATATGAACAGAGGCTTTACAAATGAAGACATACATGAGGCCAAGAAACATATGAAAAAATGCTCATCGCTGGTCATTAGAGAGATGCAAATCAAAACCACATTGAGATACCATCTCACACCAGTTAGAATGGCGATCATTAAAAAGTCTGCAGACAACAGATGCTGGAGAGGATGTGGAGAAATAGGAACACTCTTACACTGTTGGTGGGAGTGTAAATTAGCTCAACCATTGTGGAAGACAGAGTGGCGATTCCTCAAGGACCTAGAAATTAGAAATAGAAATTCCATTTGACCCAGCAATCCCATTACTGGGTATGTATCCAAAGGTCTATAAATTGTTCTACTATAAGGACACATGCACATGAATGTTCATTGCAGCACTGTTTACAAGAGCAAAGACCTGGAACCAACCCAAATGCCCATCAATGATAGACTGGACAGGGAAAATGTGGCACATATACACCACAGAATACTATGCAGCCATCAAAAACGATGAATTCATGTCCTTTGTAGGGACATGGATAAACCTGGAAACCATCATTCTCAGCAAACTGACACAAGAACAGAAAATCAAACACCGCATGTTCTCACTCATAGGCGGGTGTTGAACAGTGAGAACACATGGACACAGGGAGGGGAGCACTACACACTGGGGTCTGTTGGGGGGAACTACGGGAGGGACAGCAGGGGGTGGGAAGCTGGGGAGGGATAACATGGGGAAAAATGCCAGATATAGGAGATGGGGAGGAAGGCAGAAAACCACGTTGCCGTGTATGTACCTATGCAACAATCTTGCATGTTCTTCACATGTACCCCAAAACCTAAAATGCAATTTTATATATATATGTGTGTGTGTGTATACGTGTGTATATATATACATGTATGTATATATACGTATATATATATTTAAGTTGCTGATTCTTGTAATATAGGGACAAATCTAGGAATTGAATGATGTAATATTATATATATGTTACATATACGTTAGGATTTGGGTATGTGTCAGTTCCTTCTAGAAGTTTTCAACAACGTTCTGTAAGAGACAAACAGACTAGAGGTAAGTGGTGTTACGGCAGAGAAAGAATGAATCACATCTTTGCTACTAGGGGCTCCTTCTGCCTTCCACTCGTAAACAAAGGTCGCCTGTCTAATTTTTGTATTTTTAGTAGAAATGAGATTTTGCCATGTTGGCCAGGCTGGTCCCAAACTCCCGACCTCAGGTGATCCGCCAGCCTCAGCCTCCCAAGGTGCTGGGATTTCAGGTGTGAGCCACTATGCCCAGCCCATATGGCCATCTTAAAAGGGGGCTAGTCATGTTGGATTAGAAGCCCATCCTCCTCCAGTTTTTTCTGTCTTCAATGTGTGTAGGTTTCTTCTTTCTTGATCTTTTATCTCCTTTCTTAACATTTTTTCTTCCCTTCTTGTTTATTTGCTTTTATCTTGTTTGCGGTATTCTGATCATGGATTCATCAGGAAGCTGGAGAAATCTTCACTTGCTTTATATTCAGATATTTCTTCTTTGTAATGTCACTTAATATCTCTGAGATGCTTTTTCTTCCCTTAAAGGCAGATGTTGGATAGAGTTATTTGTAGGGTGCACTTGACCATCCAACATCCTAATTTCCATCCTATTTAGTTTGGCTGAAGTAATTTGCAACAATTCATCACATATTTATGAAACATCACAGTCACGTCAAGAGAGCAACAGCGATTGATTATCCCAGGCTCCAAAGACCAGGCTCCAAAGACCGGACACAGAAGACAGAATTCTGCTAACAGACACCTTCCTAAGCACTCTCAACAAGCTTGGACAGTCGCTGTGAACTTCATAAAGGACTTACTGCCTGGGCAAGATGTGAATTTGTTGTCAAATTTATGCCATCTGTGTTAATGGCCAGAAACGATGTTTAACTCTGACTCAGAGATACAGTGATGGCTTGTTTTGGGTTTTCTCTAACAGCAAAATTTCCCTTCAAAATTATTTCTCCCCTGAAGCTAGCATTAACATTCATTTACAGTTTCTCAACACTTATTTCTGCAAACAAGCAAAAAAATAAATAAATAAACGACTTGATCATTACTTGGGAAAAGATCTTAGTCTGAAATCTTCACATCGATAATCTGAAGAGCTCTGATCTGTAGGGTGGAGAATCAGTTGATTATTTGTGAACCACTCTGTGAATCAATTTTTTTTAAGTTATTCAAGATGCAGAAAGTTGCATGGATGTGTATTTATGTTCAGCATCTGCAGTAAAATTATATTTTCTAATGAATCTACCACTCAGGACTTTAAAATGTGGATCTTTTAAAATGCACCAAGCAAACTTCCAAGGATTACAAGAAATGTTTTATTTATAATGTTTGCATGAAGCTGGGTACGGTGCCCATCTGTCTCTTCCAATATATTTTCACAACTGGATTTACGGACTGTAACTAAAAGAGTAAAAGAGACAGTGTTCTGACTCCTGTGTAGTCTAATTCAGTTTATTATCATTATTTTATTTGTTATAATAAGCTGTCAATACAATTTATCACACTACCCTTCCTCTGCCAGTTTGATGGCAGTAAGTTTTGTGTCCCCTTTCTGAAAAATACCTCAAGGATGTCTATTATTCTTTTCTTTTGAGACAGAGTTTCACTCTTGCCAACCAGGCTGGAGTGCAGTGATGCCATCATGAGTCACTGCAACCTCTGCATCCCGGGTTTGAGTGATTCTCCTGCCTCAGCCCCCCAAGTAGCTGGGACTACAGGCACCCACCACCGTGCCCAGCTAATTTTTGTATTTTTAGTAAAGACAGGGTTTCACCACGTTGACCAGGCTGGTCTCCAACTCCTAACCTCAAGTGATCTGCCCACCTTGGCCTCCCAAAGTGCTAAGATTATAGGCGTGAGCCACCACCCACCTTGCCTCTTGCTTATACGCTCATTCTCCCTCCAAGGCTTTTTAATTGTTCTCTATCTTCTTAGAAACAGGATCACACTCTGTCACCCAGGCTGCAGTACAACGGTGCACAATCATATCTCACTGCAACCTGGAACTCCATATATACATTTTTTACATTGTGTAGAGACAGTTTCACGACGTTGTCCAGGCTGATCTCGAACTCCTAACCTCATGTGATCCAGCTCAACCCTTCGAGCAGCAGAGACTATAGGTGTGTGCCATCATGCCTGGCTACCCCCCTAACTTTCTTTTGCTGGCATTTAGTTCCACTCTCCTGCCTATTTATGGCCTCAATGACTTTGACGCTACTTTAAAAAACATTTCACATTCCTTTTTAGCAGTCACCATTCAGTCTTTGATCATGACAAGGTCCTCTATAAGCCACCCAGATGAGCAGGCAGCTGCAACCACCTGCAAAACAATCTTCAAAAAGATAAAGAAGAAGTAAACGACCATTTCTCCACCACTTGGTTAACGTCGCAGGAATTTCAAGCTGCTTGTTAGGCCCAGCAGCATTGCCCCTGCCTTCCTCTAGAGAACAGAGATCAGGCACATGAATGAACAGAGTCCTACATTCTAAGCTCCAACATGGGGTTCCCGGGTCATTCTCTGCCTAATTTAAGCCATCTCTCACTGTCGTGTCTTTATGACAGTTTGAAAACAACTAAGAAACCAGATTTTTCGAGTAAAGTCATTCAGAGAGACAGAAGAGTTATTTGGTATATTCTACCACAGATTTGAATGAACTGAATAAATGAAATCAGAATAAGCACTAGAAACTCATACTTACGGGGACTTTTGAATAGGATGCCGAACAATAAATATGATTTCACAGAGTCAGCCCAGCGCAGTGACTCAGGCCTGTAACCCGGCACTTTGGAAGGCAAAACAGGTGGATCTCACGAGTCTAGGAGTTTAAGACCAGCGTGGGCAACATGGCAAGACTCTGCCTTACAAAATCTACAAAACTTAGCTGGGCACGGTGGCGTATGCCTGTATTTCCAACTACTCGGGAGGCTGAGGTAGGAGGATGGTTGAGTCCTTGAGAGTCTGAGGTTGCAGTGAGCTGGACTGCGACTGCACTCCAGCCTGGGTGACAGTGTGAGGTCCAGTCTCAAAATAAAACAAAACAAAAGATTTCGCACAGTCAAAATTAGGTATTGGGTGGTTTAAACTTTTCGTACCTAAAAGATAAGCTGACTTCTAATCAAATCCAACTTGAAAACCAAGGACTTGGGTACTAATGAGAGATACTAACATACATTCCTAAAATGTGTAGCCAGGCGTGGTGGTACACATCTATAATTCCAGCGACTTGAGAGGCTCAGGGAGGAGGATGGCTTGAGGCAGGAGTTTGAGACCAGCCTGGCCAACATAGTGAGACCCCATTTCTTAAAAAAGATAAAAATACAGAAAAACAGAAAACTAGACACCACATGTTTTCACTCATAAGTGGGTAATGAACAAGGAGAATACAGGGACACAGTGAGGGGAACATCATACACCACAGCCTGTCGGGGGGGCGGGGGGCTAGGGGAGGGATAACAGGGGTGGGGATTGGAGAGGGATAACGTGAGAAATACCTAATATAGATGACAGGGGGATGGATGCAGCAAACCATCATGGCACGTGTATGCCTGTGTAACAAACCTGCACGTTCTGCACATGTACCCCAGAACTGAAAGTTAAATAAATAAATGAAATACAAAGTTAATAAATAAATAAAAATAAAAGATTCCTAAAATGCAGGGTGACTGATACAGAGATGATCTGTTACAAATGGCTGACAAATGAACAAACAAATCAATGAAGGAAAAACCTCTGAAAATCCGTATTATCCAGCCTTGTATGTTTTCAGTACAAATTTGTTCACCTGCCCACATGCAGGACTGAAATGTCACGTAGGAGAGGAGAGAGAAAAAAAGAGGGTTTTGAAGATCTACTTCTTACTAGCCTCTGCTAATTTATTTTTAGCTTGAAAATAATACTGCGGGATCATCCTCATCTTAAATATTATTATATTTATTTTACTGATGAGTAAACTAAGGATCAGAGAGTTTAAATATTAAAATGGAAATGTTTACCATTTACACACACACACTCACACACACACACGGTCCACACATACACTTATCTTTGATTCTTACAACCTTTCAAGGAATGTGTCGTCATCCCATTTTAAAGGCAAAGAAATTGAAGTCCAGAAAGACCACAGGTCAGGTAGCGATAACGTCGCACAGCCAGAACCATAATGGGAATTGATAAAAATAGGAGACATCCAGCAGCATCCCTGTCTGCGGGTCCTTCTGCAATCATCCCTCTCTGCCATTGCCACAAACAGGCTCATCAGCAAAAGAGGGAACAGACCCATGGGGTCCAGCCTGATTGTGACTGAGCAAGGGGCACAAAACCTGTGGAAAAGCTGAACTAAAGAGGCTGAGTTTTTAGCAGCCATTGTTCAGACTCTCTGTCCATCTCTTAGTTTTTCAAGGCTCTTCACGAGTAAAACAGAGTCATGACTGCCTAAGAAGATGTAAAGACGCATGCGATGTCTATCAGGGAAGTACTTGGAGACCTTCTCAGTTACATTCAGACCCTTTGTCCCTCCTTCCCCACAACCACTGATGGGGAAGACTCAGGGGCAGAAGGCTCACCAGGATCCTTGCATAGCCCTGGTACTTTGTGTTCAAGAATGAAATGGACCAAAAGGCAGACAAAGCAATTATAAGAAAAGAAAACTCCAGACTAATAACTCCAGTGAACAAAGATGTCAAAATCCTTATCGCAGTATTAGCAAATTAAACCAGTGATCTACAGAAATACATTAAAAGGATAATACATCATGACTAAGGAGGGTTTACTCCAGGAATGCAAACCTGGTTCAACATTCTTTTTAAAGAGATAATTTGGGCCAGGTGTGTTAGCTCACGCCTGTAATCCCAGCACTTTGGGAGGCTGAGGTGGGTGGATCACGAGGTCAAGAGATCGAGACCATCCTGGTCAACATGGTGAAACCCCGTCTCTACTAAAACTACAAAAAATTAGCTGGGCATGGGGGCGCGTGCCTATAATCCCAGCTACTCAGGAGGCTGAGGCAGGAGAATTGCCTGAACCCAGGAGGCGGAGGTTGCGGTGAGCCGAGATCATGCCATTGCACTCCAGTCTGGGCAACAAGAGTGAAACTCCATCTCAAAAAAAAAAAAAAAAAAGAAAAAAAAACAGAAAAACAAAAATAAATAAATAAAGAGATAATTCACTATTTCAACTGAATAAAGTAGAGAATCCTTATAATTATTTGAATGACTGCAGAAAAAAGTACATGACACAGTTTAACAACTATTCATGGTAAAATCTCTCAGCAAATTATAAATAGTGGGTAATTTCCTCGGTCTGATAAAAACCTGTTATATATGAAAGGTTATCTAACATCATCCTTGACAGGGAAAGACTGAACGCTTCCCCACTAAAGTTAGGTACAAGGCAAAGATGCCCACTGTTACCACTTCTATTTACCACTGTACTATAGGTCTTAGCCATTGCAATAAGACAAGAAAAAAAAAGAGATATAAAGATCTTAAAAGAAGTAAAATGATCCCTTATTTGCAGATGATGGTTTGTTTATATAGACATTTACGAGATACCTACAAAACAATTTCTAAAAGGAATAAATAAACTTAACAAGGTCATCGGATACAAGATTTATATGAAAAAAATTACTGTATTTTCATATAGGAGCAGAACAAAAATGAAGCTATAAAAAACAATTCCATCTGTAGTAGTATTAAAAAAGAAAAAGTTTATATGAATAAAACTAATCAAAAGTTACACAAAATCCCAAAGTTGAAAGTTATAATTTCATGTTATTTGGGCCTTAAGGAAGATATAAATGAATAGATATAGATATATAGATATATACCATATTTATGGGCTAAAATATTCCATATTGTTAAGAGATTAATTTTCCCAATCAATTTATATATTTAATGCAATTCCTATCAAAATTTTACCAGACATTTGAAAACACATTTAAAATTTACATACAAATGCTAAATACTGTGAAAAGCCAAAGCAATTTTTTTTTTAAAGAACAAAGTTAAAGGACTTACTACAGCTGATTTCAACACTTATTTTGAAGGCCCAGTCAAAAAGATAGACTTGTAGATAATGGAACCGAATATATAGTCAAGAAATAGAGCTACATGTACATGAGTATTTTACAAAGGTGCTAAGTTAAGTCAGTGGCAAAAGAAAGGTGGTTCTGTTTGTTTTTAATAAATGATGCTGGAATGCCTAAATATTCACATGAGAAAAAATAACCATTTTCTCATCTCATACATAAAAATGAACTCAAAATTGATAATAGACATCAATATAAAAACAAAAATTACAAAACTAGGGGGAAAAAAAGACAAGAGAAATCTCTGTGACCATGAAATAAAGATTATCTAGATAGCACACAAAAAGCATGAATCATAGCACAAAATACTGATACATCTAACTTTATAAAAAATAAAAATGTCTGCTCTTTAAAGGCCACTGTTGAGAAAATAAAAAGGCAAACCACAGACTGGAAGAATATATTTGCTACATGCATGCAGACAAAGGAATTATCTAAAATATATAAAGAACTTTTACAGCTAAAAAACATAAGAGGCTTCAAAAATGAAGAAATACAAATAGTCAATAAACACAGGAAAAGTCATCATTAGTCATGAGGAAAAGGCAAATAAAAACAACAATTATATACCACCAAACTCCAATAGAACTGTTAAAATTAGACATAGTATCAAGATTGGCAAGGATGTGGAGCAACTGGAACTCTCAGACGCCAATGGTGGGAATGCAAAATGGTACAACTACTTTGGAACACGGTTTGGCAATTTCTTAAAAAGTCAAGCATTCATCTATCATGCAACTCACCCATTCTACTCTTAGTTGTTTAGACAAGAGAAATAGAAACGCGTGTCTGCAGAAAGACTTGCATAAAAACATGCCAAGAAGCTTTATTACATTTTTGACTATTACTTATAATTGTCAAAAACTAGCTAAACAAAAAAAATAAACACCCATCAACAAGTGGATGGATAAACTGTGGAATATCCAGACAACTGAATACCATTCAATAATTAAAAAAACTACAGACACATAACAACACAGATGAATCTCAAAATAATCTGCAAAGAGAAAGAAACCAGATACAAGAGTATATATTGTATTGTCCCATTTCTATAAAATTTTAGAAAACAAAAACTAAGCTGTAGTGATAGAATGCAGATCAGTTTGTGACAGGGAAGAGAGAGCAGGGAGGAAAAGATAAATTGCAAGATGCATCAGGGAATTTGGGGTATGATAGAAATTTTTGGTCCCTTTATTGGGTGGTAGTATTGCAGGTATATACTTAGTCAAAACTCAACAAAGTGCACACTTTGAATATGTGCAGTGTAGTGTATGTAAGCTATACCTCAATATAATTTTAAATAAGAATACACCAGAGCAAATTCAGAATACAGTAAGAGGGGTAAGAAAGCATGCAATCTGAGACATGAGTGAAGATTCTTGAGGAGCATCATGACTGCCCTCAGATGTCCATCAGATACAAGACGAACTCATTGCAAGGACTAGAATAGACTGGTGGAATCTGGAAACATCAAACTTCGTCTGAGGATAGAGAACAATTTTCTAACCAGGGAAAATAATCCACAGCTAAAACTGGCTACCACCCTGGAGAGGGCGTTTCTTGGTACTGGTGGGGTAGGTACATGGAGAAGCAGGCAGAGCAGGGCTTTAGAGGAATGTTGTGAGAAAAAATACTGCCACTTTAAGTTTCAGCTCCCTTTCTTACCTCATCCATTTCAAGAAAATCATTTCTCTTCTAATAACAAGCAGCCAGAAAGAGCAGACAATAAATCACAAATAAAATAACTCGGACACAGAGGAAGGAAGGAAAGTCTCTTAGGTAAACACCAAACTTCACACTCTTACAATATGCCTCAATAAAACAGTGAGCCCTAATAAGCATATTCCTTTCCCTTCAACTGCACCAAAATAAAAAAGCTAAAAGCAACCTCAGAGGGTATGCCTGTAAAAAAAAAAAAAAAAAGTATGGGAACAGACACAATTCTTCCTCCCATATAAGCAAGACAAAGAGACAAAGAAATATTCCGAGCCTGTGATAAGTTCTTCCCCCCGATCCCTTAAAAACTCTTAGTCTGTAAGTGAGAACGCCTCTGACCTAACTCGGCTAGAAGCCCCTCTCAGGTTTATTCTCCAAAATAAACCTGTCTTTGATTGTTAAGCTGCTTTTTGTGTTTCTTTCCTCTTTCTTTAATTCTTTCCTCTTTGTTTAACTCTTATAGGCAGATCAGCACTTTGGAGGAACTTCGAGAGAAAGGATGAGACCAACCCTTCAGGCCTCTTACAACCTGAAGATACTGGAATTCTGCAAGTCTAGATGTCCCCTGCTGTTTGCTGTTAGCATAGGATAGAGTGTGGATGTTTGTCCCGTCCAAATCTCATGTTGAAATATGATCCCCAGGGTTGGAGGTGCGGCCTGCTGGGAGGTGTTTGGGTCATGGGGACAGATGCCTCATGAATGTTTTGGTGCTTCCCTTGGATAGTGAGATCTGGTTATTGAAAAGTCTGTGGCACCTCTTCCCACTCTGTCTGTCTTTCACTCTCATCAGGTGACATGCTGGCTCCTCTTCACCTTCCCACCATGCATAGAAGCTTCTTGAGGCCTTACCAGAAGAAGATGAAGGCATCACACTTCATTTACAGGCTGCAGAATGATAAGCCAGTTAAACTTCTTTATAAATTACCCAACTTCAGGTCTTTCTTCCTAGGGATGCAAGAACAGCCTACTACAGTATAGGAAAGCCCAAAGTTCAATATAGTCTCCCTTTCCCAGCCAACTTTCTCTAAAGAAAATTAAAATGTCACGATGGAAATGAAGAGGAATTTCCCACCCTGTCTATTTGGTGCCAGATCCCCTTCTTTCTCTTGGCCCAAGAACACTTACAGTGAAGATGGATGATTTTTAGGCGTGCTCCCTACCAAAAGCTCATCCTGTAATGAGTATTTAGTCTGAAGTTAGCACAAACAGTAGCGGCTGAGTGGAAACACCTATTGTAATTTCGGGTGTGCTAGCTCCCAAAGCCATCCTCGTATTAAATCTAACTCACAGCCTTCGTCTCCTGCTGAAATGGTGAGGAGGAGGGATCCGTGGGTGTAATCCTTAAGTGTGATGACAGGCCAGTTGAGCTACAAGAGCTCATTCACTCATTCATTTGTGCATTCATTCAATGAACACATGAGCATTCTGATGCACCAGGACACTCTCTCCCCTGCTTTGACTGTGTAGCCCCTTCTTTGTGTTATTTCAAGTGCTTAACCTAACTTACAGAGGAGGTCACTTGGAGGAGGAGACAGATTTAACAAAAACAAACAGAAATAAGACATCCTGGGCTATATCACTCTTAAGCAGTCCTGCCCCGAGGGTTAGTGTGAGACTGATCAACAGCTCAGGGTTTTTGTTATTAATTTTTGAGCATTCTCAAATTGCTCAGGGTTCTAATTTTCTATACCAAGCTTTATATTAAAATAGGACATTTGGGCCAGGCAATATGGCTATGCCTGTAATCCTAGCACTTTGGGAGGCTGAGATGGGTGGATCACTTGAAGTCAGGAGTTAGAGACCAACCTGGCCAACATGGTGAAACCCCATCACTACTAAAAAAAACAAAAGTTAGCTGGGTGTGGTGGCACATGCCTGTAATCCCAGCTACTTGGGAGGCTGAGGTGGGAGGATCACTTGAACCTGGGAGGTAGAGGCTGCAGCGAGCTGAGACTGAGCCACTTCAATCCAGCCTGGGTGACAGAGCAAGACTCCATCTCAAAAAAAAAAAAAAAAAAAAAAGGACATTTGGTGGAGATTTGGCCCTTCTGAAGAGTAATGACTCATTCGGAGTCCCAGGGCTCCAGGGACCATGGCAGCCAAGCGGTTTGCTCTTTCTTGTAGGTCAGTGCCCCTAAGCACCTCCACCCCAGGCTGACCCAGGGCAACAAAAAAGAACTCACTCTGGTCCAACCACCTGTTTTCCAGACAACTGCTCTTGCTCAGAGAGCCAAGGCAGAAGTTCATTTGGTAGAAGTTGGATCTACGGCTTTTTATTACCATTAATGTAACATGCCCCAATCTGAAAGGATGAGGCAGGTGTATTTGCATTCAGCTCAGATCACATCCTGTAAAATGGGGGGAAAAGTTCATAAGCAATTCAAAGAGAATAAGGTCCAATGTGTATTGGATAAAGGAATGAAACTCTGAACAATACCACTGTCAGAAACAGGAAGGAAGACAAATCCAGATGAGACTAATTCAGCATGGAGAATTATTTCAGCTTGACATCAAAGGGAAATTTTGAGAAAGAAAAGGCAATGGGAAGTGTAACTGTTGGAAAAGGCTGCCCTTGTGTGCAAGAGGTGAAACTGAGTCACATCCAATACATAATCAGTGTGACTGCTAACGTAAAAATGGGTTCTTTGGGCCAGGGGTGGGGGCTCACGCCTATAATCCCAGCACTTGGGGAGGCCAAGGAGGGCAGATCACGAGGTCAGTAGTTCGAGACCAGCATGACCAACATGGTGAAACCCTGTCTCTACTGAAAATACAAAAATTAGCCAGGCGTGGTGGAGGCATCTGTAATCCCAGCTACTCAGGAGGCTGAGGCAAGAAAATCACTTGAACCTGGGAGGTGGAGGTTGCAGTGAGCCAGGATCGTACCAATGACTCCAGCCTGGGTGACAGGGCAAGACTCCATTTAAAAAAATAATGGGTTCTTTGACACAGCTCAGCTTTATTTTTCACTTGGGTAGTATTTATGCACATCATAGACATCTATTTCAATTACAGACAATAAACGTCATTTTGTCAGGTTTTCAGTCCATTGAAAAATAAACAGTAAAATGTTGAAATGCTTTATTCTTGTATTTTACATCAAATAATATTTGGTTTCCTTTGTCAAAAGCCAGACATTAAAGGAAAACTAGTGATTTTTTTAGACTAAAATTAACAAAGGTAAAACTTAGATAATTTCTCAAGTGCAATCAAGTTTTTAGTTGAACTCCTCTTTCACACTAATTGAGTGAAAAGTTGATCTGGATTAGAGATCCTTTAAATTCAGTATTATGACTTTCAAGGGCATTCAGTCACCAAAGGAAGTAGATAAGAAAAACATTCTATTTATATGTCTAACCAGGACAGCTCTGAAAGGCTAAATAAGTTTCACGGGTAATTAACATCATTTGCATGAAGACTAATATGCCGGAGACTAAAAGTTCTTTTTTAAATGTCATACAACTTTCTCAGCTGTTCCCACCCTGGCTTAGAGTAATGGCTAGCCCTGGTGAACAAACACATCTGGCCCCAAAGACCAAACAGGTTAAGGCAAGTGTTTCTAAACACTTACATCTGCACTGGAGTTTCCATCGGGAAAACCAGCAAGTTTTCTCTAACGGAGAATCTTGTCTCATTATACACTGGTAAAAATTAAAATGAAATGAAAATTAAAACCGAAGAAGAAAATAAGTAAATAAATATATATATGAATATACGCACCTGTGTACATATATAAGTATAACTTTATAGGTCCACATAATTTTCAAACTTGCTCAAAATGACAGATAATAACGAAATGAATCGTCATATAACCATAACCCAGATTCAACAAGTAGCAATATTTTGCCACATTTGCGTCATCTTTTTCCCCCTTTCTTGCTAAAATATTTCAAAGCACTCCTCAGACATCATGTCATTCCACCCCTACGCGCTGCAATGCACATCTGTTAAAAAAATACAAACTTTTCCTTACGTAACCACATACTGTTCTCCTGTTCACAAAAGACCTAATAATTCTCAGGATGAAGAAATCTCATCTGATACTCATCCGTGATCCCACCTCCCTGACAGTGTCACAAGGGTCATTTAGCATGACCTGTTTGCATCAGGATACAAGCAAGGCACATGTGTTGCTTGTCACGAATGTGCCCGCCCTCCCCAGCTCCCGATTCAAGTCACTGACTTGGTGCAGAAACCAGGTCAGCTGTCCGGAGACTGCCCCACATCCTGGAAGTCCTTGCAGTGCCATTTAGCTTGTTCTTCTGTCCCTCCTATTTCCTGTAAATGGAAGGTAGCCCTAGAGCTTTGAATAGATTCAGATTCGCTCTTGTTACCCAGGCTGGAGTGCAAAGGCGTGATCTTGGCTCACTGCAACCTCCGCCTCCTGGGTTCAGGCAATTCTCCTGCCTCAGCCTCCTGAGTAGCTGGGATTACAGTCACGCGCCACCATGCCCAGCTTATTTTTGTATTTTTAGTAGAGACAGGGTTTCACCATGTTGGCCAGGATGGTCTCTATCTCTTGACTTCGTGATCCACCCTCCTCGGCCTCCCAAAGTGCTGGGATTACAGGCTTGAGCCACCGCACCCGGCCCAGATTCAGGTTTTTAAGAAGACAACTTCACACGGGATGCTGTGAGCTTCGGGCTGTACCACACTGCGACCCACCCCACCTGGGTATGCCAACCATAGCGACAACTAGCAGGTTCAAGGGGTGACAGCCCAAAACGTGCACTGTCAAATTCGCCATAAACCTTTCATCTCATGGTGTCTTTCATTACAGAGCCCTGCTTGAGGCAAACACCGTATTTCATTCCTGGTGGCGAATTGGTGATTTCCAAATGCAATGATTTCTTCCACAATTATTCATTAAAATCTTAATAAAGAAAGTGTCCTTTTTCTTTAATCAACTTGGGCTATTTGGTTACCTTGAAATACTGTTGATGCACTGTCCCTTTTTTTTTTTTTTTTTTTTTGTTGTTGTTGTTGCTGGAGGGCAATGGCACCATCATAGCTCACTGAGATCTTGAACTCGCAGGCTCAAGTGATCCTCCAGCCTCAGCCTCCAGGGGAGCTGAAGGCCACCTACCACACCTGGCTCGTTTATGTTTTTTAAATGCCAGTCTTTTGAGTAAAGATTTGGTAGCTGGCCAGGCAGGTGGCTCACACCTGTAATCCCAGTACTTTGGGAGGCCGAGGGGGGCAGATCACCTGAGGTCAGGCATTCAAGACCAGCCTGGCCAACATGGTGAAACCCCAACTCTACTAAAAATACAAAACTTAGCTGGACATGGTGCAGGTGCCTGTAATTCCAGCTACTTGGGAAGCTGAGGCAGGAGAATCACTTGAACCCGAGAGGTGGAGGTTGCAGTGAGCTGAGATCACGCCACTGCACTCCAGCCTGGGCAACAGAGCAAAACTCCAACTCAAAAACAACAATAACAAAGATTTGGTACCCTATAAACTTTCCCCTACCATGTTAAAGTGGCATACAAATAAGTCTATATATGTATGTACTGGTAGAAACACATTGAAATATATATAATACATAAAATTTATATATATATTATAAACATAGTTTATAGTACATATCACAAATCTACAGTATATCAAATAAGTAAAACGCTTTTGTATGCTTATATGAATATATTTCCAATGCGTTTCTACCAATTGAATTCCTTATTTCTTTAACTGCTTAAATCATTCCTTTTTGGGCAGCGGATATCCTTTCAGTGGCCTCCAGTTCTTAGATGACCTGTTAAACCTCTGGACTTAACACACACTGCCTACCTCATAGTAAGGACTTACATAACTTTTTTTTAAAAACGGAGTCTCGCTCTGTCACCCAGGCTGGAGTGCAGTGGCATGGCCTTGGCTCACTGCAACCTCCACCTCCCAGGTTCACGCGATTCTCCTGCCTCAGCCTCCCAAGCAGCTGAGATTACAGGCTTGCACCACCATGCCCAGCTAATTTTTGTATTTTTAGTAGAGATGAGGTTTTGCCATGTTGGCCAGGCTGGTCTCGAACTCTCGACCTCAAGTGATCTGCCCACCTCAGCCTCCCAAAGTGCTGGGATTACAGGTGTGAGCCGCCACACCCAGCCGATTTCCATTACTGTTACTATACCTATATTAAAGCAAAACTTATGTCCACATAACAACGGCCACAAGAACACAAGACTCTGCCTGTTGAACATGTCTCTATCACAGGAACTTATTGGGTCCACAAGGCGTACCAGCACAACGCAAAAACAGACATGGCACGTCCAGCTCTTACAGGATTACGGACTTGAGCAGCTGTTTATGAACACCGCATTCTAGTACACCTGCACGTCAGGATTTGGTGGAAAGTTGGTCATGAATCACTTATAGCTTGCCTTAGAGAAGAGTAGGGAGAACTGCAAATGACGGGCTTCTTAAAGAAATAAATGAGAAGAGATTCAAGGTGCGCCCTCGAAGGCTGCTGGTCTCAATGTATCTCAATATGCAGAAAAACAGGGAGTAGACGGAGCTGGGTGGCCCAGCGCTGCACGTGGCAGCGCGTCCTGTATCTGTGTATCATTGATCAAGTGTGTCACGCTCCGGGAAAAAAAAAAAAGCTAGTCTAGAAAGAGCAATGTGTCACCAGACACCTATAACACAGTGGGATGTGTTCTCACAACGCCATCAGAATAGAGATGAGCCTGTGTTCAAAAAACCCTGTAGGAAGGGAAATATCAGTTGGGCTTTTAAAAAATGACTAGTTCATGTTTCCAGATGCAGCGGCTCAAACCTCTAATCCAAGCACTTTGGGAGGCCGAGGGGGGGCAGATCACTTGAGGCCAGAAGTTTGAGACAAGCCTGGGCAACATGGCGAAACACTATCTCTACAAAAAATACAGAAATCAGCCAGTCGCGGTGGTGCACACCTGTAGTCTCAGCTACTCGGGAGGTTGAGGCAGGAGAATTGCTTGAACCTGAGAGGCGGAGGTTGCAGTGAGCCAAGACCGTGCCACTGCACTGCAGCTTGGACTACAGAGTGAGACTCTGTCTTAAAAAAAAAAAAAAATTCTACCAGTGTTGCTGAAATAAACAAAGTGAAAAGACATCTAGATAGGAAGACCAGCTTCTGCAAAAGCACAAAGTTATGACAACTATATGGACGAAAGTGACAGGTTTTGTGTGACCAGGAGACAGTATGCTTGAGAGGTAGCAGAGGAGGGCTGAACGGGGCCTGCAGGTGAAGGCATTGAATGCCACGAAGAGGAGTGTACCTGCTGTCATTACACTGTAGAGGACCAACCAGTTTTTAAGCAAGAGTGTAATGGTCAGATCTATGGGGTTTTCTTCTTCGTTTGTGTTTTGGGTGTTTTTTGTTTGTTTTTGAGACAGAGCCTCACTGTCGCCCAGGCTGGAGTGCAGGGTACGATCTCGGCTCACTGCAACCTCCGCCTCCCCGGTTCAAGAGAGTCTCATGCCTCAGCCTCCCAAGTAGCTCTGATTACAAGTGTACGCCACCACCACACCTGGTTAATTTTTTGTATTTAGTAGAGACAGGGTTTCACCATGTTGGCCAGGCTGGTGATCTGTGTTTTTTAAAAGATAACAGAGGAAGGCAGGGAGCGGGAGAGGGTAGATGGACTGAAAGAGGGAAAAAGTCAAAACAAAGAGACGAGTTAGAAATCTACAGTGGTGCAGATGAAAAATTATGGGGGTCGAGAAGAATCTCTTAAATCCACCAGGTGGAAAAAAAGGGGGCAGAAATTCACCCGAGAAGCTTTTCACAGGTGAAATTAACAGGACGTGGTGACGGCCAAAATGTGAGAAGTCAGGAAGCCGAGGAAGGAAGGATGACGCCGAGCTTTCTGGGTGTAAACTGGAAGTCTCTGAGATGCAATTCCATTTGCTAACCAGTCAAATCACAGTGCAGACTGATTATAAGAATTACTATGGAGGGTACTTACAAGACAGGCAAGTTGCAAAAGACATATTGGGGAAATAAACTGATCAGGATTTCCATGTTAAAAACACATGCAGGGCAACTCGCAGTTATAGCCTCTCCATTTTTAAATGTCAATGTTCTCGGGAAAGTGAACTAAGAACGTCCAGTATGCCAGTATGCCAGGATGCTGTCCTCAGAGTCAAAGATGAGGCCCAGCCGAAGTCCCCTCAAGCAGAGAAAAACTGACTTTTATTTTTCTAGTAAGGTCGTTTCATGGATCCAAAGCAGGAATGGAGGGGGAGGGGAAGGATCATTAAAAATTGATCTTATGACGAGGTTCAATTAAAGAAAATTGAATTTACTCAACCAGCAGGGGGCATCCCACCTTCTCCAAGAACCTTTGCTGAAGCTCTCCGTACAGGTCGCTGGCTATTTCCATCCTTGACTAACCTCAGCCAGTGATAATCTCTCCTTCCTCTAAACTTCTGCTTCACTGGGATAACCCTGGAGGCACAGCCTGGCATGATGGATAATTTTTCAATCATCATCTCCAAATACATTGACATACCTGGAGCCATTATCTTTTATGTCATGCATTGCCTGTGCACTCAGACCGCCTAAGTTTGAATCCTGACTCTAGCCCTTACTACCTGTGTGGCCTTGAGTAACTGTGTAATGCCTCCATGCCTCAGTTTCCCCATCTGTAAAATGCATTCAGTAATACTCCCCTCTCTTGTTTTGTGAGCACTGTGTGATGTATGAATTTGTGTTTTCATATCTGTTATTTATGAGTGTATTTTTATGTGTATAATTTGTGATATGTGAGCAGTGTAGGAGTTAACATACGTAAGGTGCTGGCACAGAGAAGTAGTCGGTAGTGGCTGGCTCTGATTAGTATTACACGATGTTACCTTGTGTCCTCTGCTGCAGCTGGAAAGGTCAACACATGGCATTTATTCTAACAGTGATGGGTGACTTTCTGGTTCTTTTCTCACTGCTTCCTACCTTTATGCTCCACTTTTCAGGAAATACTCCAATGTATCTCAGAGCTCCAAAGGGGCCTTGGGAATTACCTGAGCATTCTGCAGGTACTTAGGGAGAAATCAGTTACCCACTCTGTCACCCAGGCTGGAATGCACTGGTGCAATCACAACTCACTGCAGCCTTGAACTCCCGGGTTCAAGTCATCCCCCATCTCAGCCTCCTGAGTAGCTGGGACTGCAGGTGCACACCACCACGCCTACCTAATTTTTATTTTATTTATTTTGTTTTTTGTAGAGATGAAGTTCTCACTATGTTGTCCAGGCTGGCCTCAAATTCCTGGACTCATGCTATCATCCCTCCTTGGCCTCCCAAAGTACTGGGATGACAGGTTTGAGCCACCACACCCAGCTGAGGCATCTCTGTTTAATTAGTGTGAAGAATTTGGAATTTGTATGCAGTCAGCTTAAAGGTCCTTCCTCTGGGTCAGTCAGCTCACTCCAAGAGTCCAACCATAGAGTTTTATCTCTGGAAAATGTACATGGAAAGAGATCCCATCAGGACACATGAAAGGAAGGAGCATTTGCTGGAAGATGCTAAAGGCAGCCTCAAGAAGGAAGGAAACGAAACAGAGGAATGAGCTTGTAACCAACAGGCAGGTAGAGAAAAATCATAGACCTGAAAGCACAGATTGCCCGGGAAGCCTTCCCGGACAGGCCCTGGGATTCACAGAACTTTCCTTCTCAAAGCCAGCAAACCAGGTTGCAGTGGGCAGAACAGCCCTCCAGAGATGGCCCTGTCTATGAATATGTCACCTTACATGGCAAATGGGACTTTGCAGGTATGATCAAGCTAAGGATTTTGAGATAGAGGGTGATAGGTTTGGCTCTGTGTCCCCACCCAAATCTCATCTAGAATCATACTCCCATAATTCCCACACATTGTGGGAGGGACCCAGTGGGAGACAATTGAATCATGGCAGAGTTTACCCCATGCTGTCCTTATGGTAGTAAGTCTCACAAGATCGGATGGTTTTATCAGGGATTTCTGCTTTTGCATCTTCCTTATTCTCTCTCTGCCTGCTGCCATCCGTGTAAGATGTGACTTGCTCCTCTTCCACCATGATTCTGAGGCCTCCCTAGCCATGTGGAACCGTACATCCAATTAAAATTCTTTCTTTTGTAAATTGCCCAGTCTCAGGTATGTCTTTATCAGCAGCATGAAAACACACTAAAGCAGAGGGATTATCCGGAATTACCTGGGTGGGTGCAATGTCATTCCAGGAGTCCCTAGTAAGAGGAAGGGAGAAAGGTCACAGAAGGAGAGGTGAGGGTGAAGCACAGCCACAGCGATGCATGGCCATGAGCCATGGAGTGCTGGCCACCTCCAAGAGCAGGAAAAGGCAGGAAAGGATTCTCCACTACAGCCTCCAGAAGGAACGCAGCCCTGCCTCCCCACCCGTCACTTCCGACTTTCAGAACTAGAAGATAATGAATTCCGGTTGTTTTAAGCCACTCAGATGGTGATCCTGGTTACAGCAGTAGGAACCAAATGCACAGGTGGGAAAAGGGAGGAGTCTGGGAGAAAACCCCACGTGCCCTCCCTCAGATGGGCAAGAAGACAGCAAGAGTGGAAAGTGGCAAAGCAAACAAATTAGTGCCTATGTGAGCATTTTCTCTTAACTTTTAGATTCAGGGTACATGTGCAGGTTTGGTACCTGACGATCATGCACGATGCTGAGATTTGATGTACAATTGAACCCCTTACTCAAGCAGTGACCACAGGACCCAACAGGTGGTTTTTCAGTCCTTGCCTCCTTCCTCCCTCCCAACTCTGGTTCTCTCTAGTGTCTCGGTCTCCATCGTTACATCCCTGAGGACCCAACGTCCAGCTCTCGCTTACAAGTGAGAATGCGCAGTATTTGGTTTTCTGTGTCTGTGTTCACTTACTTAGGATAACGGCCTCCAGCTGCATTCGTGTGGCTGCAAAGGATGTGATTTTGTCCATTTTTATAGCTGTGTAGTATTCCATGGTGTACATGTACCACCTTGTCTTTATACGATTCACCATGGATGGACACCTGTGTTGATTCTCTGACTTTGCTATTGTGAACAGTGCTGCAATGAACATATGATTGCAGGTGGATTTTTTGGTAGAACGATTTCTTTCTCTTTGGGTTATATCAGCATTTTCTAAACTGGTAAGGTGGTATTATGAGCCCTCGGAAAGGAACAGGGCAAGTAGGGGAGTTCAGAAGAAGATGAAAGTGGAACCAATTTGACGATTTGAGACTGACGGGAGTTTGGTAAAAGAACATGACCGCTTTAGCCAGTTAAAAGTTGCAGCAAGGGAATTACCATTATTATCATCGCAACCGTTACTATCATAATGACTCTTCTGTTTTTTTGTGGGGGGAAATTGTGAGAATTGAAAGGGATGAAAAAGCTTCCTGGGTGTCTTGTCTAACACATTTGTCCAGGTTATCTCAGCCTTTCATCCTATTATATAATCAGTAAGTGGTAGAAGGAATTCCTGTCCATCGCGATGCAGATGAGTAGCATCTGGTGGAATGCCGTCACTGTCTGGGACCTGTAATCTAAGACAGGTACAGTTCCGTAGCCCGTTAGGAATGGGGCTGCACAGCAGGAGATGAGGGAACATTACCTCCTGAGCTCTGCCTCCCGCAGAGTCAGCAGTGGCATTAGTGTCCCACAGGAGCGTAAGCCCTACTGTGAACCAAATGTGCAAGGGATCTAGGTCGTGTGCTCCTTATGAGAATCTAGTGCCTGATCATCCAAGGTGGAATCCTTTTATTCCAAAACCAACTCTGCCCCAACTCCATGGAAAAAGTGTCTCCCATGAAACTGGTCCCTGCCACCAAAATCCTGGGGACTGCTGGTCTAGGTGACAGACCCATTTTGCACCCACTGGCAAATCCATGTCAGCATTCGTTCTTTTTGTGCGTACGTGTGGTTCTTGGACTTCTCCTTGGAACAAGTCATATCTCCTGACTGGCTCCCTCAGCGAATGACTTACATAAAATTTCTGATCTACGTTCATCCTATATCTGTATGGGAGTCACAATTTCTCATGTTCAAAAACTTACCCTGCAGGAAATGCAAATCAAAACCACAATGGGATACCACCTGACTCCTGCAAGAATGGCCATTATCAAAAAATCAAAAAATAATAGATGTTGGTGTGGATGTGGTGGAAAGGGAACACTTCGGCACTGCGGGTGGGAATGCAAACTAGTATGAGCACTATGGAAAACAGCGTGGAGATTCCTTAAAGAACTGAAAGTAGAACTACCATTTGATCCAGCAATCCCACTACTGGGATCTACGCAGAGGAAAGGAAGCCATTATATGAAAAAGATACTAGCATAAGCATGTTTATAGAAGCACAATTTGCTATTGCAAAAAATGTGGAACCAGCCCAAATACCCATTAATCAACAAGTAGATAAAGAAACTACACACACACACACACACACACACACACACACACACACACACACACACACACGGTGGAATACTATTCCACCATAAAAAGGAGTGAATTAATGACACTCACAGCAACCTGGATGGGACTGGAGACTATTATTCTAAGTGGAGTAACTCAGGAATGGAAAACCAAGCCTCATATGTTCTCACTCGTAAGTGGGAGCTAAGCTGTGAGGATGCAGAGGCAGAGGAATGACACAACGGACCCTGGGGACTCGGGGGAACGTGTGGGGTGTGAGTAGTAAAAGATGACACACTGCATGCAGTGTACACTGCTCGGGTGATGGGTGTGCCGAAATCCCACAGATCACCGCTAAAGAACTTACTCCTGTAACCAAATGCCACTGTTAGCCAAAAACCTATGGAAATAGATAATTTTAAAATAATAACATAAGTTTTAAAAGCAAGAAGAAACCATCCTGCAATATTTTCTTTGGATAGAGCCATTGCGTGGCTAATACAGACCGAATGGGGTGTGTGTCTGTCTTTCTCCCACCTTCTCCAGAGCTGACTCAGGTTCCACAATGATGAGCAAGACCAGGTATCCCCAGAGGTGTCCCCAGGCCCCCACTCCCCACCACCACACACTCACAGAAGCTCTCCCTATCTTGGTCTAGGAGGGACAACTAAGCATTCCTCCTACCAGGACTCTCCCTGCCTTCAGGACTGTGGCTCCCGCAGTGAGAAAAAGAAATGAAAGAAGCAGAAAGAACTGCAAAGTGGACCCTCGGATGCTGCTACAGAGACTCAAAGCCACATGAAGAGAATCTTAATCCCCCAGACTGTCCAGACTGAAAGCATACGTGATCTTCAGAAAGGGTGAACATCGCCATGGCCGAGAATCACCGTGGATTATCACGACAGGCAATCGGCATGCTTATGGGTGTTCTGTCCTTTGGGGCTGAAGTCAGGAAGCCACATGGTTGTACTATTTCTGCTGTGAGTCAGAATTTCTAAAATAATATTCGTGTATTGTTCGGGGAGCAGTTGATTTTTGCCTCACTTCTACTTTAACAGAAAAGGATTTTGTTTCTCAAGCAGCAAAACATTTGGTCTCTGGTGGCAAAGAGGACGTTATTAAAATCGAATTATAAAGCTTTAGTTAGGAGTAAGTGTTGTATGTTATTAAATCAAATTACTACAGGCTGGGTGCAGTGGCTCGTGCCTGTAATCCCAGCACTTTGGGAGGCCAAGGAGGGTGGATCACTTGAGGCCATGAGTTCAAGATCAGCCTAGCCATTGTGGCGAAACCCTGTCTCTACGAAAAATGAGCCAGGCATGGTGGCCTACACCTATAATCCCAGCTACTCTGGAGGCTGAGGCAGGAGAATCTCTTGAACCCAGGTGGCAGAGGTTACAGCGAGCTGAGATCATGTTACTGCACTCCAGTCTGGATGACGGTGCCAGATTTTGTCTCAAAAGAAAAAAATGTTGCTATGTATGGAGATTATTTTTAATCTTTTCCTTAAACTAGTCATACAATGTCCCACGGTCATGAATTACTCCCCTAAGCTTTTCTACTGGATCGTGAGATATAATACTTCGAATGCTTATAGCCGAATTCTGTCTGCCAGCAGATTATTTTAGACTTCTGTGCCTATATCAGCATTTTTTACTGTCCAGCAAGATGTTAGTAAGTGTGTACTCATTTTTTAAAAAGGGTTTATTCTCCAACTTGAGAAGTAAATGGTGGGGGAAAACAACAGCTGGGTGTGGTGGCTCACGCCTATAATCCCAACACTTTGGGAGGCTGAGGCAGGTGGATCACTTGAGGTCAGGAGTTCAAGACCAGCCTGGCCAACATGACGAAACCCCATCTCTACTAAAAACACAAAGATTAGGTGGCACAGTGGCTCACCCAGCCACTCGGGAAGCTGAGACAGGAGAATTGCTTGACCCCAGGAGCTGGATATTACAGTGAGCCAAGATCGCACCACTGCATTCCAGCCTGGGTGACAGAGCAAGACTCTGTCTCAAAAAACAACAACAAAAAAAAACTTGAGCAGGTCTCTGCTGCGTGAACACTGAGACGCTGTAACCAGCGTGTGTAGGCTGTGAATATCAAGACAAGGGAAGTGACAGCAGCATTTCTCAAACTTATTTGATTGTGGACCTTTCCCCTGGCACGTCTATTCACATTTCCCAGCACACCGTTCTGCAAATCCCCAGTTTCCAAATGCTAGTTCATGAAACAGTAAGTCTGCTTTGTTTATTTCTGAAACACCTTTACTGAGGTTGGAGCTCAAGCTCATGCCTGCCTAGCGAACAGATTTAACACATTAATGTGCTCATGTTTCAGAACACTTATTTTTTTATTAATACGAGAGTCCTTTATACCCTGAATATCTGAAATAATTTGCTGTCATTTTATCAGATGTCTCCTGGGAGCGGGTAGCATTGATTACACTTTGTAAATTCTTTCTCAGTCCCAACTTGCTCTGCCATGTTACAGTGCCTACATCTGCACATTGATTTAATTTTTTTCTTCAGTTATGAAATGTGTTTCTTTATTTAAAGCTCAAAACCTGATTAGCATTCAATGGTATGCCTTCGAGTTTACATTTCCTTCATAGCTACTGTCAAATACACATTCTCATTTCTATTCTGTTATATCTTTGGCATTCATTCATTGACCAAGAAACTCAAAGTGACTATTGTACGGCAGGACCAGGCATGAAAAACGGCCAAGACGCAGTTACTGCTTTTGTGCAAGTCATGGTCTAGTGTGAGGCACGGACGTACCTACAAATAAGTACAATCTGCTTTAATGAAGGATGGAACGAAGTCATGCAAACAGGCTGGGAAGACAGGAAGAACGTGATTGACAGCCTAGAGAACTGGCAACTTCAAAGCCTTTGGACCCTAAAAGATGAGTAGAGAACCACATAGCAGTTTAGGAGGAAGCCACAGACTGCACAAGAGGAAAGAGGAATGAAGAACGACAGAAGAGGCCAGGCGCGCTGGTGCATGCCTGCAGTCCCAGCACTTTGGGAGGCCGAGGCGGGTGGATCACTTGAGGTCAGGAGTTTGAGACCAGACTGGCCAACATGGTTGAAGTCTGAAATGGGTTTTATTATCCAGCTGTTTTATACATTGAAGTCTGAAACGGTTTCATTATCCGGCTGTTCTAGACGTGGAAGTCTGAAACGGTTTCATTATCCGGCTGTTCTAGACGTGGAAGTCTGAAATGGTTTCATTATCCGGCTGTTCTAGATGTGGAAGTCTGAAATGGTTTCATTATCTGGCTGTTCTAGATGTGGAAGTCTGAAACGGGTTTCATTATCCAGCTGTTTTATACATTGAAGTCTGACATGGGTTTCATTATCCAGCTGTTCTAGATGTGGAAGTCTGAAATGGTTTCATTATCCAGCTGTTCTAGACGTGGAAGTCTGAAACGGTTTCATTATCCAGCTGTTCTAGATGTGGAAGTCTGAAACGGTTTCATTATCCAGCTGTTCTAGACGTGGAAGTCTGAAATGGTTTCATTATACAGCTGTTCTAGATGTGGAAGTCTGAAATGGTTTCATTATCTGGCTGCTCTGGAAGCTGAAGTCTGAAATGGATTTCAATGGATGAAATCAAGGTGTCAGCAGAGCTGCACGCTCCCCTCTAGGCAAGAACCTGTTTCCTTGCCTTTCCTATTAGATTTGTGCAAAAGTAACTGCATTTTTTGCTATTACCTTTAATGGCAAAACCTTTTACCTTTAATGGCAAAAGCCACAGTTATTTCTGCACCAACCTGAGAGCTTCCAGAGTACACCTGAATTCCTTGGTGTGTGCCCCCTTTCTCCACATTCAAAGCCAGGGATGCTGCATCTTCTCTTTCTTCTGACCTCTGCAGAAGGTCGGACATCATAGAGTATACTTACATAAGTCTAGAGGGTCTAGCCCACTACACATCTAGGCTAGATAGTATGTGCTGTTGCTCCTAGGATACAAGCTTGTACAGCATGTTACTGAACTGAAGGCAACTGTAACACAATGGTAAGCATCTGTGTATTTCTGCTTCCATCATCACTCTGCCCCTCCTGCCTTGGTCTTAGAAGACTTGTCAATACATAGTAATATATTCACAGGTTCTGTTCTGAGAATTAGGGCATGGGAATCTGTGGAGAGGGGTGGGCATTGATCTGTCACTCTGCCTAGAGTTTGGGTTTTATACTGCAGGCAATAAGGAGCAACGAAAGATGTTTATGCAGGAAAGTTATCACGATAGATTGTGATAGGGAACTCTGGCAGGAATGCAAACAGCCTGGAGCAGGGGCAGACTGGTGGTGTTAGGACCCGCTAAAGTACCCTGGGCAACATAGGGGGACCCCATTTCTACCAAAGACAAATTTTTTAATTTGCCAGGACCGGGAAAGGTGGCTCATGCCTGTAATCTCAGCACTCTGAGAGGCTGAGGCAGGCAGATCACTTGAGGTCAGGAGTTCAAGACCAGGCTGGCCAACATGATGAAACCCCTTCTCTGTAAAAATACAAAAGTTAGCCGGGAGTGGTAATGGGCACCTGTATTCTTGGCTACTTGGGAGGCTGAAGCAGGAAAATCGCTTGAACACAGGAGGCAGAGGTTGCAGTGAGTCAAGATTGTGCCACTGCACTCCAGCCTGGCAACAGAGCGAGACTCCATCTCAAAAAAAAAAAAAATAGCCAGGTATGGTGGTGCACAACTATAGTCCCAGCTACTTGGGAGGCTGAGGAGGGAGGATGATTTAAGCCTGGGAGATCAAGGCTGCAGAGGGCCATGACTGTACTACTGCACTCCAGCATGGGCAACAGAGAAGGGTAGAAGACTCAGACATTTCTGTAGACAAGTAAGCCATTATCTAAGCTTGAAAATAATAGACTTCACCTGGGAAGCCATCAGTTTCAGATGCCATCGTAGGAAGACAGAAACATGCATCACTTAACAATGGGGACGTGTCCTGAGAAGTGTGTCCTGAGGGGATTGTGTGGTCATGCAAATATCACGGAGTCTACTTACATAAACCTAGATGGTCAAGCCTACTACACATCTAGGCTAGATGGTAGGTGTTATTGCTCCTAGTTACAAACCTCTACAACGTGCTACTGTACAGAACACTGTACGTGATCGTAGCACAATGGCAATCATCTTGCATCCCAAAATATCTAAAGATACAAAAAGATACTCAGTAAAAGTATCATATCAGTCAATGAGCAGATAAAGAAACTGTCTATACTATTCAGCCATAAAAAGGAACAAAATAATGGCATTCGTGGCAACCTGGACGCACCTGGAGACCTTTATTCTAAGTGAAGTAACTCAGGAATGGAAAACCAAGCATCGTATGTTCTCACTCATAAGTGGGAGCTAAGCTGTGAGGATGCACAGGCGGAGGAATGATACAATAGCCTTGGGAACCTGGGGTCGCAGGGGGCGAGGGATAAAAGACTACACATTGGGTACAGTGTACACTGCTCAGGTGATGGGAGCATCAAAATCTCACAAATCACCACTAAAGAACTTACGTAACCAAAACCACCTGTTCCCCAAGAACCCACTGAAATAAATAAATAAGAAGTATTATAATCTTGCAGATCAGCCATTGTTTATGTGGTCCACCCCTAATTAAAATGTCATAATGACGGCTTCTCTTTGACTAGGTAGATGGCTATGGCATTAACCAAGGCTAAAACTCAGCTGGGCGCTACGGCTCATGCCTGTAATCCCAGCACTTTGAGAGGCCGAGGCAGGTGGATTACCTAAGATCAGGCGTTCGAGACCAGCCTAGCCAACATGGTAAAATCCTGTCTCTACGAAAAAGAAAAGAAATAGCTGGGTGTAGTGGTACATGCTTGTAATGCCAGCTACTCGGAGGCTGAGGCAGGAGAATCGCTTGAACCCGGGAGGGGGAGGTTGCAGCGAGATAGGATTTTGCCGTTGCACTCCAGCCTGGACAAACAAGCAAGACCATCTCAAAACCAAACAAACAGGTTTGGGCAAGAGGGGATCTCCTAACTGGCCTCTTGCCATTTTTTTTATTTGTTTATTTTTAGGTAGAGTCTTGCTCTGTTGCCAGGCTGGAGTGGAGTGGCATGATCTCAGCTTGAAGCCAGGAGTTTGCGACCAGCCTGGACAACAATGTGAGACCCTGTCTCTGCAAAAAAGTAAACAAAGATAGAAAATGAGCCAGGCCAGATGGTGTGCACCTGTAGTTCTGGCTATTCGGGAGGCTGAGGCTACACTGGAGCCCAGGAGCTCTGCACTGCAGTGAGGTCTGATCATGCCACTCCACTCCAGCCTGGACAGTACTGACAGAGAAAGACCCTGTCTCTTAAAAAGTAAATACATAAAAACAAATAAAAATAAATTTTAAGAAGAGCGTGACCTGCAGAGTTTCTCCATTGAGGGTTTAAGACACTTTTCTTCACAGTCTAATGTAGAATCAGGATTTGTAAAAGTTCAGAACTCCTGAGAAAAAGGTTCATTCCCTCTTCAGACAGGACGTGGCTACTGCTCCCAATATATTAAAAATATTTTAAAAATAGAATAGCCTTCTCCATAGTAGATGTTTAGTGCAAATAACATACCTAGAAGGTAGAGGAGCAAGAACGTCTGAGTAATTCAAAAGGCCAGAAAGAACTCGGCCATTTGTAATCAGATATTTCAGTACTTGCAAGGCTTTTTACTTTCACATGATGAATGGCCATAAAAAATATAAACCTTTGTGTAAAAGACTTTGGCTTCCTCTGCTTTTTACATAATCAATTTGACATTTGAATTTTGGCAAAGGACCGCAGGTACCTTGCTTTATTTATTAACTGAGATTAGATTTTAAAACATCACTGTTATCAAGCCATACCAGGCTTCTTCTTAAAATAATGTGCAATTTCTCAAGTAAGGATCACTTTGTCCTGACATCAAAGTCTCCCAAACAGTTTATTATACATAGAAGCCACTCTCCTCCTGACTGCTTCCTCCCTCCCTTCTCTTTCCTGTCTGCTATAACCACGCCCTGCCCTGTGAAATAGCCCACTCCCAGCAATTCTGCCTTCTACCAACTGTGACATTTATAGCATGGGACCACTACCTAAAGAAGAAAAAGGGATCACTAAAAATCCTGTTTAGTAATCTCAGGCACCAACTCTGTCACTCTGCACGCTCTGCATGATCAGTACTGAAAGGCGGATGGGTGCCTGAGGACCACAGGCTTTCATTTGGGACGGGAAGATTTTAACACTGGGGAAAGGCTAAGAGGACTACAGTCAGAGAAGGCCCTCAGGAGGTCATCAAGCTCTCACTCATCCCTATAGTTATCTCTGTGCTCTCAGAGGCACCCCATGAAAGGATCTGTCCAGAACCATCTGAAGAATGAGTTGAGGTTTAAAATGGTCAATTCTGGCCGGGTGCGGTGGCTCACGCCTGTAATCCCAGCACCTTAGGAGGCAGAGGCAGGCAGACCACTTGTCAGCAGTTGCAGATCAGCTTGGCCAACATGGTGAAACCCCATCTATGCTAAAAACACAAAAATCAGCTGAGCGTGGTAGTGGATGCCTGTAATCCCAGCTACTCCAGAGGCTGAGGTATGAGAATCACTTGAACCTGAGAGGCACAGGTTTCAGTGAGCCGAGATTGCACCATTGCACTCCAGCCTGGGCAACACAGCAAGACCCTGTCTCAAGCAACAACAACAATGGATGGATGGATGGATGGATGGATGGATGGATGGATGGATGGATACATACATACATACATAGACAGGTACATACATATATACATAGATACATAAATAGATACACAGATACATACATACATACATACATAGGCAGATACATAGATACATAGATACATACATGCATACATAAACAGATAGATAGATAGATAGATAGATAGATAGATAGATAGATAGATAGAGAGAAAGAGAGATAGATAGATAGATAAAATTCTAATGCCCACTCTCCCAGCTTCCCATGAAAGGCTAAAATCCAGAAGCATAGAAATTCAGCTCTCCAAAACTAAGCCAATGGTCAAACTGCAGCCTAAATCTAGAAGGAACAGGCCCAGCACAGTGGCTCACATCTATGCCCCCCAGTGCTCTACCAGGCTGAGCCGGGGACATTTTTGAAACCAGGAGTTCAAGACCAGTTTGGGCAACATAGTGAGGCCCTATGTTTACAAACAATTAAAAAGCCACGGTGGTGCCCGCCTGTAATCCCAGCTATTCAGGACGCTGAGGCAGAAGGATCACTTGAGCCCAGGAGTTCAAGCCTGGGCAACATAGCAAGACGCCATCTCTACAAAATATTCAAAAAGTGAGCCAGGCGTAGGGGCGCAAACCTGTAGTCCTAGCTACTTGGGAGGATCTCTTGAGCCCAGGAGGTCAAGATCCCAGCTGCAGGGAGCTGTGACGGCATCACTGCCCTCCAGCCTGGGAGACCCAGGCCCTAAAAGCAAAGCAACACAACAACTAAACCCACAACTACAGCCTAAATCTAGATGGAACTCCCCGCACCGCACCCCACACTGTAAGGCTCGTCCTGGTTCTACCTCATGAGACAATGACAGGCAGCCTGCGAGGTGAGCGGGTTCTCAGGCGACCTCTACTCTGCCCCCTCAGTCTTCATATCACAAGAAACAGACTGCCGCTTCTGGGGCGCCCTGCCGTTTCCCTCACTCCACCCTCTCTCCGCACTTTCTGGGGCGCCCTGCCGTTTCCCCCATTCCACCCTCTCTCCGCGCATGCTCACCTTTCTTCAGGAATGCTGATGCCAAGAGAAATCAACTCAACAAAAGCCAAATTAACATGAAATTGGGGGGGGGGGAGGAGCGGCAGTGACATATTTTGAGACAGCATGTATGGTGACATGACGGTTAAAAGCCCAATCTCTGGCTGGCCATGGTGGCTCACGCCTGTAATCCCAGCACTTTGGGAGGCCGAGGCGGGCAGATAATGAGGTCAGGAGTTCGAGACCATCCTGGTCAACATGGTGAAACCCCGTCTCTACTAAAAATACAAAAAATTAGCTGGGCATGGTGGCGCGTGCTTGTAATCCCAGCTACTCAGGAGGCTGAGGCAGGAGAATTGCCTGAACCCAGGAGGCGGAGGTTGCGGTGAGCCGAGATCGCGCCATTGCACTCCAGCCTGGGTAACAAGAGCAAAACTCCAACGCAAAAAAAAAAAAAAGCCCAATCTCTGAAGTCGGGCAGCCAGGGTGAAGCCCAGCACTACTTCCTACTAGCTGTGCAAGGATGGGCCAATGCCTTAACCTCACCCAGCCTCCTTCCTCTCTGCGAACTAGAAATGTTAAGAGTGCCTACCTCATATTTTAAAACACATGAAGTCCTCAGAAAAATGCTCAACCATAGTGAGCACTCCGTTTGTTATTTCTAGGTTTCAAGCACCTTATAAATAGTGTCTCGTATTATCTCATTTAATCGTCCCAAAGATGCTTTGAGCTCCTCTGGATGGATGAACAGAGACTTGGAGAAGATCTGAGAGTAGCTCAAGCTAATGGAGCTGGTGGAGTGGAGCTGGGGCTTGAGCTGGGATCTCACATCAAAGCCCAGGTTCTACCGGTGCACCATGCACCCACCAGGGGAATGCAGTCTCCATGAATAAAGAACCACACATGGAGACGAAAAGCACCAACCCTGGCAGCAGCAAAGAGTGATGATGGCTGCTTTCCTTTCTTTCTTTCTTTCTTTTTTTTTTTTTTTTTTTTGAGACAGAGTCTTGCCTTTTCACCAGGCACCAGGCTAAAGTGCAGTGGCACGATCTCGGCTCACTGCAACCTCTGCCTCCCAGCTTCAAGCAATTCTCCTGCCTCAGCCACCCAAGTAGCTGGGACTACAGGGATGCGCCACCACGTCCAGCTAATTTTTGTAGTTTAGTAGAGATGGGGTTTCACTATGTTAGCCAGGATGGTCTCCATCTCTTGACCTCATGATCCGCCCACCTCGGTCTCCCAAAGTGCGGGGATTACAGGATGGCTGCTTTTCAAGTGCTCTGTGGTTTAAAACAAGGAAGAACCAGACAGTGGGAAAAGAACAAGATGCCCCACATCAAAGCTGCAGCTATATTAATTATACAAATACATGACATTACATTACATTACACACTGGGCTTGTGGATTTGTTTCCCCCTGGGGAATGCAATTTGGAGATTTCCCAAAGAGGTAAAATTAGAATTATCATTCTATCCAGCGAGCCCATCAGAGGGACATACCCAAAGGAAAATAAATCATTCTACCAAAGACACCTGTGACTCACATGTTTATTTCATCACTATTCACAGTAGCAATAGTGATGGAATGGAATCAGTCCTGGTGCCCATCAACAGTGGACTGGATAATGTGGCATATATGCACCACGAAATACCATGCAGCTGTGAAAAAGAATAAAATCATGTCCTTTGTGGCAACATGAGTGCAGCTGGGACCATCACCCTAAGAGAATTAACTCAGGAACAGAAAACCAAATGCTGTATATTCTCCCTTATAAGTGAGAACTAAGTATTAGGTACTCATAGACATAAAGACTGGAACCAGAGATACTGGAGGAGTTGGGGGGAAGGGCTGAAAAACTATCTATTGTGCTGGGCGCAGTGGCTCATGCCTGCAATCCCAGCACTTTGGGAGGCCAAAGTGGGTGGATCACTTGAGGTTAGACATTCAAGACCAGCCTGGCCAACAGGGTGAAATGCCGACTCTACTTAAAATACAAAAATTAGCCAGGCATGATGATAGTGTACACCTGTAATCCCAGCTACTCAGGAGGCTGAGGCAGGAGAATCACTTGAACCTGAGAGGCGAAGGCTGCAGTGAGCCGAGATTGTGCCATTGCACTCCAGCCTGGGTGACAGAGTGAGACTCCTTTTCTAAAGAAAACAAAGAAGGAAAGGAAGGAAAGGAGGGAGAGAGGGAAGGAGACAGAGAAAGAAAAGAAGGAGGGAAAGGAAAGGAAAAAGGAAGGGAAGGGAAGGGGGAAGGGGGAAGGAAAGGAAGGAAAGCAAGGCAGATAATGTGTTGGGTACTATGCTCACTGCCTGATGACAGATCAATCATACCCCAAACCTCAGCATGACATAATACATCCATGTAACAACCATGCCCATGTACCCCCTTGAATCTATTTTTTTTAAGCAGTAACTACAGTAAGTGAAAGCCAGCTAGAACCTGGAACCTAAATTTGGAATATCATACATCGAACTTCCCTCTAGCCTTAGAAGTGGAACTCACCACACATCTCCCAAGTGGACAGAAGGCACAGCCTGAAACAATCCACACTCCCTGCCTGTCGGCAAGGACTACGTCCAGACAGACCCTCCTTTGAAATAAAGTGGAAAACTGACATGGAGATGCGTAAAACCCTTTCAGAACCATATCCCTGTTCAAGGACATGTGGACTTCATGAAATGCAAGTAAAAATCTATAGCATGAGAATCTCCTAAAGGAAAAGTGAAATGGAACTTTGGAAGCACTTTGGGAGGCCGAGGTAGGTGGATCACAAAGTAAGGAGTTCAAGACCAGCCTGGCCAAGACAGTGAAACCCCTTGACTGCTAAAAATATAAAAAATTAGCCTGGTGTGGTAGCAGGCACCTATAATTCCAGCTACTCAGGAGGCTGAGGCAGAAAACTGCTTGAACCCAGGAGGCGAAGATTGCAGTGAGCCGAGATTATGCCATTATACTCCAGACTAGGCAACAGAGCAAGACTCTGTCAAAAGAAAGAGAGAAAGAGAGAAGGAGAGAGGGAAAGAAAGAGAGAAGGAAAAAGGAGGAGGAAGGAAGGAAGGGAGGGAGGGAGGGAGGGAGGGAGGGAGGGAGGGAGGGAGGGAGGGGAAAGAAAAAGGAAATGGAAGGAGATGAAAAGGGATATATGTAACATAAAGATTTGCAAGCAATCAAAAAGCATTTTAATATCCACATGAAGATAATCATCAGTAAGACTGATAACACACAAAAAACCCAAATCAGTGACATTAAGAATACATTGGAGAAGTTCTCCAAGAATGTAGAAGAAAAGGATAACAGAATAAAGTAATGAGAATGTGAGCTCTGTGAAACCCAACTTTTAAACTACAATATAAATATAATAAATTTTTCACAATAGAGTAGAACAAGAACAACAAACTAATGAAAAAAAGAAATAGAAAACATTTTTTCTTGACTTTTAGAAAAATCATGTTCTATAAAAAGAAATCCTCACATAGACATATTCTGGTAGAAAATGTATTGAGATGCTGGAAAACTTTAAACCATCTCAGGATCGGAGAAAAGTACTTAGAACTGAATGAAAATCAGACTGACCCTGGCTTTTCCTCTCTGATAGAAAGTTCAGGAAAACACTAGAATACCATCTATACAGTTGAGGGAAAGGGTTGGAAACCCAAGGAGTAACCAGAGATTTTGAAAACATACTTGTGTAGTCTGACAACTGTGAAAATAACATGCTTGGCTGTTTTTGCTTTGAGAGTACATATTACCAATAAGCAGCTTAAGAAAAATATCACCTTAGTTCAACCATTATGGAAGACAGTGTGGCGATTCCTCAAGGTCATAGAACCAGAAATATCATTTGACCCAGCAATCCCATTACTGAGTATATACCCAACAGATTATAAATCATTCTATTATAAAGACACATGCACACATAAGCTTATTGTAGCACTATTTACAATATCAAAAACTTGGAACCAACCCAAATGTTCATCAATGATAAACTGGATAAAGAAAATGTGGCACATATACACCATGGAATACTATGCAGCAATAAAAAAAGAATGAGTTTCATGTCTTTTGCAGGGACTTGGATGAAGCTGGAAACCATCATTCTCAGCAAACTAACACAAGAACAAAAAACCAACCACCTCATGTTCTCACTCGTAAGTGGGAGTTGAACAATAAGAACATATGGGCACAGGGAGGGGAATATCACACACCGGGGCCTGGAGGGTGGGGGGCAAAGGGATGAAGAGTATTAGGACAAACACCTAATGCATGCAGGGCTTAAAACCTAGATGATGGGTTGATGGGTGCAGCAAACCACCGTGGCACATATATACCTATATAACAAACCTGCATGTTCTGCACATGTATCCCAGAACTTAAAGTACAAAAAAAAAAAAAATCACCTGAACTGTATGCCAATCAGTAGGTCATGCTATTTGTGAGTTTTCCTTAATAAATTTAGTTCCCAAACTCTGGCAACCAGGTGGGTTAGAGACTGTGAGGATGTTTCTGGGGACCTGCAATACCTCCCTTGATAACTCCCCTTCTCCCTGGCTCACATCCTGAATACCACAGTCCACAGTAAGTTTTCCCACCAGTTAAAACAATCCCTGGAGCTTCTCTGTGTCACTCTAATTAGCAAGGGCTAAATTATGTACACTGCTGGATGCTGTATGAAAATTAATACGAACAGCTTTATTCTTCCTTCACAAACAGGGCAACAGAATTGAAAAGGTGTCTTTATTGCCAAGCAATTTGAGGTCTGATTTTTCTGTTTCTTTATTATTTAATTACTTTTTTTTCTAAGTGCAAATGTAATACTAGCTCAATGCAGAAGACAGAGAAAAGCACCAAGGAATAAACTGTACCCATAATTCTAATTCCTAAAGAAAAACATTGTTAAATCAGCTTAACAACTCTCTACTAAAAATACAAAAAAATTAGCTGGGCACGGTGGTGCATGCCTGTAATCCCAGCTACTCAGGAGACTGAGGCAGGAGAATTGCCTGAACCCAGGGTGCAGAGGTTGCAGTGAGCCAAGATCTCGACATTGCACTCCAGCCTGGGTAACAAGAGCGAAACTCCGCCTCAAAAACAAACAACAACAACAACAAAAAAAAAAAAAACAGTTAACTTTCGCAATCCTCTTGCAGCATTTCCCATGCATAGCCTTCATACAAGAGGACTCTCTTTTATGTTAATTGTATTCAACTATACACCCTTTGTAGTTGCCTTTGTTCACAGTGTATCAAATTCCCAAGTTGAAAAAAAGATCTCAAACAATATTATTTTCAATGGCCATATTACATTCCATTCCATGAATAACTGACTCACAATTAACGTAACCAACCAAACCCTGATCACCGAACAATTATTTTTGACATTATATAAATTAGACTACACATTATTGATACAATATATGATGTAATGTGGCAATTGAAAACTTAGTCCACGAGGTAAAATTTCCGGAGATCAAATCACTTTTCCACCATTTATTAGTCACGCAATGTTGGGCAAATTAAACAATCTGTGCCTGCTTCCTCATGAGCATAATGGGAATTATAACAGCACTTAATAAAGTTGTGTGGAGTAAATGAATTCTACATACAAAGGCTTTAAAACGCTCTCTGCAACCTGGTAAATACCATATATTTAGCTTGTTTCCAGTTATTTGCTACAGTGTGGAATGAGCATCCTTCTACATGCAGTTTTTTAAACTAATGCAATTTTTTTAAGATAAAATTGTTAAAAATGAAATTGCTGGGTCTCAAGGCAATTCACATTTTTAAACTGCTATACATATTGTCTAAATTCCATACCAAAAAGTTGTACAATTTTAGAATCCCAACAGCAAAGAATGAAAACGCCCATCTTCGCACAGCATTGTGAACACTGGATATCTACTCTTTCTGTCCAACTCAGCTAAGACAGTGGATAGAAACTGACATTTTGTTGCTTTATTTTCTATTTCTATGACTAAAAGTTGGCTATTCTTTTCTGTAGGCTTAATGATCAATTTGATTTTTTTCCTTTTGTGTAAAACCTGTTCACATTCTTTCCCCAGTTTTCGTTTTTGCTTTTATTTTTGTTTTGTTTTGTGTTTGAGACAGGGTCTTGCTCTGTCACCCAGGCTGGAGTGCAGCGGTGCAATCTCAGCTCACTGCAACCTCCACCTCCCAGGCTCAAGCATCTGGTGCCTCAGCCTCCCTTGTAGCTGGGACTACTGACATGCACCACCACACATGGCTAATTTTCTGTGTTTTTAGTAGAGACAGGGTTTCACCATGTTAGCCAGGCTGGTCTCTAATTCCTGACCTCAAGTTGATCCACCTGCCTCAGCCTTTCAAACTGCTGGGATTACAGGCATGAACCACCACGCCCAGCCTTTCCCCAGTTTTTGTCAGAAGTATGCTTCTCCTGATTGGAAAGAAAAAAAACCCTCTTAATATATTCAGGATAAACATTTATAATATATTTAGAAATATTTAATCTCAGTTTGTCATTAAGCTTTCAGGCTTGTTTATAATGTTTTGTTTTTTTAATGCTTTAAATTTTATGACATCAAATTTACCAATTTTTCCTTTATACCTTATGCCTTTGGGGTTAAACTGAAAAAAGCATTCCCAAATTATACATGCATTTAACCTACAATGCAATCTCTAATAGTTCTTTGTGATTTCACACTCTGTATTTAACTCTTCAATCCAAATCCAAGTTATTTTATGCTTTAGCATAAGTAAAGAACCCAACAATTTTCTTCCCAAATATTAAAAATTTTCCCAACCATGTTTACTGAGCCCTTTTCTCACTGATTTTGGATTTCTGCCATATACTAGCCAAATAAACTCAAATATATCACCAGCTTCTCCACTGTGTTTTACTGGTCTGTTTTTATAGCAGTGCCACTTTTCATTATTAGGGGTTTTTTTGTTTTGTTTTGTTTTGTTTTTTTTGAGACGGAGTTTCGCTCTTGTTACCCAGGCTGGAGTGCAATGGCGCGATCTCGGCTCACCGCAACCTCCACCTCCTGGGTTCAGGCAATTCTCCTGCCTCAGCCTCCTGAGTAGCTGGGATTACAGGCACACACCACCATGCCCAGCTAATTTTTTGTATTTTTAGTAGAGGCGGGGTTTCACCAAGTTGACCAGGATGGTCTCGATCTCTTGACCTCGTGATCCACCCGTCTCGGCCTCCCCATTATTAGGGTTTTTTAAGTGAATGCTCATATCTGAAAGATCAAGGGCTCAGTCACCATTTTGTTTTTCTTTTTTGAATAACTTAATTGGCTCTTCTCAGCAATTTATTCCTCAGATGAATTTTAGAATCATTTTGCCACATCCCCCAAAACAAGTTCAGTAGGAATTTTGTTATTGTTATATTTGAAATGCGGCATCTGGCGTTGCGTTTGTTTTGGCCTCTTCTTTGAAAACATAAATGATTCCTCTCTTGGACCTTTGCTGTCTGTACTTATGACTTCTCTAATCACTTTTAGTTTCTTGTCCTCATCCTATACATTCTAGAGTTTCTCTCAAACTCATCTTCCTTATGGCTGCATAGATCCACAGTAATATCATCTGACTCTTCCTGCCTCTAATACTGTATGTGACTTAGAATTTCATGATTTGCCTCTTCTAATTCTTCAACATTTTGCCAAATTCATTTTCACCTTAGCCAGTGCCTTATCCTACAAGCTTATCTCTTTGTTTTTGTATTTTGCTCTTTTGTGTTAGAGTCTGTTCCCTTTATTGTGTTTATTATTGTATTTATTTCTTTTCTTGTTTTGTTTCCTAAAGTCCCTTAAGACTAGAGCAGACGCAGGCTAAAAGTTGTTTTTGTTTTCGAAGGAAAAAATCTTTTTTTTTTCTTTTTTAACTATGCCCTTTCTTTACTTGTGGAATATGTTTCTCTCCTTTCACATGGCAGATTTGTTTATACATCCCACATTGAAGATTTGTTCGTTCCTGCTTATTCTGCTTTTAATAATTGATTTATCCCTTGATGAGATTCATGCCACCTGGAAGCTGGGACAGCTGCAACGCTGGAATCTCGTTGACTGAAGCAGGTCCCTGTATTTTTATAAGGACCAAGGACTAGTCATCTACATTATCTGTCATTGAGCTCCTCTTTCTATCATTGCTATAAAGCTGTGGAAACAGTCTCTATATCATCTCTATCGAACATCAATATAAATGATAAAACATCAACTACTGCAATATGCCAGAAAGAAAAAGATGCCAATGAACTATTCAGAATGTTGGTAAAATCTGCACTTCATGCCACGACTAGCACGGACTCATCTGAGCTGGTCTTTCCTCCCACTCTGGCCCTCATTCACTAGGCTCCAACCACTCTGTCTCTCTGTCTGGCGGAGGGAAGAACTTGTTCTCACCCCGAGTTTTGGGTTGGAGGGAATGCTCCGTCCCTGGATCTTCCCACGGCAATCAACTTTCTATTTTTCAAGTCTCCTTCCAAGTGTTCCTCCCTAACTGGCCGACTCCTAGGGTGGCTCCTAGCCTGCCAGCCTGTTTTGTTTCCTTGAGAGCACTTACAAGTAGCTAAAATCAGGCAGTTTATTTATTTCATATTTCATTTATTGATCGGTTTATTTATTTTTGAGATGGAGTCTCGCTCTGTCGCCCAGGCTGGAGTGCAGTGGCGCGATCTCGGCTCACTGCAGCCTCTACCTCCTGGTGGTGCTGGGATTACAGGCATGAGCCACCGTGGCTGGCTTGTTTATTTTTGTATATGAATGTCTCCCCCTGCCAAAAATATAAGCTTTGTAACAAGGACATTCTCTGTCTTTACATTGCTATAACCCCATAATTTAGAACAGTTTTGTGTAATTAACAGATGCACAATGCATGTTTGCTAAGTAAATAATGGTTATATATGACAGCTCAAACTCTGACTTTCATTTTTCTCTTATTTTTCTCTATTCGTCATACTTTACAATGCATATATATTACTTTTATAGTAAAGAAAGTATATTTTTAAATGAAAAAATCTACATAATTTTATCTATAGTGTTGGTTTCCAAAGTTTTTAGCAGCAAATCTTTTCTACAAAACCTCTGTGAAACTCCAGTGTAACAGACATAAAGGCAGTATTTTCTTATCAATGTATTGTTGAAGTCAGATTATAATAGTTGCCTCTTATGAAATCAACCAATAAATCAAAGAGGCTTTTTTAATGAAAAACTTAAATTTTAAATTGGGAACTAGGGAGGAAAGTTTTGATTTAATAAGAACCTCAATGGCATTTACTTATTTTAATTGAGCTGTTTGATACTGAGGGAAGTCGTGATTCAATAGATGGGCAGCCACAAATGCGATGGGTTTAATAAGTCACCTGGTTTTATGATCTTCTTACACTGAACAGGAATTATAAGAGAAAGTTATTTTTAAGTTTACACAATCACAAGTTAACCAAGCCACACAACTTTTCACACTAGTGGTTTCTAATAAGTTTGGTTTCCAATACATTTGGATGTCATTTTTATCAAAGCTCTAAATAGAACAGAATGTATTTAAAATACTAAATAAGAATAAAGCACTTGCATGACCACTCAAGCATGTCCAGGGAAGGCTGCAGGTGCATGGATGACATTTTGAAAACCACAGGGACACGCCTGCCACTGCAACAATGTAACCCTTCATAGGAAAAAAAACAGCAAAAAATACACCAGTATTTTAATGGTGGGTTCACCGGGGTAGCAGAATGTTTGGAGACTGTATTCCTTCTTTCTGCTTTTCCATATCTCCCAGAGATTGTTTTTCTGATGGATGTATATTAATTTGTAATGGGAAAACAACTATTTATTTAAAAAGCCAAAAGCCATGCCCAATAACAGGAATGTCGAGCTAAAGAGGCCAGACACCATAGACCATTTTGTTCCTTTTACATAAAATGCAAAAGCAGGAGAAGTGAATACACAGTGTTAGAAGTAAAGGCAGTGGCTGCTCTGCAGGAAGGCTGGGGATCTGACAGGCATCACCACTCCCAGAGCTCAGGAATTCTGCTCATGCTCCCCCTCCTTCCTTTCTCTACTTCCTTCCCTCCTTCCCTCTTTCCTTCCTTCCCTCCTTCCCTCTTACCTTCCTTTGCTCCTTCTTTTTTCCTTCCCTCCTTTCTTCCATCATTCTTCTCTTCCTTTTATATTCCTTCCGTCTCTTTCCTTCCCTCCTTCTTCCCCTCTTTCTTTTCTTCCCTTTCTCTTTCCCTTTCCCTCTCCTTCATTTCCTCCTTCCCTCTCTCCTTCCTCACTTCCTTCCTTCCCTCCATCCCTTCCCTTTCCTCCTTCCCTCCCTCTCTCTGCCTTCCCTTCCTCCCTCTCTCTCTTCCTTTCTCTCTTCAGACAATCACTGGTTTTTAGTATATTCACAGACACATGCATCACCACAGTCACTCTTAGGAACTTTTAACCACATAAAAAAAAAAAAAAACAAGAAAACAAAAACCCTCTACACTTTGGCTATCAGGCCCCTTATTCCCCCAGCCCTGAGCAGCCATTACGCTACCAGCTATCTCTATAGACTTGTCTATTCTGGGCATTTCGTAGAAATGGAATCCTACATGTCCTTTTGTCTCTGGATTCTCTCTCAAGCAAGCATGTTTTCAAGGCTCAGGTTCTGTTTCTTGACCTAGGGGCTGGTCACCCCACTTGGTGAAAATCCTCTGAAGTGTACAATATGCTTGATGTACTTTTCTGTAGCTATGGATACTTCAATCAAAAGTTCTAGATACTAAAAAATAAAAACAGTCAAAAGAGGGTGTTCCAGCAGCATCCCCCAAAGCCCTCATTTCTGACGGCGGTCTCCGTTCTCCATGGCCGCCCCCCAAAGCCCTTGTTTCTGAAGGCGGTCTCCGTTCTCCATGGCCACCCTTCCAGGCCTCCTACCACCTATCCCCTTTCATCCTACTGAGAAGGGCAACTGCAGGGAGGCACAGTTTGCTCTTCTCATCCTCTTCCCCTTCCCGGCGTCCACCTCCCGCCTCCTACCAGACTGTGGGGGTTTCTCCAGGACGGCCCCCCTTGGGGTACATCTGCAGTTCCATTTCTCCTCTTCTTCCCCACCCCACCCTGATCAAGCTTCTCTTCGGGGTACTCCGTCCCTTAGGAGTCTTGATGAATGTGAAGAATACATGATTTTGTCCTAAGAGATTTTGTGCTGTCAGAGTAATCTTTCTAAAGTGAAAATTTAGGCTAGGTGTGGAGGCTCACATCAGTAATCCCAGCAACTTTGGGAGGCTGCATTAGTTCATTTTCCACACTGCTATTAAGAACTGCCCACGACTGGGCAATTTATAAAGGACAGAGGTTTCATCACCTCACAGTTCTGCGTGGCTGGGAGACCTCAGGAAACTTGTAAGCATGGCGGAAGGCAAAGCGGGAGCAGGTTCTTCTTCACAAGGAGGCAGGAAGGAGAATGAACACAGGAGGAACTGCCAGACACTGACAAAGCCATCAGATCTCATGAGAACTCACTATCACAGGAAGAGCGTGGAGGAAATCACCCCCATGATTCAGCTATTTCACACCTCCACCTGGGCTCTCCCCTGACACGGGGGATTACGGGGATTACAATTCAAGGCAAGACTGTGGGACGCAGCCAAACCGTATTGGATACGAAGGTGGGAGGATCCCTGGAGCCCAGGAGTTCAAGGCCAGGCATGGGCGAGATCATGAGCCCCTGTCTCTACAAAAAAGTAAAAAGTAAATAATTAGCTGGGCAGGGTGGTGCATGCTTGTGGTCCAAGCTACTTGGGAGGCTGAGGCGGAAGGATCCCTTAGCCCAGGAGTTCGAGGCTGTAGTGAGCTATGATTGCACCACTGCACTCCAACTGACTGACAGAGCAAGACCCTGTCTCTGAAAAAATAAATAAAATGAAGTGAAGTGAAAATTGGATTGTGACAACCCGAATGAAACCATTCAAAGGCTTTATATTGCCCACAAAAGTAACTCAGGCTCTTACAGCTAAGCCTCCACGCTGGCCCCAACCCGACCCTTTCCCACCTCTCCAGACCTCAGTCTCTGCACCTCTTTTTCCTCCCACCCCAGCCTCCAGAGACACTGGGCCAGATAGAGCTCCTCAAACTCATGACTCAGGCCTGGCGCGGTGGCTCACGCCTGTAATCCCAGCACTGTGGGAGGCCAGGACAGGCAGATCACGAGGTCAAGAGATCGAGACCAGCCTGGCCAACATGGCGAAATCCTGTCTCTACTAAAAATACAAAAATTAGCTGGGCATGGTGGTGGGTACCTGTAATCCCAGCTACTTGGGAGGCTGAGGCAGAAGAATTGTTTGAATCTGGGAGGTTGCAGTGAGCTGAGATCGCGCCACTGCACTCCAGCCTGGGCAACAGAGCGAGACTCTGTCTCAAAAACACAGACAAAAACCGTTACTCTGTTGCACACACGTTTGCTTTTGCTGTAACTCTTCCTTCTGCCTAAAACCTTTCCCGCCCATTCCCTGCCTATTAACTATGTGTGACTCCACTAAAATACACACTGCGGACTCTCAGATGGAGCTCCCTTTGGCCTTTTATTTCAGCAAGAAGGGAGAAATCACGTGCAAAGCATCTCCCCTGTGTCTCCTGACTTTGGGCAAATGGGCTTACTCCAACTGCAGTTCAGTGTACCCATCCGTAAAACGATGATGATCAGAGAAACGACTCAATAGGTATACAGCAAGAATTAAATTAGACAACACATCTAGAGCGTGGAAAACAAGACCGGGCGCATCACGAGTGTCTGATGAACGTTGGTTATCACCGCAAAACATCATCGCATGTGCTCCTCCCTGCCGCTGGTCCCTTGAGCTCCGGCTTATTCATCTACCTTGCCGGCCGATGGATGACGTGACAGCCAGTGATGGGGTCAGGCCTGGGTTTGAATTAACATCCTGCCACCTATTAGCTGGGCCAGTTTCTACATCTCTCAAATGGAAAAACGAGAGTGCTGTGCAGAGGATTAAAGATGATGATGAAAGAAAGCTCTTGGCACATTTTCTGGCCAACATTAAAAGCACAATAAACTGTCTCACGTAAGACTCAAGATCTGACTCATAACAGATGCTTGACAAACAACCTTTTATGGCTCCTAGATAATTATTTTACACTTCAAATCCATGGGTTTTCTTTTTCTTTCCTTTTTTTTTTTTTTTTTTTTGAGGCAGTCTTGCTCTTGTTGCCCAGGCTGGAGTGTAATGGCATGATCTCGGCTCACCACAACCTCCGCCTCCTGGGTTCAAGCGATTCTCCTGCCTCAGCCTCCTGGGTTCAAGCAATTCTCCTGACTTGGCCTCCCAGGTTCAAGCGATTCTCCTGTCTCAGCCTCCCGAGCAGCTGAGACTACAGGCATGTGCCACCATGCCTGGCTAATTTTGTATTTTTAGTAGAGACAGTGTTTCTCCATGTTGGTCAGGCTGGTCTCAAACTCCCAACTTCAGGTGATCCACCCGCCTCGGCCTCCTGAAGTGCTGGGATTACAGGCATGAGCCACTGCACCGGCCCTTTTTTGCTCTTAAATACTAGAGAGGGGATGAACCTACCCAACGGATATGACATGGGACAGCTGAAGGGCTATGACTAAGGAGTGCCCCAGACCCCACTGAAACTATTCCAAAGCATCTTCTTCATCTTCAATCATGCATTTGGGGTACCACAGAAGAAGACCTATCTTAATATTCAGCTATTTCTAGACCTGGCATGGTAGCTCACATGTGCAATCCCAGTGCTTTAGGAGGCTGACAAGACGATTGCCTGAGGTCAGGAACTCAAGACCAGCTGGGGCAACATAGCGAGACTCCATCACTACAAAAAATAAAAAATGAACCAGGCGTGGTTTCACACCCCTGTAGTCCTAGCTACTCAGGGAGCTGAGGCTGGAGGATCAGTTGATCCAAGAGTTGGAGGCTGCAGTGAGTTATGATTGTAACACTGCACTCCAGCCTGGGCAACACAGGAAGACTCTGACTCTTAAGAAAAAAAAAAAAAAAAGGTGTTTCTAAATAACCAGTCTATCAACCAGTCAGTAGTGATGATGGAAAATACCTTAACACAAAACTGCTGGTGGTCCCCTTTCGCGTGCAGAAAATCCTTGAGAGAAACTTTTGATTGTAGAGTCAAGAAAACAAAAACACTCGGGAAAGCCTTGCCCTCAGGACCCCCTCGCTGTGTGCTCTGCCCTGATTTCACAGGGCTTGTGATCAACCTGCTGATGAATTTCTGCACAGAATAGAAATCGCTCTCAAGACACGGGTCTGTTCCAGCAGTAACCTTGCTACCGCCAAGACACCTTCCATCCTGCCTCTTATAATTGCTAATGCATCGCATGTCCTAATTACAAATAACTAAACATTTGTCCACACGTTGTCCTGTCCACCACTCCCAGCAAGTTGCCCAGGATGGTCCACTCTGGCCTCAGAGTCAGAGAGAGCAAGTGGCAGCTCTTGGACATCAAGGAATATTCTGAATTATTTGCTGTGTGGACATCAAGGAATATTCTGAATTATTTGCTGTGTGTCTTAACCTGGGTTCCCTAAACAGAGAAGCCTCAGGCAAAACCTTATGGGTCAAAGAAGGCAAATCTACAAGAAGCAGAAAATAGATGAGTGGCTGCCTGGAGCTGGGAGTGAGAATGGGAAATGAATGCAAATGGGCTGGAGGAGGGTTTTGGGGTGATGGAAATCTACTCAAATTGGATTTCGGTGAGGGTTGCACATTGCCGTACATTTTATGGTATGGAAAGTATACTTAATAAATTACACTTCAATAAAGCTGTGGGGGGGGCGGAGAAAAGGGTATGAGCTAATGTTTACTTGGGGAACAGCATCGCAGAAAGGCAAGAGTGACAGTGAAGGGTTGAGTTGGGGATGGGGGGATGGCAGCTCTGAGAAGCGTCATCACACAGCTCTGCGACCAGTTGACTGTGTCTGCTCAGCAATGCACTGCAATGCAGCACTGTGTGCCCCAAACAGGGAGGGAGAAGGACGCACCCACCACCCCCAGGTTCCCCTGCACAGTTGGGTTATACACGAGCCCAGAGAGAGTCTCATAGCTTCTTGCATTTCACGGGCAACCATAAAGTGAGAGACCAGGGCTACAAAGCAAAGGCGCTGTTGTGGCATTTGCTCACCAAGCTGAGGGTAGAGGAGGGACCCCGGCAAAGAGCCCTTGAGCTGGGCAGAGGGCACCCAAAAGGACAGCCACAGGAGGAGCACCCGCCTCACTAGCTCCTGGCCAGCAGGTGCCCCAGCTCAACTCCGTCCACTATGCAATGAAGAATTCACACACAGTTTTGTGCTAAGGTGTTTAGCACTTTAACTATTGACTAGTTAATGTGCTACCTTCTTTAGAAATATTTGCATATTAGGCCAGGCAGAGTGGCTCACAGCTGTAATCCTAGCACTTGGGGAGACTGAGGCGGGTGGATTGCTTGAGGTCAGGAGTTCAAGACCAGCCTGGCTAACAAGGCAAAACCCCAACTCTACTAAAAATACAAAAATTAGCCAGGTGTGGTGACACAGGCCTGTAGTCTCAGCTACTTGGGAGGCTGAGACAGGAGAATCACTTCAATCCAGGAGGCGGAGGTTGCAGTGAGCCTAGATCGTGCCACTGCACTCCAGCCTGGGCGACAGAGTGAGACTCCATCTTAAAAAAAAAAAAAAGATCATCCTGGCCAACATGGTGAAACCCCATCTCTACTAATACAAAAATTAGCTGGGTGTAGTGGTGCATGCCTGTAGTCCCAGCTACTTGGGAGGCTGAGGCAGGAGAATTGCTTGAACCCGGGAGGCGGAGGTTGCAGTGAGCCGAGGTTGCACCACTGCACTCCATCCTGGAGCCTGGTGACAGAGCAAGACGGAAAGGAAAAAGGAAAAAGGAAAAAGGAAAAGGAAAAGGAAAAGGAAAAGGAAAAGGAAAAGGAAAAGGAAAAGGAAAGGAAAGGAAAGGAAAGGAAAGGAAAGGAAAAGAAAAGGAAAAGAAAGAAAAGAAAAGAAAGAAAAGAAAAGAAAAGAAAAGAAAAGAAAAGAAAAGAAAGATATATTTGCATATTAAGATGGGTCTTTTAAGGAGTTTGAGGCTGCAGTGAGCTATGACTGCACCACTGCACTCCAGCCTGGGCAACAGAGCAAGATCTTGTCTCGAGAAAAAGAAAAAAATAAAAATAATAGGCCTTCTACGTAACACGGGCTGTGACCTATTAGGAACCGGGCCGCACAGCAGGAGGTGAGTGACAGGTGCACAAGCGAATAGAGCGGCGATCCGACGCTAGTATTCCCGCCTGAGCTCCGCCCCCTGTCATATCAGCAGCCGCATTAGATTCTCATAGGCTCACGAACCCTATCGTGAACTGCGCATGCACGGGATCTAGGTTGGCGCTCCTTGTGAGAGCCTAATGCCTGATGATCTGTCACTGTCTCCCATCACCCCCGGACGGACCGTGTAGTTGCAGGAAAACAAGCTCAGGGCTCCCACTGATTCTACGTGATGGTGAGTTGTGGAATTATGTCATTATCTATTACAATGCAATAATAATAGAAATAAAGTGCACAGTAAATGGAATGCTCCTGAATCATCCCGAAACCATCCCGCATCCCCCACTGGTCCATGGGAAAAAGTGTCTTCCATGAAACCAGTCCCTGATGCGAAAAAGGCGCGGACCACTGGTCTACATGCTAACTCCAATGATGACTGAAGACGAGGACTGCAGGTGTGGCTGTATCACGATATCACGTCACCTCTCCAGAAGCCTGACCCATGCAGAAAGGCAAACTTGCCTCACCACCTCCGTTAGACATTAAAGACATAGGAGAAAAAGAGGCCAAGAAGCCCCAATTTTAATCATTTCTATCCTGTAATATTGCAAAAGACCTGAAATCAAGGCAGCTCCACAAGAAGCTACTGCCTTTGTTCAGCAGCTGTGGATGGACCCGGCTAGGATCTCCCTGCAAAAAAGAATTCCCTGCTGCCCAAGGCCTTCCAGATTCACTCAGTGCTGAGCATGGCCATGCCCTCCCCAGCAGCCCCCAGCCAGTGACTGGGCTGGCCATGGGACATGGTCCTGGCCATTTCTGCCCAACACAGGAGTCCTCTAACGGGCAGTGTTTGCTGCAGAGGTAAGCCTGGGTTGGACCAAGGGTCAGATCTGCATGGGAGTCTGACACTCTCCTGTTCAGTTCTGCTTCCAGGCCTTTCCATTTCACAGCCATTATTATAATACTTCCTCACTCCCTACCAATAAACCTTGCACATTTGATCTCAACATCTGCCTCTAGAAAAACCCAACTAACAAACTTGTTGACCTTAAGTATCATTGGGGCTGGGTGTGGTAGCTCACATCTGTAATCTTAATGCTTTAGGAGGCTGAGGCAAGCGGATTGCTTGAGGCCAGGAGTTCGAGACCAGCTTGGGCAATACAATGAGACTCTGCCTCTACAAAAAAAAAAAAAGTTAACATAACTTGTGCACCTGTAGTTCCAGATAGTCAGGAGGCCTAGGCAGGAGGATCATTGGAGCCCAGAAGTTTGAGGCTGCAGTGAGCTATGACTCCAGCCTGGATGACACAAGAAGACCCTGTGTCTAAAAAATAAACACTAAAGATAAATAAATACATATTCTTTTCATAGATTTGGGGAATAGGAGGTGGCATCTTTGGAGAAGTCATAATTCTGCACATCATAGGGGCACATCCCAAGCAAAAAGTACCCCGACTCTGGGGAGGCAGAGAAGAGTCACCCTGAGGCCAGTGGCTCTCTAAGCTGTCATCACTTTCCCCTCACCTCCCTTCTCACTCCTGAGGTCTAGACATAAAGAACAGGTATGGAACCAGTTGCACCTCTGATCCCAGAATAAAGTGGGGAACAGGGCAGCTGAGTGGTCCGCTGAGCTCTTTCTCCAAAAGAGACAACTTCACAGCATTATTTTTTGGTGGAGGAGACAGGGTCTCACACTCTGTCACCCAGGCTGGAGTGCAGTAGCACAATCATGGCTTATGGCAGCCTCAACTTCTCCAGCTCAAGTGATCCTCCTGCCTCAGCATCCTGAGTAGCTGGGAGTACAGGCACATGCCACCATACCTGGCTGATTTTTTTTTTCCAGAGATGGGATCTCGCTATGTTGCCCAGACTGGTCTCAAGCCCCTGGGCTCAAATGACCCTCCCACCTACCAAAGTGCTGGGATTACAGGTATGAGCCACTGCATCTGGCATTCGGCCTTTTTAATGCAGTAAGTGAAAGTGACAAGATGTTACAGGTGATAGAATGCAAGAATGGATTAGGGGAAGTGCCTTTTGGGGGGTTTGCTTCCCCACTGACCAAGGTGCAGGTGTTGCCCCACCCCCAAACTCCCCTTAAGGCTGGGCTCTACTCTGCTGTAGGATGTGGCTAAATGGACAAGAGGGTTCCTGGAGACCAAGCACACCCCAGCTGCCCCCTTGTCCCAGGCAGCACAGCACCGTGCCCCAGTGAGTAAGAGGACTCAGGAACCTCGGGGTGGAGGCAGGTCTGGGTCTGGACATCTTGCCTCTTGGAGAATAACTAACACCAGCCCCAAACATTATTATAGAAAACAACTCTATAAAGCCCTGGTCCACGCCAAGAAACCTCTCTCCCTGGCCCCGACATCACCGCTTCTATGGCAACCAGTTGCTCTTCAAAGAACAAAATGTGGGAGACTGCAAAACAGGGTCAAAACTGAAGATGCAAAGTCGTGCCAGAGGAAGAAATGGGCCAGGAAGCCACATCAGAGTTCAGAGGTCATCTAGGGAAAGGAGGAGGATTTCACAGGCATCTCTACGGTCCAAACCAGAAGACCCAACTGACAAACTTGGTAACCTTAAATATCACTGAGACTGGGTGTGCTGGCTCACACCTATAATCCTAATGCTTTGGGAGGCTGAGGCAGGAGGATCTCTTGAGGCCAAGAGCTCAAGACCAGCTTGGGCAATATAGCGAGACCCTACAACAAAAACAAAAAATAATAATTAACTGTGCAGGCCGGGTGCGGTAGCTCACACCTGTAGTCCCAGCACTTTGGGAGGCAAGGCGGGCTGATCACGAGGTCAGGAGATCAAGACCATCCTGGCTAACATGGTGAAATCCCAGCTCTACTAAAAGTACAAAAAATTAGCCAGGCGTGCAGGCATGCACCTGTAGTCTCAGCTACTCAGGAGGCTGAGGCAGGAGAATCGCTTGAACCCAGGAGGCAGAGGCTGCAGTGAACCCGAGAACGCGCCACTGCCCTCCAGCCTGGAAAAAGAGCGAGACTGTCTGAAAATAAATAGATAACATACTATAATATAACATATAACATAACTTTGCCTTATTGCTTTTGTGTCCCAAAGCAACAATGAGGGGCCCAGGGCAGTAGCCTGTTGCTATTGTGATTTGTTTTTTCTGTGGTGTGAGATGAGTGACTGAGTGAGAATCTCTAACCTGTCCAGGTAGAGGATGCCAAGCTTGAGTAAGTTTCCAAAAACAAAACGACCTTCTGCTTTAGTATACAATGTCTAAGTAAACATCACTGTCCTTCAGAGAAGAGGAAACCATGAATCCAAAGGGAACCCCAGGAGAATAAGGACCACGTGGTCACTGAGTCCTCCTTATGGATGCTCACGGACGTGACCTATAGAACAAGGCCTGGCAAAGCACCATGTCCACCACCGATCTTCCGCTGCGGGAGAAGTGTGCCCATTCTCCATTCCACGGCACTTCGGCTATCTTCATCTAATCTGATCTGGCCTGCAGGTAAAAAGTCATGGAGTTCAGGAAGGGGCTGGGTTGGAGATGCAAATTGTGTAGTCCCAAGAGTGACAGAGTGCAGGGAACGGCAGAGGCAGAGGAAACTGCGCCCTCTCTGGATTACCCCACTCCTGACTCTGACAACTCATGACACACATTTTTTTGGACTATGTCTTAATTAAATAAGCACTCAGCCATCCTATTTCTCAACGACCTCTAGTCACCCTAAGATCTAACCATGAGCACAGAAGAGGAAAATTCCTCCCCAGTGACAGCCAGCTGTAACTGAGTCAAATGCCCTTCATTTTTTCTTCATTTTCTTAAGAGACAGCGTCTTGCTCTGTCACCCAAGGCTGGAGTGCAGTGGTGTGATCCTAAGTCACTGTAACCTTGAAATCATGGGCTAAAGTGATCCTCCAACTTCAGCCTCCTGAGCAGCTAGGACTACAGGTACATTCCACCACACCTGGCTAATTTTTGTTTTTATTTTTTGTAGAGATGGGCGTCTTCCTATGTTGCCCAGGCTGATCTCAAACTCTTGGCCTCAAGTGATCCTCCTGCCTCAGCCTCCCAAAGTGCTGGATTACAGGCATGAGCAACCGCACCTGGTGAAATGCTCTTCATTCAAGAGTCAACTGAACTTCTGAGTCAATCAGACTCGCAGCATGTAACATGCAGTACCCCCGATACAATTTTTCATTAAAATCCAGAAGATACACGTGCGTGCAGACACATACGCATGCACATGCATACGCATGCACATACACATACATACTTGCGCATGCACAAACATGCACACGCACACACATACACAAGCACACATACACACAAGTGCATGTACACACGTGTACACACACAGGCAGGAGAATAGGAAACTGCATATAATAGACTTTCCTATGTGAATGGGAGACATTTCAATGGCTGAATTGTCAATAGGGTCAGTTCAAGAGAGAAAATCCTGGGGGGAACAAGAACTGCCTTCTAAAGCAGAACAGTATAGATGTGAAAGGATGCAAACAAATGCACTAGTTAGCCTCCTTATAAAAAAATCCAACCTCAGTAGTAAAGTAAAACAAAACTCCAGCCTTATTTGAAGCTAACAACTTGGCAACAGTTTCTAAAACTATGAGCACAATGTTGGCGAGAGGGTGGTGAGAGGGGAACTTTTTCATACACGGTTAGTAGGAGTAGAAATAGAACTGACCTATCAGGGAAGGAATTGAGCAATCTGTAATAAGAGCCCTGAAGATGTGGAGATGCAATGCCCAGTGTTTTTGCTTGCACAAATCTCGGCTTTTTATTTTTTTGAGATGGTGTCTCTCTCTGTTGCCCAGGCTGGAGTGCAGTGGCATGATCTCAGCTCACGGCAACCTCCACCTCCCCAGTTCAAGCGATTCTCCTGCCTCAGGGAAGTTGGGGTTACAGGCACCCACCACCATGCCTGGCTAATTTTTTTGTATTAAGTCACAGCTTTAAAAAACAATACAAAGACCAGCAAAGGTTTGTTTTTCCATAGTTCACTACAGCACTACCTAGGACCAAGAACAACTGGAAATAAAGCTGAGTGGCTGAGGCCAGGCGCGGTGGCTCACGCCTACAATCCCAGCACTTTGGAAGGTGAGGAGGGCAGATCACCTGAGGTCAGGAGTTTGAGACCAGGCTGGCCAAACTGTGGTGAAACCCTGTCTATATTAAAAATACAAAAAAATTAGCCTGGCATGGTGGTGCGTGTCTGTAGTCCCAGCTACTCAGGAGGCTGAGGCAGGAGAATTGCTTGAACCCAGGAGGTGGAAGTTGCAGTGAGCTGGAATCACGCCACTGTACTCAGAGACAGAGCGAAACCCCATCTCAGAAAAAGAAAAAAAAAAAGCTGCGTGGCTGACAACAGGAGAAAGACGAAGTAAATGGAAGGGAAGGCATCTCTCCAGGTGCTGGTGCTTTCGGAGTGAGTTCTCCTCCACTTAGACCTGCCATTAACCCGTGCCTGCCCCACTAAGCACGATCTGACCCAAATCATCTTCTTGCGTCTCCTGCTCAGTCCTGCGGCGCATACGCCCAGGACAAGGAGGTTATTTTCTGAATGCAACAGGAATTATGCAACCTGGAGGAGAACATCCAAGGAGAAGTGAAGACAGGAAGGAACGTGAGGAAGTAGGCTCTCAGTTGGCCACTACGTCTTGTTTATTTAAGATTTCTACCTTTACCTTCTTCCCAAAGCCTCGCTTTCCTCCTGCCAAGCTAAACCCACAACAAAGGAGCACAGAAAATACAAATGGAAGTGGGGAAGGGAGAAAAGGGGAAGAGAAATAGTTGCCACCCGCCGCCAAAGAGGGATTTAACTGTTATAACCGAGGACTGAATTCAGCAATGCAGTTCATGACAGCTTCAGCAAAACAGGAAACACTTGGGTAATCAAGTCCTTGTTGTCTAATTGCTAAAAAAGAATAGTTCTGTTGGAGAGGTTATTATCCAGTAAGGAAATAAAATAGTGATTTCATGCTTCTGTCATACGTGGTTCTACTTTTTTTGCTTTGTTGAGACCTGGTCTGGCTTTGTTGCCCAGGCTGGAGTGCAGTGGAACGATCAAAGCTCACTGCAGCCTCAGCCTCCTCTGTAGCTGGACCGCAGGTACACGCCACTATGCCCAGTTAATTTTTAAAAACTTTTTGTGGAGATGAGGCTTTGCTGTTACCCACGTTAATTTCAAACTCCTGGCTTCAGGCAATCTTTCCACTTCAGAGACAGAAACACAATGGGCCAAGCACTCTCTGAGCCTCTCCTGACAGGACTCATGCTTTCACCTTCTCAGTGTTCAGGTATCTCTTCTACTAAAGAGAAAGCCCTCAGAGGGCAGGAACTGTCTGAGTGCACTTCTCATCCCTGTGCCTTCTTTTTTTTTTTTTTTTTTGAGATGGAATTTCACTCTGTAGCCCAGGCTGGAGTGCAGTGGCATAATCTCAGCTCACTGCAACCTCCGCCTCCTGGATTCAAGCGATTCTCCTGCCTCAACTCCCGAGAAGCTGGTACTACAAGCACACACCACCATGCCTGGCTAGTTTATTTTTAGTAGAGATGGGGTTTTACCATGTTGGCCAGGCTGGTCTTGAACTCCTGACCTCAAGTCATCTGCCCGTCTCGGCTTCCCAAAGTGCCGGAATTACAGACATGGGCCACTGTGCCTGGCCCCCCTGTGCCTTCTCAATCCCATCCCATGCCGCCTGCCTGAAAGCACAGTTGAGGAAGTCCAGGCACATGCTGGTCCTCGATCAATGCAAGTTTGTTCAGATGAAAATGGAATCTCGTGACTGCTCCTGAGACAGCATCTCTGTATTTCTCACAAAGAGCTAATAGAGAAACAAAGACCAAGGCTCCTGGCCGGGTGTGGTGGCTCACGCCTGTAATCCCAGCACTTTAGGAGGTGGAGGGAGACCACTTGAGGTCAGGAGTTTGAGACAAGCCTGGCCAACACGGCAAAACGCCGTCTTGACTAAAATTACAAAAATTAGCCAAGTGTGGTGGTGGGTGCCTGTAATCCCAGCTACTCCAGAGGCTGTGGCAGGAGAATCGCTTGAATCCGGGAGGTGGAGGTTGCAGTGAGCTGAGATGATGCCACTGCACTCCAGCCTGGGCAACACAGCAAGACCCTGTCAAAATATATATATATATATATGAGGATATTCCCAGCATTTTCCCTGTACTTGGTCTCTTACAGGCTCGACGTGGCACCTCACAGGCCCCCAGGAAGGAAGTTATTTTACCAAAAGGGACAAGCTCAGGTTTCACGTCTTCTCCTCAGGTAAGCTTCCTTCACTGAGCACCAGGGTCCTATCTGAGCCAGCAGGACAAGCCTTGGCAGGATGCCTCCCTGTGTGTGTCCCCAATTCTGCTTCGGTTCTTTTTCCAACTGATTTAATCCTTAAGTGCCAATTACCAGTCCGTGGGATGGGGGTAGGGCAACGATACCCCAGAAAGGGCCATTTACAAAGAAGAGAGCAGGGCTTTCCACCGCGTTGGTCAAGCTTCAAAAGGAGCAGCCAATCGGGAAAAGAGGTCATTTTCAGTTTTCTGTGCCAAAGACAAGCGGCTCGACAGGAAGATCACACACGGCCCGTTCTCTGAAGACCGATCGTTCCACGTGTATTCTATTTTAAAGCAAAGCCCTCGGCACTACCTTGATGATTTTGTAGAATTTACACTGAAAGGGCATAAAATGTCACACCATCTTGTGTGTTCCTCACTTCCATGTGCTCTTTGCAAGAAAATCAAGCTCGGCTGTTTCTGAGCTCCTAGCAAGCACCCACGACGTCTAAGGCTCACACCTGCAACTGTGCACACCTTCTGCAAGGCAAACGGGGGCAGGGAAAGAAACAGCCGTGGCTCACGCCTGTAATCCCAACACTTTGGGAGGCCGAGGCGGGCGGATCACCTGAGATCAAGAATTCGAGACCAGCCTGGCCAACATAATGAAATCCATCTCTACTAAAAATACAAAAAATTAGCTGGGTATGGTGGTGTACACTTTTAATCCCAGCTACTAAGAAGGCTGAAGCAGGAGAATCGCTCGAACCCGGGAGGTGGAGGTTGCAGTGAGCTGAGATTGTGCCACTGCACTCCAACTGGGTGACAAGAGTGAAACTCCATCCCAAAATAATAAAAATTTTAAAAAAGAAAGAAATAGAAATGGAAAGCTGTTCATGCCACTGAGATGCTTCTCTGAACCACGATTTCCCCAACTGCAAATGATTCTAATGCCGCCTACCTGGCAGGGGTGACATAATGACCCAATGTACCCGGAACAGAGACTAATCCATGGGAGTCCTTTCTCTTCCCCTCCTTGGGCCTCAGTTTCCTCACTGATAAAACTCCAAGGTCAAGAAAGGCAGTAAGTTCATGAGATGACTCAGCTTCCACACCCTGCATTGTTAGGGCTCCTCTAAGACATAACACTGAGGCTGGCCTTCCCCACCCCAGTGCTTTCAAAGCTTACATGGATAGGATGAAAACTGATTCCCAAACACATCTTCCTACCCTGCAGAGATAAGAAAGCGGGCTGACATTAGCCTGCGAAAACTCATGCAGAAATAAAATCAAATGCGGCAGGTTCTCATTTACGCATGGGAGCATCGGGTTCACATGGACATGGAATGGGAACAATAAGGCTGGCTGGGGTGGCTCCACCTGTAATCCCAGCACTTTGGGAGTTCGAGGCGGGCAGATCACTTGAGGTCAGGAGTTTGAGACCTGCCTGGCCGACACAGTGAAGCCTGTCTCTACACACACACAAAAAAAGGCCGGGCGCAGTGGCTCAAGCCTGTAATCCCAGCACTTTGGGAGGCCGAGGCGGGTGGATCATGAGGTTAAATGATCGAGACCATCCTGGTCAACATGGTGAAACCCTGTCTCTACTAAAAATACAAAATATTAGCTGAGCATGGTGATTCGTGTTTGTAGTTTCAGGTACTCAGAAGGTGAGGCAAGAGAATCACTTGAACCTTGAACCTGGAGAGAGATGGAGGCTGCAGTGAGCTGAGGTCGCACCACTGCAATCCAGTCTGGGTGACAGAGTAAGGCTCCATCTCAAAAAACAAGAATGAGAACAATAGACATTGGGGAAAGAGGGAAGGAGGAGCAAGGGCTGAAAAGTTACCCGCTGAGTACCACGCTCACTACCTGGGTGACAGGTGCAATCGTATCCCAGACTTCAGCATCATGCAATGTACCTCTGAACAAATCTGCACATGTAACCTCTGAATCTAAAATTTTAAAACGTTTTTTTAAAACAAAGGGCAGTCAGGTGTGGTGGCTCACACCTGTAATCTCAGCAATTTGAGAGGCCAAGGTAGGCAGATCAGTAGAGGTCAGGAGTTCGAGACCAGCCTGGCCAACATGGCAAAACTCGTCTCTACTAAAAATACAAAAATTAGCCGGGTGTGGTGGCGGGTACCTGTAATCCCAGCTACTCAGGAAGTTGAGGCAGGAGCATTGCTTGAACCTGGAGGTAAAGGTTGCAGTGAGCCCAGACGGTACCACTGCACTCCAGCCTGGGTGACACAGCAAGACTCTGTCTCAAAAAAAAAAAATTTTTTTTTTAAAAGGGAACAATAGACATTGGGGGAAGAGGGATGGAGGAGCAAGAGTTGAAAAACTACCTGTTGGGTACCACTACCTGGGTGACAGGTGCAATCATGTCCCAAGCTTCAGTATCAGGCAAATACCTTTGCAACAAATCTGCACAAGTGCCCTCTGAATCTAAAATAAAAACTCTAAAAAAGAGGGCAAAGGTCTCTGAATCATTATGAAGATGAGAAGTACAGGCACCAGAAACCCAGGAGAGCTTTCCCAGGCTGCGCTGCAGACACCAACCCGGAGGTCTCCCTCCAGAGAGCAGGCACTCCGTCCCAGGACCCGGGCCCTCTCCCAAGCGACTTCCACCTCCACGATCCCTACTCTCATTTCTGCTGAGCTCCTCCAGTGTCAGATTTCAGGTTCATGGCGAAGCAGAACAGTTCTGAACAGGTGTGGGAATATCGAACGGAGCCCTGCTGCCTGTGCCGACGAAGGCACACACGTTCTTTTGCCCTGGGAACTCCCATCCACACAGCTGCTTAATGAGGACTGCGCTTGTCAATGAGGTGCCGGGGATCCCAATGTCTGTTTCTCTCATCTAATTAGTTTGGTCAAAGAGAGAAAGTTGTGTTTCCAGGGACTAGAAGCCTTACCTTAATCTTCCCTTCACCCAGCGTTCTGCCCTCTGTGCACCTAGAATGCATGCATGTAACTCCACTGCCGAGCTCAGCATATCATGTAACAACTAGTTTAAATGTCTGGCTTCCCCACTGGGCTAAGAGCTCCTGAGTCTCTCCTGGGTGATAAAATGTGTTCTAAAACTGAGTGACAGTGATGTCTGCACAGCTCCATAAGTTTATGAGAAATCATTGAACTGTACACTTAATGCAGGTAATTTGTTAAACTATACTTCAATAAAGTTATTTTTTAAAATACTTGGCAGAGCGCAGTGGCTCACGCCTGCAATCCTAGCACTTTGGGAGGCTGAGGCAAGAGGATTGCTTACAATTTGACCCAGCAATCCCATTACTGGGTATATACCCAAAGGATTATAAATTATTCTATTATAAAGACACATGCACATGTATGTTTACTGCAGCACTATTCACAATGGCAAAGACTTGGAACCAACCCAAATACCCATCAATGATAGACTGGATAAACTATGGAATACTACGCAGCCATGAAAAAAGAATGAGTTCATGTCTTTTGCAGGGACATGGATAAAGCTGGAAGCCATCATTCTCAGCAAACTAACACAAGAACAGAAAACCGAACACCACATGTTCTCACTCATAGGTGGGTGTTGAACAATGAGAACACATGGACACAGGGAGGGGATCATCATACACCGGGGCCTGTCGAGGGGTTGGGGGGAGTGGAGCGAGAGCATTAGGACAAATACCTAATGCATGTGGGGCTTAAAACCTAGATGACGGGTTGATGGGTGCAGCAATCCACCATGGCACGTGTGTACCTATGTTAGCAACCTGTACGTTCTGCACATGTATCCCAGAACTTAAAGTAAAATTTAAAAACATTCAAACAAAAGATCAGCCTGAGTAACATGGCAAAACCCTGTCTCTAAAATACATACTAAAAACAACAATAATAATAATTAACTGGGAGTGGTAGACACACCTGTAGTTCCACCTACTTGGGAGGCTGAAGTGGGAGGATCACATGAGCCCAGGTAGGTCAAGGCTGCTGTGAGCTGTGATCCCAACACCGCACCCCAGCCTGGGAAAAAGAGTAAGACCCAGTCTTGAGATAAAAAAAAGATGGAAGGTCGGAGAGTCAGGAGATATGAAGATGCTGCACTGTTGCTTTGAAGACGGAAGAGGGCTATGAGCTGAGGAATGCAGGCAGAAGAAACTGCCTGAGTAGGGAGAGCAGAGAGGAGGTGGGAGCACGCATCAGCTCCGGCAAGGGGTTTAGATTTGAGGCCAAGAGCTTAGGCTTGCAGTCAGGGCTTCCTCTACAGAAGCTGGACAAAGCAAGGAAACAGATTCTCCCCCAGCATCTCCAAAGGAGTGTGGCCCTGACAATGTCCTGATTTTATCCCAGTGAGACGCGTTTCAAACCTCGGGAACTGACGGATAATAAACTTGTATTATATTAAGCTGTTGAGTGACTGATAATTGGCTACAGCAACCATAGGAAACTAATATAGGCACAGTCATTTCCCATCACCCAGTGTCACTGTCTGCAGTTTCGGTTACCTGAGTTCAACTACATTCCAAAAATATCAGAAGGAAAATTCCAGAAATAAAGCATTCATCAGTATTCATCCGCATGCCACTCCAAGTAGAGTGATGACATCTCACACTGTCCCAAGCGCCCCGCCTGGGGCCATGAATCCCCCTTTGTGTAGCCTAGCCACACTGTCGGACTGACTGCTGCAGTACATGCTATTTTTAAAAACTTTTCTCATTTGTATTTTAATTCACAGGTGCAGGACGTGCAGGTTTGTTACATGGGTAAACGTGTGCCATGCTGGTTTGCGGCACCCATCAACCCATCGCTTAGGTGTTAAGCCCAGCATGCGTTAGCTATTTTCCTAATGATCTCCCTCCCCCCAATGCCCCCCTCCAACAGTCCCGTGTATGATGTTTCCTTCCCTGTGTCCATGTGTTCTCACTATTCAGCTCCCAGTTGTAAGTGAGAACATGCGGTGTTTGGTTTTCCGTCCCTGCGTTAATATGCTGAGGATAAAGACTTCTGGCTCCATCATGTCTCTGCAAAGGACATGATCTCGTTCTTTTTTATGGCTGCATAGTATTCCATATATGCACCACATTTTCTTTATCTAGTCTATCACTGATGGGCCTTGGGGTCCATGTCTTTGCTGTTGTGAATAGTGCTGCAATGGATGTACACATGCATATATCTTTGCAACAGAATGAGATTTTATTATTAGTTATTGTTGTTAGTCTCTCACTGTGCCTAATTTATAAATGAAACTTACTCATAGGTAGGTACGTATAGGAAAAGACTTACTACATATAGAGTTCAGTGCTAGCCGAGATTTCAGGCAGCAACTGGAGGTCTTGGAACCCCTCCCCTGCTGATGAGGAGGGACTGCTGTGAAACACTAGGGCTGTCAAGGTAAGACTGAATTTAAGGAAAAGAGTGATCAACTAGAGCGATATTTTTGTAAAGGTAACTTGTTTAGCAGCATGTAAGAGGCACTGGGGGCAGGCGGGAGGCAGCAAGTGTCAGAAAAGATGCTGTTGACAGCCACGCGCAGTGGCTGGCGCCTGTAATCCCAGCACTTTGGGAGGCCAAGGCAGGTGGATCACCAGGTCAAGAGTTCAAGACCAGCCTGACCAAGATGGTGAAACCCCATCCCTACTAAAAATACAAAAATTAGCCAGGCGTGGTGGCGCCCACCTGTAATCCCAGCTACTCAGGAGGCTGAGGCAGGAGAATCGCTTGAACCTGGGACACAGAGGGTGCCGTGAGCCGAGATCACGCCACTGCACTTCAGCCTGGGCAACAGAGTGAGACTCTGCCTCAAAAAAAAAAAAAAGACGCTGTTGTCTTGGACAAGACAAGCCATTGATAAGAAGCCGACAGGTGTGCAGATGTGTTGGGATATTGGATGCACACAACATAGGCAACCTGGAGATCCCCTGCAGTCTGGGGCCACAGAAGACAAAAGGCCGGCATGCGGGAGTCACAGTGACACCATACACAGGGATCAGAAGAAACTGCCTGAGTAGGGAGAGCAGAGAGGAGGTGGGAGCACGCATCAGCTCCGGCAAGGGGTTTAGATTTGAGGCCAAGAGCTTAGACTTGCAGTCAGGGCTAAAGGTACCACTGCAGAACCCTGAGAGCAGACGTGAAAGCCAAAGGTAGCCCAGGTCCAGGAAGAAGGCAGCTAACCCAACTGCATTGTACATGACAGTGCTGTTTACAACAGCCACACTGGAGAGAAAGAAACATCCAAAAACGGGAGGGCTTAAATAAGTTACATGACAGTGCTGTTTACAACAGCCACACTGGAGAGAAAGAAACATCCAAAAACGGGAGGGGTTAAATAAGTTATGGTAACTTCATACAACAGACTTGCAGAAAGCTTTCAAAATATATACATTTTTATTATTTATTTTGTGAGATGGAGTCTCGCTCTGTCGACCAGGCTGGAGTGCAGTGGTGTGATCTTGGCTCATTGCAACCTCCGCTTCCCGGGTACAAGCGATTCTCCTGCCTCTGTCTCCCAAGCAGCTGGGATTACAGGCACCTGCCACCATGCCCGGCTAATTATTGTATTTTTAGTAGAGACAGTGTTTTGCCATGTTGGCCAGGCTGGTCTTGGTCACACCTTGTGTGACCCTCCTGCCTCGGCCTCTCAAAGTGCTGGGATTACAGGCCTGAGCCACCACATCCAGCTCAAAAAATATGTTTTAAAGAATAATGTTTTAGGAAACGTGATACATTGAAAATTTTTTAATACAACATAAAAAGCCAAATTTCTTTAAAAGACTGAAGGAAATAACAGACTTTAACACTATTTATATTGGGTGTAGTGATTATAGTGATGCTTTCTTCTTCATAATTTGCTATATTTTTAATTTAGTATAAATTAGCATGTTTAGCATGTAACATGTTTAGCATGTTTCTGTAACATGGAAATATGGTTTTCAATACCATATATGCATATAATTTTATTGCACATTTTGTGCAATATATAATAATGTAAAATAATATAAACTATGCATATAAAATGTAATATTTATGTGTATAAAATATAATTTATGTATATATCTATATATCTGTATGCATAAATTTTATATTATGCACATAATTTTATATAGCGTATATCCATATAATTTTATTGCACCTGTTTAAAAGCTCTGGCTTTATTAAGTTCTTCTCCGATCTGTCAAAGAAAAGTTGTGTTCATTTATTTTGGTCATAAAGGACTATTTTTCATCACTATTTTTACTGTTTGACTTTTTTTTTTTGAGACAGAGTCTTTCTCTATCACTCAGGCTGGAGTGCAGTGGCCGATCTCCGCTCACTGCAACATCTGCCTCCTGAGTTCAAGCTATTCTCCTGCCTCAGCCTCTGGAGTAGCTGGGATGACAGGTACACACCACCATGCCAGGTGTATTTGACTTCTTTTTTTTTTTTTTTGAGACGGAGTTTCGTTCTTGTTACCCAGGCTGGAGTGCAATGGCGCGATCTCGGCTCACCGCAACCTCTGCCTCCTGGGTTCAGGCAATTCTCCTGCCTCAGCCTCCTGAGTAGCTGGGATTACAGGCATGTGCCACCATGCCCAGCTAATTTTTGTATTTTTAGTAGAGACGGGATTTCACCATGTTGACCAGGATGGTCTCGATCTCTTGACCTCGTGATCCACCCGTCTCAGCCTCCCAAAGTGCTGGGATTACAGGCGTGAGCCACCGCGCCCGGCCCTATTTGACTTCTTGATACAATAAAGATCCCTCTGTATAAAGTAAAAAAAAAGAAGGCACTGTGGGAAAAGCAGGCAGGAGATCGTTTGAGTAACGGACCCATTGCAGGGTTGGAAGAAGGAGAAAAAGCAAGTTCGGGAATGGAACAAGAGCCTGAGGAGAAGAGGATCTCAAGGTGTGGCCTGTGACCCCCAGTGGGATGGAGAGTTAAGGGGCTGAGGGGAGACGAAAAAGCAGATATTTCCTTTCCAGAGATAGAAAGAGCCTGGGTGCAGTGACTCATGCCTGGAATCCGAACAGCTCAGGAGGCCAAGGGAGGAGGATCGTTTCAAGCCAGGAGCTTGAGACCAGCAGGGGTAACATAGTGAGACCCCATTTCTATGAAAAATAGAAACATTAGCCAGGAGTGGTGGTGAGCAGTTACAGTGTCAGCTGCTCAGGAGGCTGAGGCAGGAGGATCATTTCAGCCCAGGAGCTGGAGGCTGCAGTGATTTATGATCTCACCACTGGGCAACCGAGCAAGATCCTTTCTTTTAAAAACTGAATTAGGCCAGGCGTGGTGGCTTACACTTGTAATTTCAACACTTTGGGAGGCCAAGGTAGGCAGATCACCAGAGGTCAGGAGTTCAAGGCCAGCCTGGCCGACAAGGCAAACCCACATTTCTACTAAAAATACAAAAATCAGCCAGGCGCGCTGGCGCACACCTGTAACCCCAGCTACTCAGGAGTCCGAGACAGGAGAATCGCTTGAGCCTGGGAGGCAGAGGGTGCAGTGAGCCAAGGTCACACCACTGCACTCCAGCTTGGGTGACAGAGTGAGACCCTGTCTCAATCAATCAATAAAAACAAATTAAATTAGAGAGAGATAGAAAGAGGGAACAACATAACCATAGAAAGAGACAGTGATATTTACAAGGAAAAAGTGAGGTTAAGACGAGTTTGCCATGGACGGCTTCAATCTTTTACCATAAAGACAGAGGCAGTTTGCAGGGAGTTACAAGGTAAAGCAGGATTAGAACCTTACAGAGCACAGAGAAAAGCTGCCATCTCTGCTTTGGATGTCAACAAGAGAAGATAAACTTCCTCAGGAGCCCAGCCAAGCTTCAACTCTGCCTAGATTCCTCCAGCCAGCAAAGTACCTCCCACAGTCTAGCACATATGTGGTCAATAGTCAGCGTGGCCTCTGACATCTCCTGAATGTGGTTGGCTTCATTATTCGAAGTCCACTGGTCTTTTTGTTTTGTTTTGTTTTGTTTTGTGAGACGGAGTCTTGCTCTGTCACCCAGGCTGGAGTGCAGAAGCCTGATCTCAGCTCACTGCAACGTCTGTATCCAGGGTTCAAGTGATTCTCCTGCCTCAGCTTCTCGAGTAGCTGGGATTGCAGGCGTGTGCCACCACTCTCAGCTAATTTTTGTACTTTTAGTAGAGACGGGGTTTTACTATGTTGGCCAGGCTGGTCTCGAACTCATGACCTCAAGTGATCTGCCCGCCTCAGCCTCCCAAAGTACTGGGATTACAGGCGTGAGCCACAGCGCCCGGCCATGAAGCCCACTTATCTTATCTTCTCAACTCTGAAGAACCAAGGCAATCTCTAATTTAATTCTGTGGTATATGTTCCAGATCCTGGATCTCAGTAGATAACCCCTCAGTACTTAATTATGAGTGGAAAGCAATGGAAGAGAAGCTTCTGGTTGCTATTGCTATAATTTCCCAACATACTGGTTAAAACTTGCTTTAAAGAAAAACAACAGATAAAAGCTTATAAAACAAGCCTGGTGCAGTGACTCATGCCTGTAATCCCAGCACTTTGGGAGGCCAGGGTGGGAGAATCACTTCAGGAAGTTCAGTGGTTTGGGACTAGCCTGAGCAATATAGCAAAACCCTGTCTCTGCAAAAATAAAAGATAAAAATTAGCCAGGCATAGTAGCATGCTCCTGTAGTCCCAGCTACTCAGGAGGCTGAGTGGGGAGGATCACCTGAGCCTCGGAGTTGGAGGCCACAGTGAGATATGATCGCATCACCACACTCTGGCCTGGGTGACACAGTGAGATTCTATCTCAAAAATAAATAAATAGGAAAAACACATAATTTTTCAAAAAGTTCAAGCCGATCAATTAGAGTATGTCCACGCCTTACAGAATTCCTTTAAACACTGCATTACTATTGTCCCGGGTGCATTTTACAAAGAATTTGCTACAGAGAAATCTACACTGAAGGCAGCTCCTAAAGACGTAGCTCCACAGTGTAAAATCATTTAACGCTAGCACAGACAGGCTTGCAGATGAAATCTTCCACAGCCACACCAGAGTCCCACACACTGCTGGGAAGCAGAGAAGGAAGCCAGAGCAGCCCTCGCTGATTAGACTGTGAAAGGCTCAGAATTCCACTCCCATTCACCATGTGGGAAACTCTCCAGCATCCCCTCCCCCACCCACCCCCTTGACCTTGGACTCCATAACACCTCTCCCTCTGCTGTCTTACGTTGTTATTGGGCCTGTCAATCAAATCTCTGCCCCATCACCCCTTGGTCACGTCACCCTGGAAGGCCAAGCTGCAATCACTGTCCCTTTGGTTCTCGCCCACCCGGCGCCCCATCCTTATATGCCTGTACTCGCACCCTCTGCAAAGCGAATACCCCAAGCACCAAGGTAGCAAAGAACTGATCAAGAACCAGCCCTGCAGCCCTAAGACCCTGATTTCACATTCTGGGCCAGGCACCATGGCTCACACCTATAATCCCAGCTCTTGGGGAGGCAGAGACGGGAGGATAGCTTGAACCCAGGAAAGGAGTTTGAGACCTGCCTGGGCAATACAGCGAGACCCCATTCTCCACAAGAAAAAAAGAACCTGATTTCACATTCCAGTCCCATTTCTTACAAGCTGCAAACCCTCAGAAAAATCACCTACTTATTGGGATAGTGATCATCCCAACCATGAACGGCTGTTAGGCACACCATGTCTCTCACTTACGTAAAGGCGCGTTAAGGTTGGGTATTACCATCAAGTGCTTAAGGAAGAATTGACTTGGCTTATAAGGCTGAAAGAGAACGTACAAAATACCCAAAGTCAAAATACTCAGTGTTCGGAGCCACTCATCAAGCCCACCTGCCGAAGCAGCCAATAAAACGTGACGGTCTCTCAGCCAGGAAGTTCTACTGACAACATTCAGCATGGAGGCTCAACTGTGTTGATTCGACCAGGAAATCGGTGAGGAAAACCTGCCCACAGAGATATAGCAAAGACACAAGGAGAAACTCACATCCTGTCATTCATGGGCACGGGCATGCGTGAAAAAGTTCACAGCTGCAGAATCTTTTTCCTCTTGCATCACGGTGGAAAAGGACAGTCTCACTGCAAAAATCAAAGTCTCCCTACAAGTGGATTCTCTGAACCAAATGATGTCCCAGCACAAACTGTGCTAACTGCTGGGAGGAGGAAATAAGGATGTGACTGGTTTTCAGCTTTACTGATACAGCACAGGTACTTGTGACTGTCACACGGAAAAGACTCAAGACAGGTGATTGTTATTATTTCATAAGCTGTGTTCATGGTCTCTGTCCAAGGGATAAATTTATGTCCTAGGACACCTCACCATACTGGGAGTATGCAGAATTTAATCCATGTGTTGAAGGAGCCTGCAGTGGGAGGCGAAGTCTGACCTAGTTGGGGAATTGTTTTTTTTTTTGTTTTTTTTTGTTTTTTTTTTTGAGATGGAGTTTTGCTCTTGTTGCCCAGGCTGGAGTGCAATGGTGCAATCTCAGCTCACTGCTACGTCTACCTCCCAGGTTCAAGCGATTGTCCTGCCTCAGCCTTTAGAGTAGCTGGGATTACAGGCATGTGCCACAACGCCCAACTAATTTTGTATTTTTAGAAGAGACGGGGTTTCGCCATGTTGGCCAGGCTGGTCTCAAACTCCTGACCTCAAATGATCTGCCTACTTCAGCCTCCCAAAGTGCTGGGATTACAGGTGTGAGCCGCCACGCCCGGCCCTGGGGAGTTCTTATTATACTGGCAAAAGAAGATGAAATGGATTTGAGGCATCACTAAAATGCAACATCACAGGCATCTGCTGCTCTGAATCCCACCTCCCCGGCCAGAAGCTGAAGTTGGGAGGTCCTTACTCCAGATAAGGGAGACAGGGAGAGAGGACAGGGTCAAAGAAGCAGACTGCACCTGTCACTGAGCAGAGAACTAGAGAGCGCAGCAGACCAGGAGAGGCAAAGACAGGGACAGAGACCACAGAGAGGACCAGGAGACAGAGGCAGAAAGATGCTTTAGACCGAGGACAGTACTCACTGCCTGCACAGCTTTCCAGGTTGGCTTTTTTAGGTGCCTGGGGCTGAGTCGTGGGAGGGCTGGCTGCACTCAAGAGCCATCGGCTTTTAGCTGAGACCTCCCTCTCAGGAGTTCCTAAAATAACCGACACAAAAGCGAGACAGGGAGGAATGCTTCCTTCTTCTAGACCCTTCCCAAACCCAGAGTTTCTCTGGCTACTCACGAGGAAATCTATAAGGTGAGACTGCAGACATCAAGGGAATGAGGAATGATCTCACGAGGCGTGCCCCAGAAACGTTACCATGAAAAATGGAGGTCCCTGCTGCACCACGGCGCTTTCTGCCTGGCACTGCTGGCAGCAAACGCATAAAGGACAAGGCTTTTGCCAAGCTGTGTACGTGTGAATCTAGCATCTTAAAGGACTCCAAGAACAGAGGTGGTGTTCAGAAGCTTGTGGAGGGAATGACCCACAAAACAAGGAAGCCGTGCAGGAGACAGCTGGGTTCGCCAAAGCTGCAGGTGAGAGCTACGTGTAGGGTCCGTAGGGGTTGATCCTGGGAAACGCTGAAATGGTCGCTCTAGCAATTCTCCTAAGTGAAAAGTTCACAAAAAGAAATCAGTACTTTCTGACAGTTATAAGGGCACATGAAAATTGAGTGTTAATATTTCAATTTCTTTCTTTGATTTTTAAATTTTAACTGGAGTCTGCTCCATCCAGAGAAAGAAACGTCTATGAGAATGAGTTGCACAGAGACTGAGCTGCTGGCTTTATTCCCTAGAAATTCATGGTACAATGAATTTATTCCCTAGAAATTTATTGAATGAATTATTTATTATCTAATGAATTAATTTATTTAATGAATTTATTGCCTAGTAATACTTTCTTCCCTAGAAATTCATGATATAATGAGTGTCTGATATGGTTTGGCTGTGTCCCCACCCAAATCTCATCCTGAACCGGAGTTCCTGAAATCTCCACATGTCATGGGAAGGACCCAACAGGAGGGAATTAGATCATGGGGGTGGTTAACTTCTGCTGTTCTCAAGTTAGTGAGTTTGTTCTCACACGGTCTGATAGGTTTTAAAGGGGATTTTGCCCTATTTGCACCTCTATTTGCTGCCACCATGTGAGGAAGGACATGTTTGCTTTTCCTTCCACCATGAGAGTAAGTTTCCTGAGGCCTCCCCAGCCCTGTGGACCTGTGAGGCAATTAAACCTCTTTTCTTTCACGTATGTCTTTATTAGCAGCATGAGAACAGGCTACTATAATGTCATAGAAAAAAAAAGATTGTGACAAGACAGAGACCCAGACCTTTCATGATCAGATATCCCCCACTCAAGTGGACATGGCCAGGAAGCAGGAGAGGGGGCCTCAGACTCTTGCCCTACACTGAACAGCCTGGGCATTCACACTTATCTGTGCCTCTACCGCCGGTAAGATGTTACACTCCATGATTTCTAAAAAACCTCCTGCTGCCTTCTATTCAAAGATTCTGTGATGGCTGGAAACAGTGGCTCACACCTGTAATCCCAACAATTTGGGAGGCCAAGACAGAAGGATTGATAGAGGCCATGAGCTTGAAGCCAGCCTGGGCAGCACAGCAAGACTCCATCTCTACAAAAAAAAATTGTTTTAATTAGCCAGGAGTGGTGGCATGTCATAGTCTCAGCTACTCGGGAGGCTGAAGCAGGAGGATCACTTGAGCTCAGGAGTTTAAGGCTACAGTAAACTATAATCACACCACTGCACTCCAGCCTGGACAACAGAACAAGACCCTGTCCCTAAAACAATCATTCATCAATCAATCAATCAGTCAATGAAAGATTCCGTGACGGTCTGCTGTCTCGGCTTCTAAACCCTCTGGAAGTGCAGGGATTTTTGTTTGTGTGTTTCTGTTGTATTCTGCACACCTGATACAGTAGAAATATCAACATACAATAAAAGTTGAGGGTACAACTGTGTTTAAATGTAAACAGCAAAATCTTTCTAAATTCTCTGAGTATCACTTTTCTAAGGTGTTAATTTCCTAAATCTCCAAGGTGCATGGGTCTGGAGATCAATCAACTCAATAGAGTAACATGGGATGCTACAGAAAAAAAAAATGTGGCTTTTCTAATGACACGAATGCCCAGCCTCTGCCACTTAGCTTGTACATGTGCCTCGGTCCCAAGAGGGTTCAGAAGAGAGAATGTGCACCACTTAATCCACGGTGCACAGCTTTGACCACGCGTTGCACCACTTAGTCCACGGTGCACAGCTTCGACCGCGCGTTGCACCACTTAGTCCACGGTGCACAGCTTCGACCCCGCTTTGCACCACTTAGTCCACAGTTCACAGCTTCAACCGTGCATTGCACCACTTAGTCCACGGTGCACAGCTTCAACCCCGCTTTGTACCACTTAGTCCACAGTGCACAGCTTCGACCGCGCTTTGCACCACTTAGTCCACGGTGCACAGCTTCGACCGCGCATTGCACCACTTAGTCCACGGTGCACAGCTTCAACCCCGCGTTGTACCACTTAGTCCACGGTGCACAGCTTCGACCACGCATTGCACCACTTAGTCCACGGTGCACAGCTTCGACCGCGCGTTGCACCACTTAGTCCACGGTGCACAGCTTCGACCCCGCTTTGCACCACTTAGTCAACCGTGCACAGCTTCAACCACGCATTGCACCACTTAGTCAACCGTGCACAGCTTCAACCACGCATTGCACCACTTAGTCCACGGTGCACAGCTTCAACCACGCATTGCACCACTTAGTCCACGGTGCACAGCTTCAACCACGCATTGCACCACTTAGTCCACGGTGCACAGCTTCAACCGCGCATTGCACCACTTAGTCCACGGTGCACAGCTTCAACCGCGCATTGCACCACTTAGTCAACCGTGCACAGCTTCAACCGCGCATTGCACCACTTAGTCCACGGTGCACAGCTTCAACCGCGCATTGCACCACTTAGTCAACCGTGCACAGCTTCAACCACGCATTGCACCACTTAGTCAACCGTGCACAGCTTCAACCGCGCATTGCACCACTTAGTCAACCGTGCACAGCTTCAACCACGCATTGCACCACTTAGTCAACCGTGCACAGCTTCAACCGCGCATTGCACCACTTAGTCCACGGTGCACAGCTTCAACCACGCATTGCACCACTTAGTCCACGGTGCACAGCTTCAACCGCGCATTGCACCACTTAGTCAACCGTGCACAGCTTCAACCGCGCATTGCACCACTTAGTCAACCGTGCACAGCTTCAACCACGCATTGCACCACTTAGTCCACGGTGCACAGCTTCAACCACGCATTGCACCACTTAGTCCACGGTGCACAGCTTCAACCGCGCATTGCACCACTTAGTCCACGGTGCACAGCTTCAACCACGCATTGCACCACTTAGTCCACGGTGCACAGCTTCAACCACGCATTGCACCACTTAGTCCACGGTGCACAGCTTCAACCGCGCATTGCACCACTTAGTCCACGGTGCACAGCTTCAACCGCGCATTGCACCACTTAGTCCACGGTGCACAGCTTCAACCGCGCATTGCACCACTTAGTCAACCGTGCACAGCTTCAACCGCGCATTGCACCACTTAGTCCACGGTGCACAGCTTCAACCGCGCATTGCACCACTTAGTCCACGGTGCACAGCTTCAACCACGCATTGCACCACTTAGTCCACGGTGCACAGCTTCAACCGCGCATTGCACCACTTAGTCAACCGTGCACAGCTTCAACCGCGCATTGCACCACTTAGTCCACGGTGCACAGCTTCAACCACGCATTGCACCACTTAGTCCACGGTGCACAGCTTCAACCGCGCATTGCACCACTTAGTCAACCGTGCACAGCTTCAACCGCGCATTGCACCACTTAGTCCACGGTGCACAGCTTCAACCACGCATTGCACCACTTAGTCCACGGTGCACAGCTTCAACCGCGCATTGCACCACTTAGTCCACGGTGCACAGCTTCAACCGCGCATTGCACCACTTAGTCAACCGTGCACAGCTTCAACCGCGCATTGCACCACTTAGTCAACCGTGCACAGCTTCAACCACGCATTGCACCACTTAGTCCACGGTGCACAGCTTCGACCACGCATTGCACCACTTAGTCCACGGTGCACAGCTTCGACCGCGCGTTGCACCACTTAGTCCACGGTGCACAGCTTCGACCACGCATTGCACCACTTAGTCCACGGTGCACAGCTTCGACCGCGCGTTGCACCACTTAGTCCACAGTGCACAGCTTCAACCACGCATTGCACCACTTAGTCCACGGTGCACAGCTTCGACCGCGCTTTGCACCACTTAGTCCACGGTGCACAGCTTCGACCGCGCGTTGCACCACTTAGTCCACAGTACACAGCTTCAACCACGCATTGCACCACTTAGTCCACGGTGCACAGCTTCGACCACACATTGCACCACTTAGTCCACGGTGCACAGCTTCGACCACACATTGCACCACTTAGTCCACGGTGCACAGCTTCGACCGCGCGTTGCACCACTTAGTCCACGGTGCACAGCTTCGACCGCGCGTTGCACCACTTAGTCCACAGTGCACAGCTTCGACCACGCATTGCACCACTTAGTCCACGGTGCACAGCTTCGACCACACATTGCACCACTTAGTCCACGGTGCACAGCTTCGACCACGCATTGCACCACTTAGTCCACGGTGCACAGCTTCGACCGCGCATTGCACCACTTAGTCCACGGTGCACAGCTTCAACCGCACGTTGCACCACTTAGTCCACGGTGCACAGCTTCGAATACGCACTGCCTTTACCGAAACCAACAGAACAGCTATCCAAGTGCCTCTCCTTCTGAAAGTAGGACAGTCTTGTACATTGCAGGCCAACAGACACAAGTGCAAACTCAAGCCAAGGGTGAAGGGCTTGAGGATTTCTTTCCGGCGACACTAAAACCAAGCTTTCAGTTTAAATATGAGTGACGTTCATATAACCAGCTGACTCTGCTGTGTAAGTAAACAATCCTGAAGAGAATCCTAGCTTCAAGTTCCAGCTGTAATGACTTGGGACGAATGTTTTTGACAGACTCCAGGAGTGTGGGGTCACTTCAGGAAGTTTCGTAGGACCCACTAGTGCTATCATTCTCACAAGACTTGGGGAAATCTGTTTCTTTCTTTCTTTAATAGAGACGGGGTCTTGCTTTGTAGCCCAAGCTGGAGTGCAGTAGAGTGATCATAGCTCACCGCACCCTTGAACTCCTGAGCTCAAGCTATGCTCCCAACTCAGACTTCTGAGTATCTGGACTACAGGCATGTGCCCCCATGCCTGGATAGTGTTTTTAACTTTCTGTAGAGCTGGAGTCTTACTGTTGTCCAGGCTGATCTGGAACTCCTGGCCTCAAGCAATCCTCCAGCCTTGGCCTCCCAAAGTGCTGGGGTTACAAGTATGAGCCGCTGTGCCTGGGAAACATTTCCTGAACAGCTTCCAAAGCCACTGTCTAAGGAACACAGACTTGTTACTGTGTGTTCAAACAAACATTATTTCCAACTTGATCAATCAACTGCTCCACATGATTTGACTCTAAACCGCCCTTCTCTGTTGCTAGAACTGCCCTCATCTCAGAAGAGAGAGATTCATTGCTGGTGAGTTTATTCCTGAAGGGCCTATAGTCAGCTAGCAAAGAAACAAACAAAGAATCCAGCCATCCACCGAGCGTGGGCAGCTTTCCTGGAGACAGAACCACTAGTCTGTAGGGTGCACCACGGCCACGGGTCTGAACTGTTTTCCAAGTGACCTGTACAAATCGGAGTGTATCATCCCTTCCTGCTGCGCTCTCCACCTGGAAGGCCAGTCCCATGCCCATTGACAATGGACAAAAATTTGGTCTTTTAAAAGCATTACTGGGCCTCTGGAACCTTCATGGAGTGCTCCCGGCCACCTCCTCTGTGGGAAATAGAAAAGTTCCTTTCTAAAGTTTCCTTTCTTGTTAAAGAGTAAATCATAAGTGCACTCATAACTTTGTTAAGCCCTATCCTATGCAGCTGTTAGACACGCCATGCTTACAGGCACGTAGTACATTCTATGTCCTTGTACTTTAACCAAGATATCTGTGCTGGACGTGCTCACAGGCATGTCCCAGCTCCCCACTGCTTCTACCTGTCTAGAAAAGTTTTAAGTTGTTAGCCAGTCGGGTTTTAGTTTAGATTGTGAGGTCTGGCTCCAGCCAATGGAGATCAGACACAGCAGTAAGGACGACCCCAAATGTGTAAGGGATAAATTCATGTGTTTTCCTTTGTTCTTTATTCTCATGGCAAGATGGCGAGTGAGAGGACCATTCCTGCAGCCCAGGAAGTAAAAACTGTGTTGCTGAAAGATCTTTTATCTCTGTGCTAATTTTTCTTTGCGACACAAAGCATCTCTTTCCAACATCTATTTCCAACATTCTCTAAAAGCATTACTTGCTCGCCACTGGCCCTGTACATGAGACCAGGCTCCATGGTCTAATACTACACATTATCAGTTTCTATATCTGCCTCTCTCAATAGACTACAGTGGAATTAAACTATCTTTGAACCACTTCAATTTCAATCTACCATTTACTATATTCTCTGGCACACGGTAGATTCTGAGTTAATATTTGCTGAATTTGAATCGTTTAGTTGAAGTAGGTTGGCTTGAGAATCACTCATGATAGAGTCTGCCTTGCACAATGAAAGTATTCACCATTCAAAAGGCATTTATTGGGCACTAATGCCAGGCATGGGCTGGGGGAAGTGAGAGTCATTTCTTGGTGTCTTTTCTCAGACTTGAGCATTGCATTTTTGGGTGTCTTTATTTTGTTCTGTTTTTAACCATTTTTAAAAGTTAAGAATGGTATGAGCACATTTTGTTTTCTCCCCACACATTTATTTAAACAAAAAACAAGGTTCAAATACATCTGATACAACACACTGGTGTCTAAAACAACAGCGACCAGAACTCAGCCATGTCTCTTTAGTCTGTCCCCAAACATAAGCAGCCCATGCTATCCAAAAAGTACAGGCCCCTGGGATGAAAGTTTATGCATTTAAAATCCCTCTCCCTTTTTTTTCAAACCATTTAACTTTTTAAGTATACAGTTCAGTGGCATTAAGTACATTCTCACTATTGGGCAACCACCACCTTCCGTCTCCAGGACCTTTTCATCATCCCAGGTGAAACTCTACCTGTTAAACGACCCTATACCCATTAAACAAGCCTGTTCCTCCTCCTCTGAGCCCCTGGGGACCACCCTTCCACTTTCTATAAGCTCAGCTATTCTAGGGACCTCACAGAAGTGGAATCATACAGTAATTGTCCTTTTGTGTCTGCCTTATTTCACTTACCATGCTATCTTCAAGATGCAACCACACTATACTGTGGGTCAGAACTTCGCTCCTTTTTAAGGCTGAATAATATTCCATTCAATGGATATACCACATTATTTCCACCTTTTGGCCATTGTGAATAATGCTGTTATGAACATAGATGGGCATGAATCTGTTTGAGTCCCAGCTTTCTATCCTTTTGGGCACAAGCGTGGAATTGGTAGATAACATGGTAATTTCATGTTTGGGTTTAAAAATCGTAAACATATTTTTATCCTTTAGGAGTATGAGAGAACAATTCATTATTTTCTGTACATGGTTAGGAAAATAAAATCTGCTCTAGTGGAGGATCTGGAAATGTCAGGTTTTTACCTGCTCATAAACAATTCAAAAAAAGTAAATGATCATACCTTCAAGGACTTCTAAAAGCATTGGCTAAATATGGTTGAAATATTAAAATTAAGGCCAGGTGCAGTGGCTCACACCTGCAATCCCAACACTTTGGGAGGCTGAGGTGGGCAGATCACTTGAGGTCAGGAGTTCAGCCTGGCCAAAATGGTGAAATGCTATTTCTGCTAAAAATACAAAAATTAGCTGGGCAAGGTAGCAGGTGCCTGTAATCCCAGCTACTTGGGAGGTGAAGGCCAGAGAATTGCTTGAACCTGGGAGGTGGAAGTTGCAGGGAGCCAAGATCATGCCACTGCACTCCAGCTTGAGTAACAGAGTAAGACTCCATCTCAAAATTAAATTAAAATTTTAAAAAATAATAAAAGTTAATTGGCTTTAAATTATTACCAGAAACTTATACTAAAGTTAACATTTGGTATTATAGATATGGACTTGGATATTCCCAGAACCTGATTTCACTCCATGATTTGAACCTAACCAGTAATGCAGATCAAGGAAGGTGATGTGGACTGATTGTTTGAAGCCCTAATTCTCAGTGTGATGATATTTGGAAGTGGGGCCTTTGAGAGGTGATTAGGGTTAGATGAGGTCATGAGGGAGGTGCCCCCGTGGTGGTGTTAGTGCCCTATTAGAAGAATAAAGGACCAGAGTGCTCTCTCTCTCCATGTGAGTACCCAGCTACAAGGCAGCTGTCTGCAAACCAGGAAGAGAGCCCTCAAGAAGAACTGAATCAGCCGCCATCTTTATTCGAGACGTCCCAGCCCTTCAGAGCCATGAGAAGCAAACTTTGGTTATTTAAGCCACCCAGTCAATGGCATTTCTATAGCAGCCAAACTGACTATGATGAGAAGTAACCTTGGTGATTTTCCTACTCCCGACTAATGTCCATTTGTTTTTTAAATGGGTGCTTCCTTCCGAGCTCAGTGCTGACCTAGTAAACCTTAGCTGCATCCAGGGACTCAGAGGAACTGCCCCAGGTGCAGGAAGGCGGAAGGAGCACGTGACCCAGCCCTCCTCCCACCTCCACCTCTGCCCCCAGAACTCACTGTCAGGACTCTGTGGCTCTCCTGGCTAGAGTGAGTAACCTTAGACAAAACCCCTGGCCCTTCCGAGTCAGTCAAGCTGCTAGACTGATCTCATAAGATTCTGTATGTGGACAGCAAAGTGGGCCACACAACGGTGAGTCCTGACTGGCCCAAAGGAAAGAACTCATTCTACCTAATTTATTTTTTGTATATTTTTATTTTTTATTTTGTTGAGATGGAGTCTTGCTCTGTCACCAGGCTGGAGTGCAGTGGTGCGATCTCAGATCACTGCAACCTCCACCTCCCGGGTTCAAGCAATTCTCCTGCCTCAGCCTCCCGAGTAGCTGGGATTACAACTAAGGTTTCACCATGTTGGCCAGGATGGTCTTGATCTCTTGACCTCGTGATCTACCCGCCTTGGGCTCCCAAAGTGCTGGGACTACAAGCGTGAGCCACCACACCTGGCCCTAAGTGAATTTCTCTAACTAAAGTCCAGAGACAAAGTCCACTCGGTAAGTTTCGATGGAAACATTGCTGAAACACATGGCATACTTCATTCCTTCCTTTTGGTCGTTAACATGCTAGCGCCAGGTTACCAGGGATGCCTGCTGCTTTACCTCTACGTACTGTACACTGGTCTTTCCAGGGGCTGCTGGAAAGTCAGTGTCTTGAATTCTCCCATTGTGTTGAACTGAACGAGGCCTTTCTGAAGGCTAAATCTCCATGCTTCAGACCATACATACAGAAGGCGGAATGCATGGAATGACCCTGCACGAACTCCAGGGCGGAACCTAAAGTTACACTTTGGAAGAAATCTCTGATTTCAGGCACAGAGACCTTGACTTTTTCACCACGGCATTCCGAGTGCCTGGCGTATAGCAGATGTTCAGTCAACCTTTACTAGATTCCAATAAAATGATAGGGTCAAGATCTTTCAAACTCTGATTGTTTCAGAATTCTGGGTATTTGGGTTCTATTATTTCAAGGCAAAGCTACTCAACAAGTCCACAAATACCGGATTAAGTCCCTAAAATGTACAAGACTATTTATAAACAGGATTCAAAAATAAACGGGCTCCTGCTTTCTAGGACATAATCTAGTAGAGGAACTGAATTATTAAAAAGAAAAAAAGAAAAGGTCTACAATTTATTATTGGGATACAAATGCGGGATGAGCCAAGTTAAAGCACAGAGGATAAATTCCCCCCTTTTTTTTTTTTTCAAATCAGCGTCGTCAGGTTGAAGAGAATGAATTTCATCTAGCTGTAGGGTGATTTTAGAAGGTTCCATAAAGAATGTAGCAATTAAAATGGAGGTTGAGTAGGATCTCAGCAGGTGCAGAGCAAGAAGAAAGGGCTTCGCAGACAGAGAAAATATATTTACAAGTAGCCTGCAGGCAGAAAAATGTGGTTTGATGGCACTATCAGTGGACAGAAAGAATGACTATTCCCGTTATCAGCTCCATAGTTAGTAATGACTCACGTATCGTGATGCTTAACTTTAGAGAGAGAGAAAGCCAATTCCAATTACCTAAATTGTACCAAATACGAAGGCGTCGCTGCCCTCTGACTCTGGCTGCCTTTTATTTCGGCTTCTCTAGGCATGGTGTGGAGAGGCGGATGATGTCATCGGGCATGCTACAGCGCACGTGAGGAAAACGGAACAGGACAACACTCGGCATCCTCATCACCTTTCTCCATCCCAAAACATCGTCGGTCATGAGTTCTCTTGGAGGCAAACACTCAAATGAGGTGATGTAGACAGAACAATCCCCTCTCGAGGTGCTACGCGGGGTTTTCCTCCTCCCTCTGAACTGCTCAAGCTTTCACGCATCCTCTATGCAGGCAGTCCAGCCCAGCCTGGTAAGGACAGTATCATTGTAGCCACAGTTCCTACGCATAGCAAAGTGCTGACTTCCCCTGCAAGCCTATGTGTGGTGCTGTGATGTGACCCACTTTAAAGTCGAGTAAAGTGGCCGGGCGCGGTGGCTCATGCCTGTAATCCCAGCACTTTGGGAGGCCGAGGTGGGCGGGTGACCTGAGGTCAGAAATTTGACACCAGCCTGACCAACAGGGCAAAACCCCTATCTCTACTAAAAATACAAAATTAGCCAGGCATAGTGGTGGGAACCTGCAAACCCAGCTACTCGGGAGGCTGAGGAATGAGAATTGCTTGAACCTGGGAGGTGAAGGTTGCATGAGCCGAGATCATGCCACTGCGCTCCAGCCTGGGTGACAAGAATGAATAAATAGATAAAGTTGAGTTAAAGCAAGATTGAAGACAGAAGTCCCTTCCCAGACCTCACACTTTGGCTAGAGGCAAAGCTTTGACTCCAAAACCTGGTCTTTTTCAGCTAGGCTGACGCCTCAGCAAAACTCCAAAGACCAGTTCTTCTTTCAACAGCGACTGTGCACCAGTGTTCTGCTAGCCACCGTTTCTAGATGCGTTTCTGTTCCACCAGCAAAGATCTGTAGCTGCCCACCAGGCCTCACTGCCCTGGCAGCAATGCCTACACTGCAAGGCATCCTCTCTCTTTTTGAATTGAAAAAGGTCACTATGAAACAAGACTCAGACCTAAGATGTGCCCAGCCTCCTTTCTTTCCTCTCCCTGGGGTTCCCTCTCTCTTCTCTAATTTCACAGTGCCCTCTTGTCTGACAAAGTGATTTCCAGACATTTTATTATGTTAACATATTTCCAGTTCCACTTCCTGTCTGGGTCTTGGGATGAAGGAATCAACTCTTTATCAATGAAACCTCTGGACCATCAATCCCTTACCTCAACAGCACCCCGTTTTGGCCAGCCGCGGTGGCTTACGCCTGTAATCCCAGCACTTGGGAGGCCGCAGCGGGCAGATCACCTGAGGTCAGGAGTTCAAGACAGAGCCTAGTCAACATGGTGAGACCCTGTCTCTACTAAAAATACAAAATTAGCCGACGTGGTGGCACACACCTGCAATCCCAGCTACTCAGGAGGGTGAGGCAGGAGAACTGCTTGGACCTAGAAGGTAGAGTTTACGATAAGGTGAGATTGGGCCATTGCACTTCAGCCTGGGCGACAAGAGTGAAAATCTGTCTAAAAACAAACAAAACAAAACAAAAAAAACCCACCCCATTTCCTCTCTCAGGAGAGACCTGAAGTTTCTTTCTTTCTTTGGCAGAGGATAAAAGCTCTCGTTTCAAAATTAGGGACTGGCCTTAAAACGCTGACCCCATTGTCAGGTGTGAGGGCTCCCACAGACAGCTCTGGACTGACTGCAAGTCAGAAGACTCAGGCTCTGTGGTCAAAGTGACACACATTGTCGCTTGGCGACGCCCCTTGGAGCATGGTGTCCTCACTGGGAAGCCCCAGGAGCTGCCCCGTCCTGCTCCCCCTGTCATTTGCCAGGCTAATTTTCAGCGACTCTAATTCCATGATCAAAACTCATCCAAGGTGTAAATGACTATTACCAGATTCTCCTTCGAGAGAAAGTTTTCATAAGAAAGTGGTGAAAAAAAGAGAATAATACAAAATGCTTCAAAGTGGACAGGAGAAAAAAAGATACAGAATAAGGACATGGTCCTGTGACCGTCTTCTTGTTCTGCCCAGGACTATCTGATGTCCCGTCCTCACAATTAGGCCACTGATCCTTGTGGGAAGTAGAAAAGCTCCTTTTTAAAGTTTCCTTTCTTGCTAAAGAAAAAATCATAAGTGTGCTAATAACTTTGTGAAGCCCTATCCTATGCAGCTGTTAGACACGCCATGCTTACAGGCGTGTAGTACATTCTATGTCCTTGTACTTTAACCAAGATACCTGTGCTGGACGTGCTCACAGGCATGTCCCAGCTCTCCACTACTTTTACCTGTTTAGAAAAGTTTTCAGTTGTTAGCCAGTCGGGTTTTAGTTTAGATTGTGAGGTCTGGCTCCAGCCAGCGGAGACCAGACACAGCAGTAGGGACGACCGCAGATGCGTAAGGGATAAATGCGTGTGTTTTCCTTTGTTCATTGAACTCTCGTGGCACGATGGTTAGTGAGAGGACCCTTCCTGCAGCCCAGGAAGTAAAAATCGGGTTGCTGAGAGATCCTTTGTGTCAGGGCTGGTTTTTCTTTGCAGCATCGAGCTTCGATTTCCAACAATCCTCATTCCTACCAGAACATTTCCACAGAATCTCGATGGCCCAGTGTCTGCCCTGTGTCCTCCTCCCTCTACTCACCCTATTCCCATCCACATAGTCAGGGAGAAAGCTACAAGGTATCATGAACTTCATGAGTCCTGGGACTGACAGACCATTTTCCTATTAAAGATACATTGTGACTATCATGCCCTTTACAGATGTGGCAACAGAGTCCCCCGGTAGACATCTGTCTTTTGTTTCCTGTGGTTGCTGAAACCAACGATCACAAAGTTAGTGGCTTAGAACCCTATAAATGTGGCCACACACAGGGGCACAAGCCTGGAATCCCAGCACTTTGAGAAGCCCAGGCAGCAGGATCGCTTGAGGCCTGGAATTGGAGAGCAGCCTGGGCAATGTAGCGAGCTCCCATTGCCAGAAAAAATTTAAAAATTAGCCAGGCATGGTGGGTAGCACATGCCTGTGGTTCCAGTTACTTGGGAGGCTGAGACAGGAGGACGGCTTGAGCCAGGAGTCCCAGGTTGCAGCGAGCTACAGCAACACGACTGCACTCCAGGCTGAGCAAGAGTGAGACTCTGTCTTCAACGATGACAAAGGAAAACACAAATGTACCATCTTACAGTTCTGGAAGTCAGAAGTCCTGAAGGCAAGGGAGGGCTGCATTCCTCCTGGAGGCTACAGTGGATCATTTATTTCTTTGTCTTTTGTTTGTTTTAGTTTTTGAGACATTCTGCTCTTGTCACCCAGGCTGGAGGGCAATGGCATGACCTCGGCTCACTGCAACTTCCGTCTCCCCCGTTCAAGCAATTCTCCTGCCTCAGCCTCCCAAGTAGCTTGGATTACGGGCACCTGCCACCACATCCAGTTAATTTTTCTATTTTTAGTAGAGATGGTGTTTCACCATCTTGGCCTGGCTGGTTTAGAACTCCTGACTTCGAGGGATCTGCCCTCCTCGGCCTCCCAAAGTGCCAGGATTACAGGCGTGAGCCACCATGTCTAGCCTCTTTGCCTTTTCTCACTTCTAGAGGCTGCTCGCATTCCTTGGCTCATGGCCCCTTCCACCATCCTCAAAGTCAGCAATGCAGCAACTTCCAGCCAATCACTGTCTCTCTGTCTCCCCTTCTCTCTCTTCTTCCATCACTGCGTGGCTTTCTGACTCTGACCCTCCTGCCTCCCTCTTATAAGGACACTTGTCATTATATGATTATCTCCACCCAGATAATCCCAAATAATCTCTCTATCTCCACGTCCCTAGTGTGGTCACCTCTGCAATGTACCTTTTGCCATATAAGGTAACATACTCACAAGTTTCAGGAATTAGGACATGCACGTCTTTAGGGGGATATCTTTGGGGACATGCCTTTAGGGGGACATTGTTCAGTCAACCATCTATTAAATTTTGATCTAAATTTTTTTTTTTCAAAAACATCATCTCAACCCGTTTTTAAGAATCAGGATAGTCTGTGATCGATTATGTTCTGTTGCTGTGGGAAACATTTCAAAAGGACATTTTGGGCTGGGCGCGGTGGCTCACGCCTGCAATCCCTGCACTTTGGGAGGCCGAGGCGGGAGGATCACGAGGTCAAGAGATCGAGACCATCCTGGCCATGGTGAAACCCCGTCTCTACTAAAAATACAAAAATTAGCCGGGCGTGGTGGCACGCGCCTGTGGTCCCAGCTACTCGGGAGGCTGAGGCGGAAGAATCGCTTGAACCCAGGTGGAGGTTGCAGTGAGCCGAGATTGTGCCAGTGTACTCCAGCCTGGCGACAGAGTAAGACTCCGTCTCAAAAAAAAAAGGACATTTTGAGTTTTAGAATGTTCCAAGATATAAGAGAAAGGATTAAAAACAAGTATTTTTAATCAAGAAAACAAAAAGAAAGTGAGGCAAATTAATTTAAAAATCACATAAGCAGTGATGGATCATGAATTCCTTCATTAAAGAAACATTGAAAAACCACATGCTAAGCAGCAGCTAGACATCACAGAGCTCCAACTGGCCTGATTAGACACGGACATGCAGATCTGTCATTCTGCCCTGAGTGAGGACAAGCTCAGGCCATCCCTGTGTGGCTCAGTTTCACTGCTGAAAACACTGAACAGATTCACCAGCCCCTCGACTGCAGCCGTGAGCAGCAGAGGTGTCATCTTCCTGTGCAAAGCACCAGACACCTGCCCATGCACAGCTCATGAAACCATCATCCCAACACCACCAAGAAGCCAGGCCAGCATTTCCACCCTCCGCTGGCGGGTCAAGAAATCAGGGCTCCAGAAAGTCAAGACTTGCCCAAGATCGCATGTTTAATGGCTGGTGGAGGCAGAATTAGCCTAGGCGAGACGGCACTTTTCCCCAGGTCTACCCACAGCATCTTCGACAAGAAACAGAGCTTCAGCAGGGCACAGTGGCTCACCCTGTAATCCCAGCACTGGGAGGCTGAGGCAGGCAGATCACTTGAGGTCAGGAGTTTGAAACCAGACTTGCCAGCATGGCAAAACCCTGTCTCTACCAAAAAAATACAAAAATGAGCTGGGTGTGGTGGTGCACGCCAGTCGTCCCAGATACTCGGGAGGCTGAGGCAGGAGAGTTGCTTGAACCCGGGAGGTGGAGGTTGCAGTGAGCCGAGATCACGCCACTGCACTCCAGCCTGGGTGACAGAGCAAGACCCTGTCTCAAAACAAACAAAAAAAGAGAAACAGACCCTCAGTGACCCACACTCATAGTGTTATGACCTCTCCTTTAACTCAAATGGGCTCTTTCACAAAATGTGACAATGCAGTCTTCATTCCAAATCTTCACTATCCTCCTTCACCCAGTGCCACTCTTTCTCAGTCCCTCCCCAAACTTATCTGAAAAATTCAGTCTTAATGCAGTGTTCATCTTCTCTAGCCACTGGCTCCTCCCCTTAAAAAATAAGCCTGGCATTTAAATAAGATGGGTAGGAGAGGCTGAGCTGAGAGAGGGTAAAGTCAGATAGCCTGGGTCTGCCCTCTGGCTTTGCCTTGCTAGCTGTGTGACCTTGAGGTAGTAACTTAACCTCTCTGTGCCTCAGCATTCTCATCTGGAAATCAGAATAGTGACAGCAAGGACCTGGCAGAGCAGTTGTGAATACGGAATGAAAGCGGTGCCAAGCACATGGATAGCCTGGCTCTGCACCTGTACTCTTAACCACTGGCACGTGGTACCCACTCATCTCTGGGGCCACCTGACACATAGTTCAGACGTTTGTCCCCTCCAAATCTCAGGCTGAAATGTGATCGCCGATGTCGGAGGTGGGGTCTGGTGGGAGGCGTTTGGATCACGGGGTGGATCCCTCATAAATGACCTGGTGTCCTCCCTGTGATCGAGAGTCAATTCTTGCTCTGTTAGTTCATGCGGGAAGGAGGTGCTTGTTTAAAAGAGCCTGACATTTCACTTGCTCCCCCTCTTGCAATGTGATGCCTACTCCCCTTTCTCTTCTCACCATGAGTAAAAGCTCCCTGAGGCCTCACCAGAAGTCAAGCAGATGCAGGCACCATGCTTGTACGGCCTGCCTGAAACACTGTAGGCACTCATCAACACTTGTGAATGAATGAGCAAACCAATGAATATTACGTCTTTGGTATTTAAAAATCTTCACAGAGTTACTATTATTGTCTCATTTTTACAAGTGGAGAGACTGAGGTTCAGAGACGGTCAAGGCTCTGGAAGGGATGAGAGTTCAAATTCCCCTAGTTGAGACTGACGTTCCATCCACCATGTTCTACCTGGAATTAGTCTCTTGGCTGGGTCCTCAGGGGCTGACCCTGTGTCTGATTTATCGTTTCGATTTTCAGCATGTGGGGATACTGCTTGGATATTGCAGATATGCAATGGAAACTTGCAAAATGAATGCAACTTTCTATCATTTTATGAAAATGTATCAAATTCAGTTACGAGTTACTTCTGATTTCCACGAGGTAATAACCTCTGTGGAACTGGTGCCTTCGTCCTTACAACTTTCTTCTGTGAGTCAAGGTGTGACTCTGTGATTACAATTCCCATTTGTATTAGTTTGTTTTAAGGATTGCTATAAAGACACACCTGAGATGCAGTAATTTATATAGGAAAGAGGTTTCATTGACTCAGTTCTGCATGGCTGGGGAGGCCTCAGGAAACTTACAATCATGGCTGAAGTTGAAAGGGAAACAAGCACATCTTCCTGTGGTGAAGCAGGAGAGAGTGTGTGCACAGGGGAAGCTGCCCCTTATAAAATCATCAGGTCTCATGAGAACTCACTATTGTAAGAATAGCGTGGGGGAACTACCCCCATGATCCAATCACCTCCCACCAGGTTTCTCCATCCATATTGGGGATTACAATTTGAGATGAAATTTGGGTGGAGATACAAAGCCATACCATATCCCAATTTTTTTTAGACAAAGTCTCATTCTGTTGCCCAGGCTGGGGTGCTGTGGCACAGTCTTGGCTCACTACAACCTCCACCTCCCAGGTTCACACAATTCTTCTGCCTCTGCTTCTGGAGTAGCTGAGATTACAGGGATTCGCCACCACACCCAGCTAATTTTATACTTTTAGTAGAGATGGGGTTTCACCCTGTTGGCTAGGCTGGCCTCGAACTCCTGGCCTCAAGCAATCTGCCCACCTCAGCCTACCAAGTAGGCATGAGCAACCGTGCCCAGCCTCATATCCCCATTTTACCAGGAAGCAAACCGAGACTCCATTTCTACAACTCTTGGTGGCTCTGACCCTTGGGTAACACTGCCTGCCAGCGAATGAGACAACCACTGCACAGAATACGCAGGAAACTTTCTCGGTGCTGTGCTGGCTTTCTTGCACAGTGCACTACAGAATCTTGTGCTCAAGTCTTTCCTGTTGGATTTCCTTAGCTGGCAATGAACAGTTTTAAAGCTGCCTTCTCTGCAAACGCCCTGGTTTTGTTGCACAGAACTGGCTCAGGACCGCATCAGATTCGGGGAGAATGCAGAGAACATGACTGTCTGAGTGTACTTGATTTGTGTCTGCCTGGTATTAACAGGCCACGAAGGAACAACGTGATGCATGAGTCCCTGCCTGGATCCATCGTCCACCGTCCCCACTCATCAGCCTCCCAGATGACTTGTAACCATCTCGAGCACACACAGAGTCGCTGTCTCTATGAAGACAAACGTGTTTTACTGTGAGAGGGCAATGCTTTAGAAACAAAAAACATATCATAATGAAAGCAGTGATCAGAGGCTCAGAGGGCACTTCCTCACTCTGGTTTTTCTGGGTTTTTGTTTGATTTTGCTGAGGACACAGAGTCTGTTTACGAGCGCTCAGATATCACAAGTGGTACAAGTGAATCTGAAGCCGTCAGCACTTACCTTGACGTCTTCGCTCGTTTCAATACATATTCTTTTTTTTTCCCCAAGATGGAGACTTGCCCTGTTGCCTGGACTGGAGTGCAGTGGCGCCATCTCAGCTCTCTGCAATCTCTGCCTCCCAGGTTCAAGAATTCTCCTGCCTCAATCTCAGCCCTCTGCAATCTCTGCCTCCCAGGTTCAAGAATTCTCCTGCCTCAGCTTCCCGAGTAGCTGGGATTACAGGCACCTGCCACAGTGCCTGGCTTTATTTTATTTTATTGCAGTTTTAGCAGAGACGGGTTTTGCTATGTTGGCAGGCTGATCTTGAACTCCTGACCTCATGATCCACCCGCCTCGGACTCCCAAAGTGCTGGGATTACAGGTGTGGGCCACCACCCCTGGCCTTTTATTTCATTTTGTTTTTTTTTTTCTTTTTTGTGAGATGGAATCTCACTCTGTCACCCAACCTAGAATGCAGTGGTCAATCTCAGCTCACTGCAACCTCCGCCTCCTGCTTCAGCTTTCCGAGTAGCTAGGCCTACACGCGCCCCACCCCCGACCACACTCGGCCAATATTTTTATATTTTCATTAGAGATGGGGGTTTCACCATGTTCCCAGGCTAATCTCAAACTCCTGACCTCAAGTGACCCGCCAGCGTCAGCCTCCCAAAGTGCTGGGATTGCAGGCGTGAGCTGCTACGCCCGGTCCAGCTCACTTAAACAAATATTCCTTAAGGAGAGATGTACTGAAGTGATGGGGACTTTTCAGGATTTCACAATCTGTGGGGACATTATTAGTGTCCTATTGGATGGCAGGATTTATTGCCCCTATACTTCAAGAAATTGCATCTCGAATAATTCTTGCCTGGCCTGATGGAGTTGCTCATACCTGTAGGAGGCATGAGCCAGCACTGTAGGAGGCCTATGTGGGAGGACTGCTTGAGGTCAGGAGTTTGAGAAAAGCCTGGACAATAGAGTTAGGCCTCATCTCTAAAAAGTTTGAAAAACTAGCCAGGTGTGGTGGCATGTGCCTGTAGTCCCAGCTACTCGGGAGGCTGAGGTGGGAGGATCACTTGAGCCCAGGGGTTCAAGGCTGCAGTGAACTGTGATCCTGCCACTGCACTCCAGCCTAGGTGACAGAGCAAGACCCAGACCCAAACTCGAAAAAAGAAAAAGGAAACACACACACACACACACACACACACACACACACACGCACATGCTCCTAAGATGACCAAAATTCTGGATTCACAGATAAGACTTGATTTTTCCCACATTAAAACATCCTTCACACTTTTCAGTTTTGTTCTATCGATTCTTTTTTCTTTATAATCTGAGACAGGGTCTTGCTCTGTCACCCACGCTGGAAAACAGTTGCACCATCATAGCCCACTGCAGCCTCGAACTCCTGGGCTCAAGCAATCCCGCTGCCTCAGCCTTCCAAAGTGCTGGGATTACAGGCATGCATGACATGCCTGACTCAATTAACTTTTTTTTAACTGGGAAAAGACAAAGAAAATTCATTATTGCTCTATACCCTTACTCCTTCCCTCTGACATGCCAAGCAATAGTACTAATACTCAGCTATCACCAGGTACCCCGCCATGTGCCAAGTATCATGCCACATCATCCTCCCAGGAGGTGGGTGATGACAGTATCCCCGTATTAGTTCATTTCCACACTTCCATAGAGATACTACCCAAGACTGGGTAATTTATAAGGAAAATAGGTTTAATTGACTCAATTCCACATGGCTGGGGAGGCCTCGGGAAACATAATCATGGCGGAAGGGGAAGCAAGACACATCTTACGTGGCACTAAAAGAGAGAGCACGTGCAGGGGTAACTGCCACTCACATCTCATGACAACGCACAGTCATGACAACAGCATGGAGGAATCCGCCCCCGTGATCCAATCACCTCCCACCACGTCCGTCACTTGACACGTGGGTATTGCGATTTGGATTACAGTTGTTGATGGGGGTACAGCCAAACCATATGAACCCATTTTACAGATGAAGACGCTGAGACGTGTGACTGCTTACAGCTTGCCCAAGGGAAATGAAAATTAAAACCACAATGGGATGCCACCTTACTCTTGTAAGAATGGCCACAATTTTAAAAATTAAAGAAAAATAGACGTTGGCATGGGTGTGGTGAAAAGGAGCAGTTCTCCAGTGCTGGTGAGAAAGTGAACTACGGGAACAGTGTGGAGATGGCCTAAAGAACTAAAGGTAGATCTACCACTCCGTCCGGCAGTCTCACTACAGGGTAACTACCTAAAGGTAGATCTACCACTCCGTCCGGCAGTCTCACTACGGGACATACCTAAAGGTAGATCTACCACTCCGTCCGGCAGTCTCACTACGGGACATACCTAAAGGTAGATCTACCACTCCGTCCGGCAGTCTCACTACAGGGTAACTACCTAAAGGTAGATCTACCACTCCGTCCGGCAGTCTCACTACAGGGTAACTACCTAAAGGTAGATCTACCACTCCGTCCGGCAGTCTCACTACGGGACATACCTAAAGGTAGATCTACCACTCCGTCCGGCAGTCTCACTACGGGGTAACTGCCTAAAGGTAGATCTACCACTCCGTCCGGCAGTCTCACTACGGGACATACCTAAAGGTAGATCTACCACTCCATCCGGCAGTCTCACTACGGGGTAACTACCTAAAGGTAGATCTACCACTCCGTCCGGCAGTCTCACTACAGGGTAACTACCTAAAGGTAGATCTACCACTCCGTCCGGCAGTCTCACTACGGGACATACCTAAAGGTAGATCTACCACTCCGTCCGGCAGTCTCACTACGGGGTAACTACCTAAAGGTAGATCTACCACTCCGTCCGGCAGTCTCACTACAGGGTAACTACCTAAAGGTAGATCTACCACTCCGTCCGGCAGTCTCACTACAGGGTAACTACCTAAAGGTAGATCTACCACTCCGTCCGGCAGTCTCACTACGGGACATACCTAAAGGTAGATCTACCACTCCGTCCGGCAGTCTCACTACGGGGACCTACCTAAAGGAAAAAAGGCATTCTGTGACAAACACACACATGCATGTTTATAGTAGCAATTTGCAGCTGCAAAAACGTTGCAGTTGCCCGTTAACCAAAGACTGAATAAAGAAACAAGGCATATATGCACCATGGAATACTACTCAGCCATAAAAAGGAATGAAACAATGGCCTTCTCAGCGACATAAATGAAGTTGGAGGCTATTATTCTAAGTGAAGTAGCTCAGGAAGGAAAAACCAAATGTTGTATATTCTCACTTAATAAATGGGAGCTAAGCTATGAGGATGCAAACACAGAAGAATGATACAATGAATTCTGGGGACTTGAGGGGGAAGAATGGGGGTGGGAGGGATAAAAGACTACATAGTGGGGACCAGCCTGGCCAACATGGTGAAACCCCGTCTCTGCAAAAAATACAAAAATTAGCCAGGTGTGGTGGTGGGCGCCTGTAATCCCAGCCACTCAGGAGGCTGAGGCAGAGAACTGCTTGATCCTGGGAGGTGGAGGTAGCAGTGAGCTGACATCATGCTATGACACTCCAGCCTGGGCGACAGAGCAAGACTCCATCTAAAAACAAAAATACACTACATATTGGGTATAGTGTACTCTGCTTGTGCGACGGATGCATCAAAGTCTTAGATATCAGCGCTAAAAAATTTATTATCCACGTAACCAAAACCCACCTGTACCTCAGAAACTACTGAAATCATGTTTTTAAAAATCTTGCCCAAGAGCACAGAGATCAGAAACAGCACATCCAGGATCTGACCCAACTTCGGTCTGACTTCAGAATCCCTGGAATTTGCTCCTTCGCAAGCAAGAAGTCAAGTTCCTCATCCATGGGGCGGCCCTAATCACAGGCAGGCAATCTTTGATTTCCCACAGTCTCTTCACGGTCCCATTTCGCAGAGAAAACTAAGCCTATTTCTATGATGCCCTGAAAAAGAGACTTAGGTGGCCAGGAGCCACCGTGAACCTCCTTGAAACTTGGAGACAGCTACTGGGTTTAGAGCAGTTTCTCACTCACATAGGCAGTTTGAAAGAGAATTCCATCAATCAATAAACCGGACTGAGCACAAATAGGTGACTTTCTGATAGGGGATCTGGCTTTGAGAATGCTATGGCAAACCAGAGGACGAATCATGGCATATTAAACACAGTCGAAGACACGAAGAAGCCTGCTGTGTGCGTGGCTCACCCCTGTAATCCCAGCACTCTGGGGGGCCAAGTGGGGGCGGATCACCCAAGGTCAGGAGTTCGAGACCAGTCTGGCCAACATGGTGAAACCCTGTTTCTACTAAAAATACAATACAAAACCTAGCCAGACATGGTGGTGGGTGCCTGTAATCCTAGCACTTTGGGAGACCAAGGCAGGTGAATCACCTGAGGTCAGGAGTTCAAGACCAGCCTGGCCAACATGGTGAAACCCCATCTCTAAAAGAAATTTTTAAAAAAAATCAGCCAGGCATGGTGGTACACACCTATAATTCCAGTTACTAGGGAGGCGGACGCAAGAGAATCACTTGAACCTGGGAGGCGGAGGTTGCCGTGAGACGAGATCACACCACCACTGCGCTCCAGCCTGGGCGACACAGTGAGACTCCAGCTCAGTTTTTGTTTAATGTTTAAGAAGATATGAAGAAGCTTAGCTGGAGAAGCAGTGACTCCAGTTCTCCAGCCGCCAGTGGCCACCTTGCAATCAAGCATGATTGAGACTGCTGGGTCTCTGGGGATGGTCTTTGGCGTCTTTCCATTATCCATCACTTCAGTAAAATGAAGGCTCCAAAATCTGTATCTCTGGGACAAACACTTCAAGTCCCAGAAATCAATATGCAGGAACCCACTGGACATCTCCAGTAACAGGACCTTCAGCTCTCCTCACCGCCCCACCCTCTCCAGACTCCCTGTCCCTCCCTCAGTGGCTACCACCGCCTGCACCTCGTTACCTGGGTAAGCAGCCATGTATCTCCCTCCTCAGCCCCACATCCACCTCATCAAGATGTGTTAAGGCAGAGACAATTCAACATGGTAGTAATTAGAAGCTTGGGCTTTGGAGTCCAACTGAGCTGAGTGTGAATCCCACTCCCACCCACTGCGAGCTGTGTGACTCGGGCAAGTGACTTAATCACCCTCACATTAATTTCCCTTGTCTGAATAATGGGGACACCAATGCCTCCCAGAGTTACTGCAAACATCAAATGGAATAGCATCGCCACAGCAAGGGTCTGTGTTTTTAAATTCTCGTGCCTACTTCTGCCAACTCCTTGCTCCTTTTCCAGTCCGAGCCCTTTCCATTTCTCCCCTACCTATGCAAAGGGGCTTCCGGTTGTTGCCCCAACCTCGAGGCCCAACCAAGCCATTATCCAAACCACAATCAATGCAACATTTTTCTTTTTCTTTTTCTTTTCATATAGAGTCTGGCTCTGTCACCCAGGCTGGGATGCAGTGGTGAGATCTCGGCTCACTGCGGCTCACTGCAACCCTCTGCCTCCCGGGTCTCAGTTCAAGCAATTCTCTTGCCTCAGCTTCCTGAGTAGCTGGGATTACAGGAATGCACCACCATATCCAGCTAATTTTTGTATTTTTAGTAGAGACAGGGTTTCACCATGTTGGCCAGGCTGGCCCCAATTACTGGCGTGCCTGGCCCCAAAGCAACCTTTTAAAATGCAAATAGGGGCCAGATGCTATGGCTCATGCCTGTAATCCCAGCACTTTGGGAGGCTGAGGCAGGCGGATCACGAGGTCAGGAGTTCGAGACCAGCCTGGCCAAGATGGTGAAACCCTGACTGTACTAAAAATACAAAAATTAGCTGGGCGTGGTGGCAGGCACCTGTAATCCCACCTACTTGGGAAGCTGAGGCAGGAGAATCGCTTGAACCTGGATGGCGGAGTTGGCAGTGAGCCAAGATTGTGCCACTGCACTCTGGGTAACAGAGTGAGACTCCCTCTCAAAAAATAAATAAAAATAAAAATAAAAATAGGATCTCATCGGCAAGCACTAATATACCCTGTCCAGTCTTCCACCAGAAGCAAAATACTCCAGTGTTTTGGGAGGCCAAGATGGGAGGATAACTTGAAGCCTTGAGTTTGAGACCAGCCTGGACAACATAGTGAGATCCCGTCTCTACAAAAAAAAAAATGTAAAAATTAGCCGAGTGTGACGGCACACATGTTCTAGAGGCCCCGAGTTTGAGGCTGCAGTGAGCTATGATTGCACCACTGCACTCCAGCCTGGGAGACAGAGCAAGACCCTGTTTCTGGAAAAAATAAAATAAAAAACAAAGCAGAAGCCCTGTGCAGTGACAGAAGCAGGAGAAGTCCAGTTCACGAAGTGTGGACAGCAACCGATGTTACCCTTTCTGTTGAACTCCATAAGACAAAACTTACAGATCTGACTTCTCTCCAGAAAACAAGTAATCACTACTCCTACACGCACACAACACTGTTAAGCTCCACGGGTGTGCAGACCCCAGGTTAAAAACTTCAGACTTAGGCTGCTAGGCTGAACAACCGCAGTCACTGAAGATTCAAAATGTGAAACAACATTTTTCTTAATCTGCATACTGAGGATCCTCCAAATCTGGCAAAGACTTCAGCAGCAGCTCAGGGCACGTCTCTCAGAAACGGCGGCACCGCTGAAGGGATCTTAGAGGGAGTAGCATAAAACCATGATCGATCGTGCACCTGAAACTCGCAGAAGCTTTACACACCCCAATGGGTGCTGGCTAGGCCATTGCACTTGGCTCTCTGAGGAGCCCCCACCCCCCGCTGCAGGTGTAGAAACCCTGAGCTCTCAAGTGCGCCTCCATGACACCCTTTGTCCCGCCTCCCCCCACCGCAGCACCAGATGGCAGAGAAGCCAAGCTCTCCAAAGTCCCCTACAAACTGCACAGGGACAGCAGACCAAACATTCTATGATCTGTCATCTCGACAGTGCTTCTAGGCTCGGAGATGTGGAGATGTGAAATTGCCACGCAGATGGTTGAGGTCTAAAACACACCCTGAGGCTCATTTCACTGGATATGAGCAGAGTAACAGCAGCAAAGCCCACATCAACTGGCACCAGCTTCAAAATTATCCGTAGGCTGGGCGCGGGGGCTCACGCCTGTAACCCCAGCACTTTGGGAGGCTGAGGCAGGCACATCACCTGAGGTCAGGAGTTCAAGACCAGCCTGGCCAATGTGGTGAAACCCCATCTCTATTAAAAATACAAAAATTAGCCAAGTATGGTGGCAGGCACCTGTAATGCCAGCTACTTTAAGTTCTGGGATACACGTGCAGAGCATGCAGGTTACATAGGTACACACATGCCATGGTGATCTACATTAGGTATTTCTCCTAATGCTGTCCCTCCCCTAGCCCCCCACCCCCCAAAAGTGTGTGATGCTCCCCTCCCTGCGTCCATGTGTTCTCATTGTTCAACTCCCACTTATGAGTGAGAACATGTGGTGTTTGGTTTTCTGTTCCTGTGTTGGTTTGCTGAGAACGATGGTTTCCAGCTTCATCCATGTCCCAGCAAAGGACATGAACTCATCCATTGAAAGCTGTGCTCTTCAAAAAGCAACTCCTGCTTTAGAGAGGAAGGCAGAGAAATATTTCCAGTGTGTTGAACTCAAAAAGAGCTGCCAGTGTCTCCTTCCCTAGGGGAGTGAGTTCTGGGCAACCGGCCTGGATTTCAGCCTCCCCATCTCCCATCAGCACCACACCTCCAGCCCAAGGAGTAACTACTGTGGGACACAGCCTCCTTCTCTGGACACGTTCCCTCCCTCCTGACCCTTGGAAGCAGCACACAGAGGACTTGGCAGGCCTGGATTTGCAGATGTTTTCCACATCAAAACTCAGGTCTTAGAGGATCCCGGTTCTTCTCTGTTCTTGTTTCTTTTTAGAATCAGGGGGTACCTGTGCAGGTTAATTACATGGACATATTACATGATGCTGAGGTTTGGGCTTTGAGGGAACCCATCATCCAAATAGTGAACATAGTACTATTCATATTAATAGTTTTTCAACACGCCCTTTTCCTCTCTCCTCTGTTTTGAAGTCCCCAGTGTCCATTGTTTCCATTAATATGTCCACGTGTTCCCAATGCTTACGTCCCACTCATAAGTGAGAACATGGAGTATTTGGTTTTCTGCTCCTGCCTTAATTCACTTAGGATAATGGCCTCCGGCTGCATCCATGCTGCTGAGAAGGACACGATTTCACCCTTTTTTATGGCTGCATAGTATTCCATGTTGTATAGGTAGTACCATTTCTTTAAGGGGATCCTGGTTCCATTCCACAGGACAATTCAAGGTTTGGAAGCTAAGATTGGTTCCTCTTCCCTCTCCTCTCTCCAGCAATTTAGTCTCTTCCCTTCAAACCAATGAGGACAACAGCCACTGTGATAAAAAGTGCTGAAAGGCAGGGCACAGTCATGCCTGTAATCCCAGCACTTTGGGAGGCCGAGGCGGGTGGATCACGAGGTCAAGAGATGGAGACCAGCCTGGCCACCATGGTGAAACCCCATCTCTACCAAAAATACAAAAATTAGCTGGGCGTGGTGGCGCACGCCTGTAATCCCACCTACTTGGGAGGCTGAGGCAGGAGAATTGCTTGAACCCAGGACGTGGAGGTTGCAGTGAGCTGAGATCACACCACTGTACCCCAGCCTGGCGACGGAGCGAGACTCCATCTCAAAAAAAAAAAAAAAAGTGCTGAGATAGAGATGGGGAAGTACGAAAGGTATTTTTATGCACTTAGAGCTAAGACACAAAGACTCCCAGTGGGTTGTCCAGATTCTTCCATTCGCTGACAAGCCTCTCCAGTTAGAGGCCTTCACACTGGACGTGGGCCTGCCCCGGCAGAACAACTGCACTGGCCCCTGTCTAGCATTCTGCTTCTCCGCTAAAGAGCTACTGCTTGCCCCGGTGTTGGGCTGGTGGTCCTCTGTCTGGGTCTGTTCCATCATCATCATAAGCATCTTCAAAACAACAACAACAATCACGATCCCTGCTGTATTTCCCATACTACATGTATTTGGCATGCAGTAAGTCCCCAGTGGATAGGAACAACGGTAGGAATGGTCATTCCTCACTTTGCATGGATTATCTCTTGTTAACCCTATAAAGTACACACCATTATCCACACGGTACAGGTGAGAAATCAAAACTCACGGGGTGGCGAAGTAGGTCAAATGCCATCCATATTCAGCCATGCCTTTTTTTTTTTAATTTTGAGGCATGGACTCACTCTGTCATCCAGGCTGGAGTGCAATGACATGATCAAGGCTCTCTGCAGCCTCAAATTCCTGGGCTCACACGATCCTTCTCCCTCAGCCTCCTGAGTAACTGGGACCACAGGCACCCACCACCATGCCTGGCTAACTTTTTAATGTTTTGTACAGATGGGTTCTCACTACGTTGCCCAGGCTGGTCTTGAACTCCTGGCCTCAAGCAATCCTCCCTTCTCGGCCTCCCACAGTGTCGGGATTACAGGCACCAGCCACCATGCCCAGCCTACTGAGCTCATGTTTTGACGAAGTTCTCTTATCAGAGGAACTGGTGTTCATTTACTCAACAAGTAGTTTTGAGCAATCACTATGTGCCTATCATTTCGCTGTGTTTGTTCCCAGGGATGAACATGATATATTCAGGCTCTGGCTCAAGGATGAAACAAACTCCCCGCAGACTCATGTCCTCCTGCAGGCTTCAGGGGTCTACGCCATCCAGCCTTCCCTGCTGACTGCCCTCCTTTCACCTGGCTCAACTGCTTCGCATAACTGTGAGAGATGGGAAAGTTCTCAAAGTTTACACCTTAGACTACATTATAAGGAGTTACAACCTCTTGCCCTATGGCCATTATACACTATTAGCATCAAACCAGCTACCTTGACTGTCTCTGAACAGAACCGGGCAAGCTCCAAACCCTAGTGTGTTGCATTCCTTATTTGGAAACCCTCCTGACCTTCTTCTTCTTCCTCGTCTTCTTTCTCCCTTATCTATTCAGAAAATTTCCAAGTTTGCAGCCAATCAGGTCAAGCATTGAATGTGGGGTCAGTTCCAGCCAATGGAAACTGGACACGGCAGTAGGGCAACTGCGGCAGGTTATGGAAGGTATAAATGTCCGTGCCTCCCTTGTTCAGGTATAAATGTCCCTGCCTCTCATGGAGACTGGTGAGTTGCACCCTTCCCTCAGGAAGCAAACCAGCCTTGCTGAGTGATCCATTGTCTCAGTGTGGATTTTCCCCGACATTATAAACCTGCTTCCAACGATAAATATTATTAAGCGAAACTGGTGGGAGGCCGCTGGCTTGGGCTGAGCTCCTGCATGCAGCCCAATAAACCAAACCAAAATGGAGGCACTCATGCTAAACGTTCCACACGACCGAGCCAAAACTAAGTGGTTTATCTGACCTTCTGAGAAGTCAGGGGACCAGGAGCTGGTTGCGAAATCCCTAAGCAAACCCGTTTCAGCTGGTGTGACAAGGAAGTCCCTCCGCTCTAACCCTTACAAGGAGAGTCACTCTCAAACAATCAATCTACTTTTTCTGTTTTCCGCTTTCCTCAGCCCTTTTCTGCCTATAAAACCAACCTTCTTGGCTCAGCTCATAAGAACGCTCACTTTATAGAATGACGTGTTGCCCAATTCCAGAATTGCAAATAAAAGCCAGTTAAGATCTTTGAACAAAATATAGCTTCAAAAAAGGACAAACCTCCAGCACTTTAAAATTATAGATCTGTCTGTGGATCCTAATCTGCTACAATACTTCCTCCTGAAAAACAAGAAGCAGGATCTTCCTTTCTTTTTTTTTTTTTTTAGACAGGGTCTCACTCTGTCTGTTGCCCTGGCTGCAGTGCGGTGGCACGATCGTGGCTCACTTCAGCCTGGAGCTCCTGGGCTCAGGCAATTCTCCAGCCTCAGCCTCCTAAGTATGTGGGACCACAGGCGTGCACCACCAGCACCTGGCTAATTTTTCTGTTGGTGTTAACAGCTTTTGTTAAGGTTGGGTGAACATGTGCTGGTCTGTCATACAGGTAACCTTGTGTCGTGGGGGTCTGCTGTACAGATTATGTCATCGCCCAGGTGTGAGGCCTGTTACCCAGGAGTCATTTCATTCCTGACCCTCTCCCTCCTCCACCCTCCACCATTCACCTCCACCTTCCAACAGGCCCAGTGTGTGTTGCTCCTGTCTATGTGACCATGTATTCTCATCATTTTGATCTGGATTACAAGTGAGAATAAGCAGTATTTGGTTTTCTGTTCCTGTGTTAGTTTGCTAAGGATAACGGCCTTCAGCTACATCCATGTAGCTCCTGGCTAATTTCTGTAGTATTTGTAGAGACAGGGTTTTGTCATGTTGCCCAGGTTAGTCTTGGACTCCTGGCCTCAAGTTATCCTCCTGCCTCACCTCCCAAAGGGCTGGGATTACAGGCATGAGCCACCACACCAAACCTAAACCCGGAAGTTTTTGAGTCATTTTGTTCCACAGCAACATAGCAGTATAGGTCTGGATGTAAACTCAACACGCTTCCTGCCTGAGAAGCAGAGGAGATATCAATGGCCATGTTGATAGAGAAAGTCTATATTTTAAATGGGCACGTCCTAACTCATCACCTGCTGGTAAACGATGTGGAGCAATGTCTAGATGCCCTGGGTGCCACCGTGAAGAGAGAACACCAGTGAGTCACGGCTGCTAGAACATGATGGTAACATCACATTATTGAGCAGCCCCAGAGAACAGCTGGACCTGCTGCCGGCGAATTACTGCAAGGAGAAACAGCTCAGTGTCACTGCAGCCAACGTCGGAACGATGGGTTCTGGCAAACTCCCTTCAGCACCCAGATGGGTAACACCGAACAACTCTACTCCACAGGGTAACGCTAAATCCCTTAATCAAAAGACACAGCCAAAACCCAACAGTATGCTGGATCCAGACCCATTTCACATGCAAGGATACACAAAGACTCAAAACAAAGGGATGGAGAAAGGTTTACCAACCAAATGGAGAGCACAAATAAATAAATAAATAAAAAGCAGGAGTTGCAATTCTCGCATCTGATAAAATAGATTTCAAAGCAACAAAGATATAGTGGTAAAAGGATCAATGCAACAATAAGAGCTAATGATCCTAACACCCAGATACATAAGACCTATAAAGAGATATAGACTCAACGAGACAGAAAATTAATAAGGATATCCAGGACTTGAACTCAGATCTGGAACAAGTAAACTTAATAAAATTTGTAGAGCTCTCCACTTTAAATACACAAAATATACATTCTTTTCAATACCACATCACACTTACTCAGAGGGTTAAATGAAATATTGATAGGCCATTATTAATACCCATTTTAAGAATAAAGCAACATTTCCGTTCTCTCTCCCTCTTTTTCTTCCTGTTTCTTCCTCTCCTTCACTCCTTTTCTTTTCTTTCCTTCTCTCCTTTAAAAAAAAAAGAGAGAGAGAGAGAGAGAGAAAACAGGGTAACACACTCACGGGGCTTAATCACCTTCCTAGCCCTATTGGGATGCATTTCTGTCGAAAGTGAAAGGTTCCCCAGGAACAAGATGGAGGTGATTTTGTGATTGAGATAAACCCTTGGTTACTTCTGTTCCTTGACTAGCTCAAGTCAAGGTCACGCTTTAAGATGCAGCAGTTTCTTTTGCATAAGATGCATGTTCTCACTCACAGGCGGGTGTTGAACAATGAGAACGCAGGGATACAGGGAGGGGAGCATCACACACTGGGGTCTGTTGGGGGGGACTAAGGGAGGGACAGCGGGGGATGGGGAGGTTGGGGAGGGATAACATGGGGAGAAATGCCAGACACAGGTGACGGGGGAATGGAGGCAGCAAACCTCATTGCCATGTATGAACCTACGCAACAATCCTGCGTGTTCTGCTCATGTGCCCCAGAACCTAAAGTGCAATAAAATCTATATTAAAAAATTAAAAAATATAATAATAAAAAGATGCCACCTTCTGCTTGCTATGTCATGTAGGGTTCTTAGAAATAAGAACCCAGGAAACATTTTCTAAAGCCAGTATTTAGATCACCAGATGGGAAATTTTTTTTTTTTTTTTTTTGAGACAGAGTCTCACTCTGTCACTCAGGCTAGAGTGCAGTGGCGTGATATCGGCTCACTGAAACCTCTACTGCCTGGGTTCGAGCAATTCTCCTGCCTCAGCCTCCCAAGTAGCTGGGATTACAGGTGCCTGCCACCATGCCCAGCTAATTTTTGTACTTTTAGTAGGGATGGGGTTTCACGATCTTGGCTAAGCTGGTCTTTAACTCCTGACCTCGTGATCCACCCACCTCGGCCTCCCAAAGTGCTGGGATTACAAGTGTGAGCCACTGCTCCCAGCCCTGTTGGGAAGGCTTTCTAAAGTACAATGGCTGGGTGCAGTGGCTCATACCTATAATCCCAGCATTTTAGGAGGCCAAGAAGGGAGGATCATTTGAACCTAGTAGTTCCAGACCAGCCTGGGAAATATGGTGAGACCCTATCTCTCCAAAAATAAAAAACTAAACAGAATTAGCCAGGTGGAAAGGCACACACCTGTGGTCCCAGCTACTTGGGAGGCTGAGGTGGGAGGATCGCTTGAGCCTGAGAGGTTAAACCTGCAGTGAGCCGTGATGGCGCCACCACACTCCAGCCTGGACAACAGACCATGATCCAATCTCAGAAAAACTAAAGCAAAACCAAAAAACTAAACTACAACGTCCCCCATCTCTTTGCATCTAGAAAGTCTAGTAGGAGCACCTCTTCCCTCATTGAGAATCACCACCATGATAGGCTAATTACTAGAAGAAATACGTTTTAAGGCTGGGCGCAGTGGCTCACGCCTGTAATCCTAGCACTTTGGGAAGTTGATGTGGACAGATCATGAGGTCAGGGGTTCAAGACCAGCCTGACCAACATGGAGAAACTCCATCTCTACTAAAAATACAAAATTAGCAGGGCACGGTGGCGCGTGCCTGTAATCCCAGCTACTTGGGAGGCTGAGGCAGGAGAATCACTTGAACCCAGGAGGCGGAGGTTGCCGTGAGCTGAGATCAGGCCATTGCACTCCTGGGCAACAAGAGCAAAACTCCATCTCAAAAAAAAATACACACACATATATGTTTTTAAAAGTCCACAGAAATTTGATAGTGAGATAGGGTTGAAAGCCACTAATGTGTCTGAAATAATACAAAATACATGTATATTAGATAACTTGATGATGGAGCAAAGAGTTCCTGTTTAAAATATGGTCGAGAAAACTATTCTTCCAAAAGACACTTTAAGGCCATCATTGGAATCAGGTAACGTGTGATAACTTTTTGCCTGAGCCAACTGGAAGCTGGCAGCGAACGTCATCCTCATTCAGAGTCGATGTGTTCCTTTAAGGGGACATCGTATTTTCTTTTCCTTCCTCCTTGTGTGTGGACTTCTGTTTTCTATTTCCATTCTGACAGCCTTTGCAGTTGTGTTTTTCCTTTTATCTTATGAGGTCTCGATTGCTTTTGGAAACCGGCAGAATATAAATTACAAGTTAATAGCACGAAGCTGGCGGGGAAGGCAGGCACTCGGGTTTCCTTCTTGGCCACAGTCATCAAAACGCATTTTCAGAACTATCAGAAGACTTAGCAAGTGCCCTTTAAGGAACGGGCCCTTGGAAGCAGCTACCATCAGAGAAACCCCTGCTCCACCTGCTTACAAAACCTCACAACCCTCCACAAAAGATTTCCCTCTCAGGGCTCAAAGGCAGGTCAAGCCTCCAGGAGGAGGGTACCCAGGTAGATAAAAGAGTAAGTTGTAAAGCCGATTCCCAGCTCGGGGCAGAGCTGTGTATCTGACACTCCCCCTCTCGTTGGGATGACGATGTGGTTCGTTCATTGCGTAGGTTTGAGGCTTCCTCTGGAGGAGAGAACTTTGAGCCATCAGATAGGAGTTTCGAGCTTCTCTTCTTGTGACAGGAATGTTTCTGCCTCCTTCAAACCCCCTGTTAGAAAGCCTGTAGAGAGAAGTGTCTCCAAAAAAGGCAGGTCGAGTTTGCCTCTGGGATCCTGAAACCAGATGACACAAGTAGGGGAGAAAGCAGTAGGGGATGGGGGCCTTCATTACAAGAAAACATAGGATGGACCAGATGGGTCGCAGGTGGAGCGGGCCACCCAGCGCTCACTGTGCAGAAACCAGCCCCCTCCTGGCATAAAGTCATGATCATGGCCAACTTTCCTGTGCTGCAGGCACCTCTGCCCTCAGTAAGGAACATGCTGGGCTCACACAGAGCTTTAAAAATCTCTCTCCACCCACTGAAATTCAATTAGTCAGCCAACTGCTCACCCATGTGTCACAGCGGTGGCAGGGATCTGTGTGATGGTGACGTGATGGGTACAGGGGAAGCACACAGGGTCTCATCTCGCAGGGAGCAGGATTCAGTTCATAAAAGTGAACGGCAGCCGGGCGCGGTGGCTCATGCCTGTAATCCCAGCACTTTGGGAGGCCGAGGCGGATGAATCATGAGGTCAGGAGTTCAAGACCAGCCTGACCAACATGGTAAAACCCTGACTCTGCTAAAGATACAAAAATTAGCCGGGTGTGGTGATGCACTCCTGTAATCCCAGCTACTCGGGAGGCTGAGGCAGGAGAATTGCTTGAATCTGGGAGGTGGAGGTTGCAGTGAGCCAAGATCGCGCCACTGCACTCCAGCCTGGGTGACAGAGCAAGACCCCGACTCAAAAATAAAAACAAAAATAAGTGAATGGCATGGGCTGTGCAGCAGGTGGGAGCTTGAATTCCAGGTCCACCAGATGCTGGTTATGTGACCTTTAAGAAGGTTATTTAACTTCTTGATTTTTCACATTTGCAAAAAATGTATTTAATAACAGGACACAGGCCAGGTATGTTGGCCCACACCTGTAATCCCAGCACTTCAGCAGGCTGAGGAAGGAGGACTGCTCGAGGCCAGGAGTTCAAAACCGGCCTGGGCAACATAGAAAACCCTGCCTTCGAACGTCAGCCCGGAGTATTGAGCTGCTGTGCTGAGTGGCGCGGTGGTCTACGCGCTTTTTGGACACCATGTCTCACCTGCCGATGAAACTCCTGCGCAGAAAGATCGAGAAGCGGAACCTCAAATTGCGGCAGCAGAACCTAAAGTTGCAGCAGTGGAACCTAAAGTTGCAGGGGGCCTCAAATCTGACCCTGTCGGAAACTGAAAATGGAGATGTGTCTGAAGAAGCAATGGGAGGTAGAAAGGTTAAAAAATCAAAACATTCTATGAATGTGGGCTTCTCAGAAGCCCAAAATGGAGCTTTGTCTCAAGAAGCAGTGGAAAATATAAAAGTTAAAAAATCTCCCCAGAAATTCATCGTCTTAACCAATGGGGAAGGAGCAATGCAGTCTCCCAATTCAGTATCGAAAAAGAAAAAGAAGAAGAAAAAGAGAAAAATGGTGAATGATGCTGGGCCTGATACAAAAAAAGCGAAAACTGGAAACAAAGGGGAATCTGAAGACGAAAGTGCTGAGACTCCTAAAGAAACAGAAAATAATGTGGAGAAGCCAGATAATGACGAAGATGACAGTGAGGTGCCCAGCCTGCCCTTGGGACTGACAGGAGCTTTTGAGGATACTTCATTTGCTTCTCTATGTAATCTTGTCAATGAAAACACTCTGAAGGCAATAAAAGAAATGGGTTTTACAAACATGACTGAAATTCAGCATAAAAGTATCAGACCACTTCTGGAAGGCAGGGATCTTCTAGCAGCTGCAAAAACAAGCAGTGGTAAAACCCTGGCTTTTCTCATCCCTGCAGTTGAACTCATTGTTAAGTTAAAGTTCATGCCCAGGAATGGAACGGGAGTCCTTATTCTCTCACCTACTAGAGAACTAGCCATGCAAACTTTTGGTGTTCTTAAGGAGCTAATGACTCACCACGTGCATACCTATGGGTTGATAATGGGTGGCAGTAACAGATCTGCTGAAGCACAGAAACTTGCTAATGGGATCAACATCATTGTGGCCACACCAGGCCGTCTGCAGGACCATATGCAGAATGCCCCAGGGTTTATGTATAAGAACCTGCAGTGTCTGGTTATTGATGAAGCTGATCGTATCTTGGATGTTGGGTTTGAAGAGGAATTAAAGCAAATTATTAAACTTTTGCCAACACGTAGACAGACTATGCTCTTTTCTGCCACCCAAACTCGAAAAGTTGAAGACCTGGCAGGGATTTCTCTGAAAAAGGAGCCATTGTATGTTGGTGTTGACGATGATAAAGCTAATGCAACAGTGGATGGTCTTGAACAGGGATATGTTGTTTGTCCTTCTGAAAAGAGATTCCTTCTGCTTTTTACATTCCTTAAGAAGAACCGAAAGAAGAAACTTATGGTCTTCTTTTCATCTTGTATGTCCGTGAAATACCACTATGAGTTGCTGAATTACATTGATTTGCCCGTCTTGGCCATTCATGGAAAGCAAAAGCAAAACAAGCGTACAACCACATTCTTTCAGTTCTGCAATGCAGATTCAGGAACACTATTGTGTACAGATGTGGCAGCAAGAGGACTGGACATTCCTGAAGTTGACTGGATTGTTCAGTATGACCCCCCCCCCCGATGACCCTAAGGAATATATTCATCGTGTAGGTAGAACAGCCAGAGGCCTAAATGGGAGAGGGCATGCCTTGCTCATTTTGCGTCCAGAAGAATTGGGTTTTCTTCGCTATTTGAAACAATCCAAGGTTCCATTAAGTGAATTTGACTTTTCCTGGTCTAAAATTTCTGACATTCAGTCCCAGCTTGAGAAATTGATTGAAAAGAACTACTTTCTTCATAAGTCAGCCCAGGAAGCATATAAGTCGTACATACGCGCCTATGAGTCCCATTCTCTGAAGCAGATCTTTAATGTTAATAACTTAAATTTGCCTCAGGTTGCTCTGTCATTTGGTTTCAAGGTGCCTCCCTTTGTTGATTTGAACGTCAACAGCAATGAAGGCAAGCAGAAAAAGCGAGGAGGCGGTGGCGGATTTGGCTACCAGAAAACCAAAAAAGTTGAAAAGTCCAAAATCTTTAAACATATTAGCAAGAAATCGTCCGACAGCAGGCAGTTCTCTCACTGAAGACATGCCTTTCTTTCATCTTGAATAACTTTGTCCTAAAGTGAATTTTTTTTACCCCTTGATTTAACAGAATTTTTGTAGCCTTTAGAATTTGGACTTCGTAACAAGAGTATAAATTGACTTGGGTTGCAAGCACTGAGCACTGTTACTTCTATAAAGTCTCTCTTTTATTTTTGAGATACAAAACAGGCTTTGTTTTCTTGGTTGCCCAAGGGCAGAGCAAAGAATATCTGGTCTTTCTTATGATTATATAATATTTTAATTTTAAATATCCCTCCCTCAAATGAACAAATGTATGTTACTGTTTTAATATAATTCTTTTTGTACCTTTCAAAAAAAAAGAAAAGAAAAGAAAACCCTGCCTTCACAAAAAATAAAAAATTAGCCAGTGCACCTGTAGTCCCAGCTCCTTGGGAGGCTGAGGCAGGAGAATCACTTGAGCCCAGCAGGTGGAGGATGCAGAAAGCTGGGATTGCACCACTGCACTCCAGCCTGGGCAACAGAGAGAGACCCTGCCTCACACACACAGAGAGAATTAATTGTAACAGACTTCTGGGTATGACAAAGAAACTTGTGCAAGACTAACCCTCCCACCCTGTGCCATAAGCCAGGCACAATAAAACTGAACCAAATATATGAGGCAACTGTTTTCAGGCAAATGACAACACGTAGCACCAGATTACAATTGCAGGGAGAATGGAAATTCACACGGAGAGCCCCATGCTCACCCTGGCTCTCTGCCTGCGGACAATTTCCCAACCACAATTCATGTAGCAGCTGCAGGAACTAGAATCTGCAGGGTAAGACAGCAGAGGGAAGAACACTGTGCGGAGAGGAAACATCAGAAGCCCGTGTGTGGGTTCCCCAGGAACGTTTGGTTGAAGCCTGTGTTGTCCAGATGCAAGGTGAGATCAAATAAGACTCACCAGGAAGCGCGGAAAAACCTCATTCATACTCCCGGCATCCTGCTAAGACTCTAGAAAGACCACCTCTTAAGAGGCGGTCAGTTTCCACTGATTTGCCCCAACAGAGCATAAAAATAAACCTACCCAAGTTTAAGGTGCTCAGCCAGTAATTGAATTACCTACTAGAACCAAAATCAGCACTCTTTAGAGAAAGATAACAGAACACAGAGTCACTATAACGTAGGATTCAAAATGTTCAGTCTGTAGTCAAACATTTACAGGCTTGCAAAGAAACAAGAAACTCTGACCACAGTCTTTTTCAAAAGTTCATAAAAACCAAACCCAAGATGGCCTAGCCTCGATGCTGGATTTAGCAACTTCAAAGAGCTATTATAAATATAACAAAGTGCATTCAAAGAATTAAAGAAAAACTGTTCTTTTAAGGAGTAAACAGATGAAGTAGCTCACCAAATAAATGGAAACTATAAAAAAAAACTGTGTGTGTTTCCGTGTGTGTGTGTGTGTGTGTGTGTGTGTGTGTGTGTGTTGAGTGAGAGAAAAAAACAATCCCTAAATGCTGAAAAATGTTAAAAAAAATAATAATATTAAGCCAGGCACAATGGTTCATGCCTGTAATCCCAACTACTTGGGAGGCTGAGGCAGGAGAGTCACTTCAGCCCAGGAGATCAAGAGTGCAGTGAGCTTTGATGGCACCACTGCACTCACCAGGGTGATACTGCAAGACCCTGCCTCAAAAAACTAAATAAATAAATTCTAAAATAATAAATAAATGAAGAATATACAGATATTCACTGTACTTTCCAAAACCTCTGTGGATTTGAATTTTTTAAGACTAAAGAAATATTTAAAATAATATGTAAATGCATACATACAAAAAAGAAGATAAATGTTTTAAGCCAAGACTGGATGTGGTGGCTCATGCCTGTAATCCCTGCACTTTGTGAGACTGAGCTGGGAGGATTACATGAGCCCTGGAGTTCAAGATCAGCCTGGGCAACATAGTGAGGCCCCGTCTTACAAAAAAAAAGAAATTTTAACTTAGCAGGTGTGGTGACACACACCTGTAGTCCCAGCTACTCGGGAGGCTGAGGCAGGAGGATCGCGTGAGACCAGGAGGTCACTGCTACAGTGAGCCATGTTTGTGCCACTGCACTCTAGCCTGGTCAACAGAGCAAGACACTGCCTTAGAAACAAACAAAAAGGCACAAGCTAGCGAAGGGTGCATCTGAGTGGCATCCACCCAGGGGTATCCAACTGACCTGACACGTGGGGGGATCACAGATGAAACCCAACAAGATCAGCTCCCGTGAATGCAGTTGTCTGTGAAGTGGAAACCTGACCCAATTCCAATGTGATCAGAGAGGAAGGAAGAGTTACAGAATGCACAGGGAGGTCGAGGTATGTGGGACTCAGGGATGTAGGTGAGGACCAGGAGAAAGCAGGGATGGCTCCCAGATGACCGCTGTGGCTGACTGGCATACAATTCCCTGAGAAGAATCCCGGAGGAGGGGCAGTTTTCAAGAAGAAAGGAAATTCATTTCGGCTTTGGATATCTGGAGTTGAAGGGACTTGTGAGACACCTGAACAGAACTACAGGTACTGGGTCTAAACCCAAGAGGGAGGCAGGACGAGAATACATACCTTGAGGTCATCAGCATGTAGTCGGCCTGGCAGACGGCAAGAGAAACCAACCCCAGGAGACAAGAGTGTGGCTCATATTTCTTTAACCTTTTTGAAAAATTGCAAATCTACAGAGGTTTTGGAATGCACGGTGAATATATATCTTCCAGTCTTTTTTTTTTTTTTTTTTTTTTAGACAGGGTCTCTGTCACCAGGCGCCAGGCTGGAGTGCAGTGGTGCGATCTCCGCTCACTGCAACCTCCGCCTCCCAGGTTCAAGCAATTCTCCTGCCTCAGCCTCCCAAGCAGCTGGGACTACAGACGCGCGCCACCACACCCAGCTAATTTTTTATATTTTAGTAGAGACGGGGTTTCACTATGTTGGCCAGGATGGTCTTGATTTCTTGACCTCGTGATCCACCCGCCTCGGCCTCCCAAAGTGCTGGGATTACAGGCTTGAGCCACCGTGCCCGGCCCTCTTCCAGTCTTTTTTAAAATTTTTCTTTTTGGTTTCTTTTTCCTAACAGAGTGTGGCGGCACGATCATATCTCACTGCAGCCTTGACTTCCTAGGCTCAAGCAATTCTCCCTCCTCAGCCTCGTGAGTAGTTAGGATAAGCATGAGCCACTGTGCCTGCCTTTTTTAAAAAAACAAAAATGAAAACATTTTTCAGCAGGCAGGGGATGAGGGATACACAGTGCATGCAGAGATGACAAAGTAAGTCGAAAACAAGAAGGAGGGGACCCAGGCAATGACACGGGGACCAAGGCAGTGATGAACTGTGAAAACAGAGGTATGACCAACAGTGCCAGATGCTGCAAACGTCCTGAATAAATGCTAAAATTCCCCTAGGCCAGGCACGGCGGCTCACACCTATAATCCCAGCACTTTGGAGGCAGGGATGGGTGGGTCCCCTGAGGTCAGGAGTTCGAGACCAGCCTGGCCAACATGGTGAAACCCCATCTTTACTGAAAATACAAAACTTAGCTTGGAGTGATGGCAGGCACCCGTAGTCCCAGCTACCTGGGAGACTGAGGCAGGAGAATGGCTTGAACTGGGGAGGCAGAGATTGCAGTGAGCCAAGACTGTGCCACTGTACTTCAGCCTGGGTGACAGAGCAAGACTCTGTCTCAAAAGAAAGAAAGAAAGAAAAAAGGCATCTAGCTAGAGGAGGCAGATAGGGCTCCTAGAGAAAAGTGAGCTGTGGCACAGCAGTGACTCTGGAATAGTCAAAATGGCACTGGTCAACTACTAAAATGGAACCCCAGGTTCAAATGCTGGTAGTCTGGTGTGTCTATTCCCACACTAAAAATACCCCCTACGATGTGCAGAAGAGCCTATCGGTAGAAATATTAATTTTGATGCTGGGTATGCTGGCTCACACCTATAATCCCAGCACTTTGGGAGGCCGAGGCAGGTGGACCACCTGAGCTCAGGAGTTCAAGACAAGCCTGGTCAACATGGCAAAACCCCATCTCTACTAAAAATACAAAAATTAGCTGGGTGTTTTGGTGTATGCCTGCAGTCCAGAATCACTTGAACCCAGGAGGTGGAGGCTGCAGCAAACCGAGATCACACCACTGCACTCCAGCCTGGGCGACAGAGCCAGACTCTGTCAAAAAAAAAAAAAAAAAAAGAAAGAAAGAAAGAAAAAGAAATATTAATTTTGAGACACGCACACATGTGAATTTTTGCTGGGAATTTTCGCTAATTGCCACACCACTGAAATTGGAGAGACACAATTTCCACCCACACTTGGAACTACAGTGGCACTGACGGGAGGAAGACTGACTCACCACAGTACATGGACAGCAAAGCATGCAGGCGGTCCTACTTCACAGCAACTGTTTTCCACGGGGATCTATTCCCCAACCCAACCCCACTTCAGCAGCACCCTTTCTCACGCTCGTGCGGGGAACACAACGACAGCCATGGGTTGGTCTGGTCCCATCCTGGGTTATTTGTACAGTGCAGGTGAAAGCCAGAATGTTCCTAGGATGACTGAATGCACGAGAATAGTTTGGGGATGGGAAGGAGAGGAGAGGGCAGAACAAGCCACACAGATGGAGAATCCAGACCCCCCGTCTGCCCAGAGCCATTGGCTACGTGAATGTCCTCCGCAAACTGGAGATGGCGTGTGTATCAATCTCTCACCAGTCTAGGGATAAAAAGGGGATAGTATCTCAAGTTTGGGATAAAGTGAAGACAGCAAGATTCTTTTCCCTTTTTTCCTAGAGACAGGGTCTTTCTTTGTCACCCAGGCTCAAGTGCAAATGCAGTGGTATAATCATAGCTCACAGTAGCCTCAAACTCCTGGGCACATGCGATCCTGCCACCTCTGCCTCCCAAGTGGCAGGGGCCACAGGCATGCACCACCATGCCCAGCTAATTTTTGGTAGAGACAGGGTCTCCCTATGTTGCCCAGGCTGGTCTCGAACTCCTGGGCTGAAGTGATCTTCCCACCTCAGCCTCCCGAAGTGCTGGGATTACAGGCGTGAGCCACTGCGCCTGGCCAAGCCTAGGTTCTTTTCAAACCCTGTTTACTGACAAACACTGAGCCTACAAAAAAACTTCATAATGTTGAGTCACGAAGCCTAATGGAAAAAAAGCAATATAAATTGTATTTTTAAAATGTTCATGCCAAAGAAAGGTACCATCATCTGGAAGACTTGGAGAAAAAGATTTTTTATGAATATATATATAATAATTTATGACCAGAAACAGAGATTTTCACAAACTGGAAAATAGCTAATATCTATTTCCAAATAGCTCCAAACTGGAAACCACCCAAATATTCACTGAGAATAAAATAGGAAAATAAATTAAGATACATTTATATACAATGGAACATTATATATTAAGGAAAACAGATAAACAGCATATGGAGGTGAATTTAGTGTAATATTAAGATAATATTTCAAGGCCAAGCACAGTGACTTATGACTACAATTCCAGCACTTTGGGAGGCCAAAGCAGGCAGATCATTTGAGGTGAGAAAGTCAATACCAGCCTAACATGGTGAAACTCGTCTCTACTAAAAATAGAAAAATTAGTCGGGCATAGTGGCACATGCTTGTAATCCCAGCTACTTAGCAGGCTGAGGCAGAATAGCTTGAATTTTGGAGGGGGAGGTTACAGTAAGTCAAGATCATGCCACTGCACTCCAGCCTGGGTGACAGAGCGAGACACTGTCTCAAAAAAAAAAAAAAAAAAGAGAGAGACAGCATTGTGAGATTATTCAATAAATAGTGTTGAGAAAACTATTTTTCAACAATCATAATGCATCTATCTAATAAAACCCCATATAATGCACTCTAAAAGTATAAGATATTGCTAATAAATCTGGTATATGCATAAATTTCCCAGATAGATGTAAGCCCCTTGGAAACAGGCTATGAATATTATAATTTTCCTCTGTTGCCTAGAAAGCATTTCCTCCTCTACCTACTAAGCATCCCTTTAATGAAGGAATGAAAATGGATGGATGGATGGATGGATGGATGGATGGATGGATGGATGGATAAATGGATGGATGGATGGATGGATGGATGGATGGATGGATGGATGGATAAATGGATGGATGGATGGATGGATGGATGGATGGATGGATGGATAAATGGATGGATGGATGGATGGATGGATGGATGGATGGATAAATGGATGGATGGATGGATGGATGGATGGATGGATGGATGGATGGATGGATGGATAAATGGATGGATGGATGGATGGATGGATGGATGGATAAATGGATGGATGGATGGATGGATGGATGGATGGATGGATGGATGGATGGATGGATAAATGGATGGATGGATGGATGGATGGATGGATGGATGGATGGATGGATAAATGGATGGATGGATGGATGGATGGATGGATGGATGGATGGATGGATGGATGGATGACTGTCGCCGTTAATCCACCTTTGCTGAGTTTCATTGGTTGGGTGACTCCCAACTTTAACCTGGTCACCTTGATGCAGCTTTGCATTTTTCCCTCCTGAGCTTTGTTTAAAGAGAAGACACAGGAACTTCCCAGAAGTGAATTGCAGGTGAAAATGACCTGCATGGCACGTGGTCCTCTTCCTGCCTGTTTTCAGAGGATAACTGCTCATGAAGTGTGCACCATTGGCCCTTCCACTGAAGGAACGGGATTTTCCATCACTGGTGATGAACACGAACAGGTGGGGAAATGTGTAGCCATTTACAGGCCGAGGGCTGCAGAGGCTGCAGGGTGGGAGGGAGAGAGCAGGTAAGGACAGTACCCAACTAAAGATGATGCTCAAGGCAGCCAGACCACAAAGAATGCCGCAGCGTCCATCAGCATCCAACACATCAACGCCCAGTGCAACACCGCCTGTCCTCTGAGGATAAACGGGTGGCCCCCCACCAGCAGAACTTTAGGGTCACCTTGCCATGAAGCAGCCCAAGAGAACAGCAAACCAGCAGTGCCCTGGAAACTGGCTTCCTGAGACCGATCCGTAGTCATCTGAGTCGATTCAAGCCAGTTGGTTTCCAGACCCTGCACGCCTGCTCTAAACTCAGAACACATCTGCACCGTCCTGCCCGGAGCCCCGAGATGCTTGTAATATAGCCGGAGCAGTCATAACTCAAGTGTTCACCTTGGCAAAAACTAAATAAATAAGTAGAATGAATCTTCCGTCAGAAAACAAATGGCCCTTCCCCAGGCTGAGAGGCTGGATTACCCTCCTGAAGGACAAACGAAGCATCTTAACCAGGCGGTCTTTGCTCAGTCAGCTACTCCCAGCCTGCCAATGCTCAGGCTGCCAATCTGGGCTTAGGGGGCTCTTAGAATGACTCCCACTAATCTACATACTGAAAAAGAGCATTTCAGTTTTTCTCAGGCTGCCTTTGCCTGGTTAAAATAGCAAGTTTATGTGCTTTTTCTGTTTGTCCAAGAAAGTGGAGGGCATTTCAGAAGGGTACCCTAGTAGGGAGAGGAGGGCTGAAACCCAGCCAGAGCCCTCTTGAAAAGCCATGCACCCCCACAGTGGCCTGAGCAGCTGCCTTAGCAGAGCTTGAACGTAACAGTGGGAAAAAAAAGCCATTGTGCTGAGAAGTCACAGAGAAATCATCTGATCACTCACAGCAAAGGTGGGAAGGAGAAAGCGGGGAGAACACAGAAAGCCGCAGACGATTTCCAAACTCCATTTGGGTAGTGACTTTTAACCTCTTCAAGAACTGCCCAAAACATACAGAGAGTGTTGCTCGGTTCTCACAGCCAGGGCCACTCAGTGAGCCCTGCATGGGGGACTCCCAGTCCCTCCTGCTAACTGAAGACTGAGCCTGGGGGATCGACTCAAACACAAGCAAACATCCATCCCACATGAATGCACCGCCTGCCCTAATAATGTCCATTCAGTGTGAAGACTCCCAGAGGTCGGAAAAGCCTGACCCTGGCTTCACCTCCCAAACGTACCTGCTGTGAGCTGAATGTTTGGGTCCTCCCAAAACGCATAGGTGGAAGCCTAATCACCAATGTGATGTCATTAAGGAGTGAGGTCTTCCAGGAGGTGACCAGGATGGCAGAGCCCTCACGAACGGGATTGGTGTCTGCTATGGTTTCAATGCCCTTCCAAACCTCACACAGACATTTAATTGGCATTATGACAGTGCTAAGAGGAGGGATGGTTAAGACGTGATTATTTTATGAAAGATCTACCCTCATGAATGGATTAATGTCATTATCTCAGTGGGGAGTTCATTATCCAGAGAGTGGATTGTTATAAAAGTGAGTTTGGGCCAGGCAAGATGGCTCACGCCTGTATTCTCAGCCCTTCGGAGTGAGGCTGAGGTGAGTGGATCACCTGAGGTCAGGAGTTCAAGACCAGCCTGACCAACATGGCAAAACCTCATCTCTACTAAAAGTAAAAAAAAATTAGCCGGGTGCGGTGGCAGACGCCTGTAATCCCAGCTACTCAGGAGGCTGAGGCAGAAGAAGCTTGAACCTGGGAGGTGGAGGTTGCCATGAGCTGAGATCACACCTCTGCACTCCAGCCTGGGTGACAAGAGCAAGACTCCATCTCAAAAAAAAAAAGTGCGTTTGTCGTCTTTTGCTCTTGTTTTTACCATCTCTCATCTTCCCCCTTCTGTCATGGAATGAAACACCATGAATGCCCTCACTGGGTATCAGTGCTATGCACTTGGATTTCCCGGTCTTCAGAACCATCAGCCAAATGTAATTCTTCTCTGTGTAAATCACCCAGTCTGTACTACGTTGTTACAGCAACACAAAGCACACGAACACACTTGAGTGCCTTTATAGACTCGAGTCCCAAAAGAACTTATTCGCCCCTCCACCGTATGAGGACACAGCAAGAAGGTGAAATCTGTGAATCAGAAAGTGGCGCTCGCCAGACATCAAATCTCCTGGCACCTTGATCTTACCCATCCGAGCCTCCCGAACTGCGAGAAATAAATGTCTGTTCTTTAGGAGCCACCTAGTCTACAGAGCTTTGCTACAGCGGCATGAACAGACCAAGGCACCACCCCAGTGCAGCCTCAGCCAGCACGGGCTCACTTTGGAGAAGTGCTCAGTCTCCTGCTTCTGAGTCCTACATAAAGCACACCTTTCGCTCAGCTGAAGACCAGAAGACACGAGGGTCCCTGCTCTCCTCTCAGGCCACCAGTCTTTGTCCAGATCACAGTGAGCAGCTGCTATCCCTCGAAACCTTAACTCGGCACCCGTCACCCGCACTTCTTCAAACGTCCCCCAGACTCTGCTTGGACCCATCCCCCGGGGCCACGTCCTCTGCTGCCTCCCTTCTCATTCATGTAAACAAGCAAGCATGTAAACAAGCAAAGCGGATGGGAGAAGGAGAGGCTGTTCGGTGGCCTGTCCTCTCACCTCCCTCACCTCCTGCCTGTTGGAAAGTGAGTTTGGCTTCGCTGTCTCAGGGCCAAATGTCCTCCACCCTCTTTTTTGGGAGAAATGAGGCTCCGTAATGTGCACCTGCAAAGCACGATGATTTGAACCATGACACTTGAAAGCAAATACGTGGGCCATCTGGGGTAATTTTAACTTCTTGAGAAAACAAAGCTAAACTTTGTGCTTTAAAATGGTATTATTACAAGCAATGAAGCATTCAGAAGTACGAGGGAAAACGGATTCTGGTCTGACCTCAGCAGATGCAGTGCCTTAGTAAAAACACATCAGGTTAAATCAACCTAATTCTCCATTCCGGGAAAAAACAAACAACAAACAAACTTGTTTTTCCTCTTTTTTTTTCAGTTGGAGGATTGGCTTATGCAAGATACAACGAGACACTGTCCCAGGATGAATTTAGTCATCGTGTTCCCAGGTTTATGTCCATCCCTCACCCCTGCCTTCAATGCCCAGGGCTGTGCTGTGTTGTGAAGGAACAGAAGCAATTAAAATAATTGCTATCCATTGCCACCTAGACGGAGCTTCCAGATGATTCTGATCTGGGCGGGATTCAAAGCACCGTGGCCAGAAGTCAAGCAACAGCCATTAACAGGGCTTAAACCTCCCCTGCAGATGGACCCCACCGTCAGTGACAGCACAGAAACGAGACGATTCCACTGATGCTACAGACTCCGGAAATTGGAAGCCACATTTTAAGAGAGGTGAAGGCTCTCTCCCCCAGTCAATATCCAAGAAAGCCAAAATATCCACCACAGATTGTTCAGGCTAACAGGTCTGCCCTGCACACATACACACGCACAAAAGTCACGTGGGCAAAATTTCCTATCACGTCATGATTACATTTGGCCACAACTGCCGATGAGTGGCCAGAGCCCAGGACTTTCGACTCAGTTTCACAGTAGCCACAAACGCCTCCCTGGGTCGGGACACAGCCCCCCAGACAGGGTGGTCTCCTTACCATCGAGCTCCTCCACGGAGATATTCGCCAGCTGTTCGCTGTCACTGCCAGCAGAGAGCGATCGGTTCAGGTAATTCCCCTTGTACAACAAGCCGGCGGTCACATGGTGGAAAGGCATCTTTTTCCTGCCCAGGAGACAACAGGGGAGGGGAAAAGAAAGACATCATCATTCATTCTTCCTTTCCTTTCTTAAAGGGCCATCTGATTTTCAGACGGCCAGTGTCATTCTAAAAATAACAATAACATTTCTAGAGGGAAAGTCAGGCTATTTCTGGGGTCCCAATGACCTGAGCAATTTCCAAAGGAACTCAGGTTCTTCCCATTCCTTCACTGTCATCTCACTTCATTTTCCCCATTTCATTAGGAATTTGAACCACGTTGTCCTTGCTAATCATGGCACACCACATCCCCATCGAACAGTATGCAAATGGCAATATCCTTGGCTCCTTTTCTTGTCCTGATAAATTCTCACTTGATGCTTGTAAGGTAGGATGGAGAATCCCAGAGGTGTCGGGACGCCCAGGGACTAGATGCCCTGGCTGTACTCAAGCAGAGATCCAAGTGTCTCATTTCTCCCAGATAATACAGGTGTCACACTCACACAGCACTTAAAACAGGTAGAAAATGCCCAAGCTCCAAGTGAGTGCATGCGGTGACCTGCACCTCAAGAAGCAGCTCTGCAAGGCTGGTGGAGATGCAGGTGCTGCTTCCCTGAGTGGTGAGAGAGCACACACCTTCCTAAATGCTAATCACACCTGCCCCGCTGGAAAGGGGAGTGCCACCTTCAGGTGTCCCACAACGAAGCTGCCTCCAGCACCCTCAAAGTTAAAGCATCCTTCCAGACCAACATAACTGAGCTCCTGTACCCAGACGGTCACCAACGGGGCTGAGAAGTTCCACTAACGCAAGGCTGACTGGAAGCTCCAGGCTAAGGAAAATGAGATGTGAGATGAAAGGACAGCGAAGACGATGGAGGAGAATGGAAGAACAAGCAAAGACGAGAGAGGAAAGGCGACCGGGAAGATGATCCTCTCCAAAGCAGGAAGAGCACGGCTCCTGGCCCAGCTCGTCCAGTGATGCTCTCTGTGACTTTGAACAAGATGCTGAACACGTCGCATTCTGCTTCCTCATCTAGCAAAGGGGACTAAGAGGACTGATAAACCTCCGAGCAGAACTGGGGCCAACAGGCAGGAGGCACAGGGAGTCAATCACAAAGAGTGGGTGGAGAACACCTTGGTGTCGGAGCTGCTGGAGGGTGAACTGGGCAGCGCCTGACCTGCGAAAGCCCAAGAGTTAAAAGGTTTCACAAAGCCAGGCAGTGACAGAAGCTGTCCTAGAACTCGAGCCTCCTACATGCTATTTCCATTAAGCAGCCCCAGCCAAGCGCCAGACATTTCCACCCGGATGTCAAACCCTCATTTCAAACTCAAAATGTCTAAAAATGAATTCATTATCTTCCTACAAAGTAGGCTACACTTCCTGGTTTCTCTATTTCTATCAAAGGTGCTTTTCGCTCGTCACAACAACTGGGACAACTCTCCCAAATGCTCAGGACCCCGAAAAGTAAAACGGACACATGGCTGAGACAAGAGCCAACCGTCAGCTTGCAACACCCAGCCCCCGCCCTTAACTCTTCCCGTGGCGAACAACGCACACGTCCACGGGACAACTGCCAACGGCAGGATGCTCATCACAAAGGGGACGTGCATTTGCCAGTGATAAGGGGTCATCTTCAGCTGCGTACAGCTCAGATCTTCCCAAATCTATCCTTATGTTTAAATAGAATGCAAGAATCTTTCTCCGGAAGAATGCTTCAGTGACCACCTCCTTTTTTTCTCCAAGTTAATTGTCGGAGCAAAAAGCTTTAAAAGGGAGACTTGCAAGCATGAATATACGCTACTCTATCTTTTCCTTAAAGCCAGTCCTGATTCCTTGGGCTGTGTGTCATGGTCATTTGAGCACGGACTGATACCCACTGCCATAAGTGAATGTCTCCCCCAAATTTTGTTTGTCGGAAACCTAATCCCCAAGGTCACAGTGTTGAGAGGTGGGACCTTTGAGAGGTGATTAGGTCAGAGGGCAGAATTAAAGCTGTTGCTGCAGAGTAGGACCCATCACAGAAGTGAGATCCTGAGAAAAGGATGGGTTGAGCCATAAGTGGTGGCTCACGCCTGTAATCCCAGCACTTTTGGAGGCCAAGGCGGGTGCATTACCTGAGGTCAGGAGTTCAAGACCAGCCTGGCCAACATGGTGAAACCCCATCTCTACTAAAAACACAAAAAAGTAGCCAGGTGTGGTAGTGCACGCCTATAATCCCAGCTACTCAGGGAAACTGAGGCAGGAGAATTGCTTGAACCCAGGAGGCAGAGGTTGCAGTGAGCTGAACCATTGCTCACGCCATTGCTCTCCTGCCTGCACAACAAGAGCGTGTCAACAACAGCAAGGATGAGTTCAGCCCCTTCCCCTTCTCCGTCTCTTTCACTCTAACACTCATGCCCCGTTCCTCTTCTGCTACAGGATGACACAGCAAGGAGGCCCCTGACACATAGAGGACCCTTGCCCTTGGACTTGCCAGCCTGCAGAACTGTAAGAAAGAAATCTTTGCTTTTTATAAACAACCCAGTCTCAGGTATTGTTACCACAGCACAAACAGACTGAGACATCACCCTAACACTTCATGTGTGCTTTACCCTCGGGGCCGGTCCACAGCCAGTGAGCTTCACCAGCTGTCATCTTAACTGGTGTTTTTCATAATCATGAGAAGACACCTGCCCTGGTCTTACCTAATTTGCTAGATAAGCCTCACTAGATGAACCTCACCAGCTGTTATCTTAACCAGTGTTTAAGTCTTTATCAGTATGGAAAGACACCTGCTCTGTTCTTACCTAATTTGCTACCTGGAGCAAGACCCACTAAGGTCGGTACAAAAAGCATTCCTTCCATTCCACCGTGGGTCACTCTATAGTGTCTCAGCGTTTTACAAATGTCTTCCTCGTGTCACCTTGTCACCTTCTACCTGATTGTCTGCAGCTCTGGACTCACTACACAAAATTGTACAGTCATAATAAGGACATTATACTCAAGCAAGCACACCCAACCCACGCCCCAGTTCAGCCACAGAATAAATGTTGAGTGCTTTGCAGAGAAAACTGGTCACAACTGAATCCCACTTGATATACCAACATAATTTGCTTCTGAAAAAAAGGCAGCTTACAAAATTAGGTACGCATTCAGTTCATTTAGTCTCTGCGTCCAAAAAGCCCAAAGTCTGGTGGGAAAGAAAACGTGCAATTGAACCATCCGTACAGATATATAAAGTCAGGCTCGAGAAAGGGAAGAACATTATCCTAAGGAAGCTAAAAACAGCTGCTGCAATTAGGGACTAAATTTCACTCCAAGCTGCCTAGGGAAACCCAAGCTTCAAGATTCTCTCCTTGGCTGAGGGAAGAGAAATATGCAAGTTCATAGCCCTGGAACTAAAACTTGAAGATGGATCCTGCTATAGAGGGCAACAAACAAAAACAAACAAATATTTCAACAGCAGTTCCACTCATCGTGACATGTTTAAGTGACTGTCATGAAAAGACTATTTTACACAAGGCGGTGAAGTGGTCTGAGCAAAGGTGTCCCCCAATAATTCACACACGGGAACCTAAGACTCTAATGTGACAGTATTACGAGATGGAGGCTTTAGAAGCTGATTAGGGCCATAAGGACTCCTCCCTCATGGACGGGATTAATACCCTTACAAAGGGCTGGAAAGAACTGCCCAAGGCCCGTTTGTCTCTCTGCCTTCCACCATGGGGAGCTCAGCAACAAGGCAGCACCCTGGAAGCAGAGAGCAGCCCTCGCCAGACACAGAATCGATAGGTGTCTTGATCTTGGACTTCCCCACCTCTAGAACTATACGCAGTGAATTTCTGTTGCTTATAAATTAGTCTAAGGAACTAAGATGGGCAGAGTGGTTTCATGGCTAAGAATTGGCCAGGTGTCGTGGTTCGTTCCTGTAATCCCAGCACTTTGGGAGGCTGAGGCTGGTGGATCACCTGAGGTCAGGAGTTTGAGACCACCCTGGCCAACATGGTAAAACACAGTCTCTACTGAAAATACAAAAATTCGCCAGGTATGGTGGTGGGTGCCTGTAATCCCAGCTACTTGGAAGACTGAGGCAAGACAATTGCTTGAACACGGGAGGGAGAGGTTGCAGTGAGCCAAGGTCGTGACAGTGCACTCCAGCCTGGGTGACAGAGGGAGACTCTGTCTCAAAAAAATAAATAAAAATAAAATAAATTTTAAAAGAATCAGCACTTTCTAGTCAAAAACAGTGTTAGATCGGAATCCTACCTCTGCCCATATTAGCCAGCTAAGTTAGTTAACCTCTGCAAGCCTGTCTCCTCTTCTGTAAAACTGGGGGTTTAATGCATACTGAATAGAATAGTACTGTTGTAAATATTAAATAAGATAAAGGGCCAGGCATGCTGGCTCACGTCTGTAATCACAGCACTTTGGGAGGCCAACGCCGGAGGATCACTTGAAGTCAGGAATTCCAGACAAGCCTGGGCAACAGAACAAGACCCTATATCTATACAGACAAAAAAAAAAAATTAATTAGCTGGGCATGGTGGCACACACATGTAGTCATAGCTACTCGGGATGCTGAAGTGGGGGGCTCACTGGAGCACAGTAACCTGAGACTTCAGTGAGTTCCTTTCACACCACTGCTCTCCAGCCTGAGTGACAGAGCAAGACTCTAACCCTAAAAAGATAAGATCTGTAAAGCACTGTACTTAGCAGCAGGCATCTGCTCAGTGAGTATCAGCAGTAATTATTCGCTAAGGGTTACATGAAGCAGGAGGCCGGATGAATTCGACTGACGCCTGAATTACATGCTGCATTTCAAAGGAAGGTCAGTAAGACCGGACAGAGGGCAAGCCTCCGGGAGAGGCTGGCCAGCGTGTAGACCACCGTGCCAAGGGGTCTGGTGTGAGAGGCAAAGCAAAGTGGGTTCCAGTGCTGAATGGTGTCAGCAGGCTCTGGCTATGTCAGGCAGCGGGGGTCACTTGAATGGAAAGTGCCAGAGCTGAAGAATCATCCATTTCCTGGGTGCCGGGAGGCTGGCTAAATGGTCATATCAAAGAAAAGATATTGAGAGGTTAAAGCCAGAAGGGATGGTTCCCGTTAATCAGGTCAAGGAACTGGTACATTTCTTGACAGAGTAATATACTGAAGAGGCCATCCATGGCGGCTAACACCTGTAATCTCAGCATTTTGGGAGGCTGATGCTAGAAGATCACTTGAGGCTAGGAGTTAAAGACCAGTCTGGGCAACATGGTGAGACTGTGTCTCTATAGAAAAATTCTAAAAATTAGGCAGGCATGGTGGTGCATGCCTGTAGTCCCTGCTACTGAGGGGGCTGAGGTAGGAGGATCACTCGAGCCCAGAACTTTGAGGCTGCAATGAACTATGATCTTGCTACTGACCTCCAGCCCAGCCAGGGCAACAGAGGGAGATCTTGTCTCTAAAAAAGTTAATTTAATAGATAAACTGAAGAGCCTCATCAACTGTAACTTGCAATGATGCCCTTCTGTGATGGTCAATTTATGTGTCAACCTGACTGGGCCATGGGTTGCCCAGATATTTGGTTGAACATGATTCTGGATGTGTCTGTGAGTATGTTGCTGGATTAACTTTTTAACCAGTAACCTGAGTAAAGCAGACCCTCGTCCCCAGTGTGGGTGGGTCTCATCCAATAATGAGTAGAATGAGTAAGTCTATGTGGAATGAACATGCAGAGTAAGAAAGAATTCATTCTTGGGTCCGGGCGCGGTGGCTCACGCCTGTAATCCCAGCACTTTGGGAGGCCGAGGCGGGTGGATCACGAGGTCAAGAGATCGAGACCATCCTGGTCAACATGGTGAAATCCCCGTCTCTACTAAAAATACAAAAAATTAGCTGGGCACAGTGGCGCGCGCCTGTAATCCCAGCTACTCAGGAGGCTGAGGCAGGAGAATTGCCTGAACCCAGGAGGCGGAGGTTGCGGTGAGCCGAGATTGCACCATTGCACTCCAGCCTGGGTAACAAGAGCGAAACTCTGTCTCAAAAATAAAAAATAAAAAAAAGAATTAATTCTTTAAACTGTCTCCAACCTCGGACACCAGGCTTACCCACATTTTTTTTTTTTTTTTTGAGACGGAGTTTCGCTCTTCTTACCCAGGCTGGAGTGCAATGGCGCGATCTCGGCTCACCGCAACCTCCGCCTCCTGGGTTCAGGCGATTCTCCTGCCTCAGCCTCCTTTATCCCATACTTTTAGTAGAGATGGGGTTTCACCATGTTGGCCAGGATGATCTTGATCTCTCGACCTCATGATCCGCCCGCCCAGGCATCCCAAAGTGCTGGGATTACAGTGTGAGCCACTGTGCCCGGCCTTTACTGTATTTTTTTAAAGTATCAGTCTACAAAAGACTGAAACTAAGAAAAAAAAAAATTAAAACTGGTCCTTCCTCACAAATAGCTTGAGAAGCACAGCTCTAAAGTATTTAATTTATGTTGTATAGATTTGTGGTAATGAACCACAGAGAGAGGAAGAAAAACATTTGGAGAAATGCATCTTAAGTTGTCCCTGAAACATTTTCAAAGAGCTTAAGACTTCTTAAAAGTCTTAAATGGACTTCTGAAAGAAGTTGAAAGACTGCAATTGATTCTTGAGCTCTCTGTAGAGTGCTGGAGAAGTACACGGCATCTCTTGCAGACTTGACAGCAATCCCTGTCCTCCAATTACCAGACATACAAGGGGCAATATTGATCTTGCATGCTAAAAATTACAGAGTCTAGCCAGCCCCGATACTTTGCCAAATTCCTATAAAAACAATCACGAAGGCACACCCAAATAATGATATTGTCAGCAACACCAGTGCCAGGGTGTGGAAGCAGCTTTCATAAAATCAGTACAGTGAGGATTACAATAACCGACAATCAGCGGTGCAGCCTTGAAGTCAGAGACAGAATAAAAGACTCAGATAGTGAAGGGATAAGAAGACATTTTTATCTACCCAAATTCTCTTCTATTTCAGGGACTTCGGGATGGCCAAGCACAACAGCAGGCAACCACCCTCCTGACTGTGTTGGAATTGCTCTATTAAAGTGGCCAAGGTCAAATCCCACCACCATCCCTCCCACGGTGAAGCAACAACTTTCTTCCTGTAGCTACTCACGGATCATAACTCCCAGTATGCAAGGTGGCTAGGAACGGAAGGTCTGAGACCCGGAACCTGCACATAAAGATGAGAAATTACCTGCAAGTCCCAGGTGTTGGCCAGAAGGACCCCAGGAGTAACAACCTAGGAAGATTATGATTTCTCATGCATTGCTTCTGATTAAGGAAAAATGCAGACGGCCTCAAATAACCCAGAAATATATATCTCCTCCTCGCAGTCCAAGAGCTACATGGTGAGGACAAGAAGATCTCATCTTACTCCAGCAAAGATGCTCTCAACAAAGGCCTGCTAGACACTGGATATTTGGCTAAGCACTTACAAAACGGTTTTGTTCCCTCGTTAAAATCCTGCAGGGGCATGCCAGTTGGCAAACACTGGGTTTGGACAGATTTCAAATCAGACAAGAATGAGTAAGCAAAAGCACTAATGTAGGGGTCTGTATCAAAGTCCCACATCATTAGAGGAGGAGGAACTTCCAAGAAGCACAGCAAAACCCTACTGCTAACGACGTCAGAATACCGGAGAGGACGATTTTACAAACTTCTGTTAAATGCCCTAAAGTTACCAGCAAGGTGTCTATGAAACAGGAATGCAAACTCACAAAGAGATATCAGCGTGAGAAGAAGAGATATCCAGACAAGAAGAGGAGGCAGTAAGCTGAGGGGTCAGCAGGTTTGGAAAAGACGCAGGCATATCCGGACAAAGGAGAAATCCAAAAACAGCAGCAGAATGAAAATCTGCATTAATGGAATGAAGAATATTTCAAAGAAACAGAAATTTTAGCAAATGACATAATGCACCCATGTACCCACCACCCCAGATTTAATGATGTTTTGCCTTCTTTGCTTAGATTTTTTTTTTTTTAAAGAAATAACATGTTACACTGAAACCCTTACCACCTACTCTATTCCTTCACTTCCCTCCCTCCAGTGACAACTCCGTTCTGGAGGTGGAACATAGCTTTCCTGTCCATACTTTTAACTGTGCCCACATTTTGATGTAACTATATAGAAAATCTTGTAGTATTGCTGTGTCTATCTTTAAATTTACATAAATGATATCACACCACCCATATGCTTTTCCAACCTGCATGGTTCACTCTTTATCGGGTCTCTGGGATCCATCTGAATCCACACACATACACCTAGTTAATTAATTTTTAACGGCTCAAGAGTTTCCACTGTATGAATACCCAGTGGTGTAAATTACACAACTGAAGGAAAAGTGTGCTGCAGTGAATATCCCCACGTGTGTCTGTCTGTATATGTTTGCAGGAATCTCTCCGAACTGCACACCTGGGTAAAATATTACCTGGTTGCTGAGTATGCAAATCTTTACCTTTATTGGATTTAGTGAAATTGCACTTCAAAGTGGGTTAGCTACTTATTGATACATAACAAATTATACCCCTGAATTTTGTGGCTCAAAATAACAAATATTATCTCACAGGTTCTGTAGGTCAGAATCAGGAGCAGCTTAGCTGGGTGTCTCTGGCTCAGAAAAGTCTCCTTTGATTTCAGTCAAGACATTGACTGGGGCCACCATCATCAGAAGGCCTGACCGGGGCTGGAGGGTCCACTTCCAAGATGGCATACTCACGTGGCTGTTCACAAAAGGTCTCACTTTCTTGTGGGCCTCTCCATGGGGCTCCTCCAGTGTCCTTATGACGTGGGAGTTGGGTCACCCCAGGCAAGTGATCCAAGAGACGGTGCAGGAGCTCTTACGACTTGGTCTTGGAAATCACACACCATCACTCCTGCCACACTGTATTCATTAGAACTGAGTCACTAAACACAGCCCTCACTTAGCAGAAAGGGAATTAGTCTCCACCTTTTGAAAAATGGAGGATCAAATAATTTTTAGATGTATTTTAAAGCCACCTTAGTGACTGTGACAATTTACAGATCCACCATTAGTCTAGGAGTGTGTCTATTTCCCCAACAGCCTTGCCAAAACGTGGTATTAACAGACTGTTTCATTTTTAATTGGATTTCCTTGACTGCCAGCTTAAGCACCTTTTTATATGGCTTTTGGTCATTCAATTTCTTCTGCTATGAGTGTGCTTTTCACCTTTATCTACTGGGTTGCTTATAATTTTTGCATTGCTTTGTTCTTCTACATTATTGTCCAGTGTCTAATTTCAATCTTATTTTTAACCCCCTTTCCCCCAAAATTAGTCAGCATTACAACCGACGCTTATCTAAACTTTTCCACAGTTTGCCAATTTTCTGGTCATCATTACTTCTTGCAGGCTGTTCTTTTGTTCCAGGTTCAGCTTCCTTTTCAGTGAAGAAAAGTGTAAATGTGAACAAGGGGCTGTAAATGGCAAGCTTTCTGAGTCTTTGTCTTAGAAACTCTTTATTTCAACTTCATTTGAATTATGAAGGTTAACCTGGTGGAGAATTATAAATTCATGATTGCCTTAGCACTCAGAAAATGTTTTGTTGCTGATGAGAAATCTATAGGAACACTTGCTGTGAACCTGCCCATACTCATTCTGAACAATTCTAAGTCATTATATTTTCAGATAGAGGTGCTCCCCAAATCTCTTTATTCTTTTGCAAGCTCTTATTAGATGTACGTTGGACCTCTTTGTTCAAGCTGGATTCTCTTGACTGGTTCCCCCAACACCTATTCACAGTTCATCTGACTGAGGAAGCTGGGGAGCTAATAAGTATCTTCCAGACAGTCTTGCTACTAGGATTTGTGACGAAAATTAGTTCCAATAGTCAAAAGCTCGTAGTCGGAGTGGTTTGCTGGTAAATGTTTAGCACTGGGTCTCAAAAAGAAACACTTTCGATTTGTAGTATTTTCCATTTTCATGATGTAAATATTCCCACCAGGGCCAATTCCAAGCTCCCCACGTGATGCCACTAAACGCGAATTTGGAAAGAGCTGTGCAGCAGGGTAGCAGCATGCAGCCATGCAGTCTCTCTAACTTAGACACGACAGACTGAATTCACCACGGAGTCACGGATAATGGTAAAATGGAGCAAAATGATTAGGAAGTATGAGTTTTGAACATTGATTACCTTGATTTTTAAATACAATTTATTTCATTATAAGCTTATATTCCATTTTTAAGAATGAATGCCTAGACTGAGTGAGGTGGCTCACACCTATAATCCCAGCACTTTGGGATGCCAAGGTGGGAGACAGGAGTTCGAGACCAGCCTGGGCAACACGGCAAGACCTCATCTCTACAAAAAATAAAACAATTATCTGGGCATAGTCCTGGGTACTCTGGGGCTGAGGTGGGAGGAACGCTTGAGCCCAGAAACTCAAGGCTCCAGTATGACGACACCCCTGTACTCCACCCTGGGTAACAAAGTGAGACCCTGTCTCAAAAAAAAAAAAAAAAAGAAGATGCATTTAACAATCACCTCACAAAATCCCTTAAAATTTAAAAGTGGGCTCTCACAAGCCAGTATGAGCTGGTGCCAGCGTGTCACTGGCTGTTTTCGTGCCATGTTTTCACTGTTTCTACAGAAAAGAAGAGATGAAAAGATGACATTTTCCTGCGCTGCAGCAACATTCCATTGTTTACCCTCCAGTTTCCTGGCTGTGACAAGGCAGCTATGGTGGTGGCAACAGCAGCTTCTGAATCCCCAGATCACAGCTCTAGGGGACCATGCTCCAAATTTTGGGAAGTCAAGGGAATGTTACAGGAACAACATGCCTCAGTGGCAGCAACTCTCCTGGGGAGCTGACTTTGAAGTATTCTGGAAGTCGTTCTGGACCACCAGCTAAAATCCACTCCTTCAGCTCTTGAACAGTCATTCAAGCATCAAATCCCTTCTATTAAATCCCTTCCTGCTTGAAATACCCAGAGGGGTTACTGGTTCTGGAACTAAATCTTGACTGATACATTATAGTATTTTCCGTGTTCCTTAAACTTTTTAATTGCTCACATTTTTAATTCGCTGTGTATCTTAGAAGTAATCTCCTCAAATTATTTGCAAATTTACAGTTCCTTTTTTCAGTGTTTACTGAATTTGGGTTGAACCCGTCTGCTGAATTTTTCATTTAAATGACTATGGTTTCCATTTCCAGCAGTTTACTTTGGTTCTTTTATAAACACACCTCTTATTTTTCACTGAGTATAAATCTTTCATTATGATTCTTATACTTTCTTTTACCTTTTAATCTTTTTTTTTTTTTTGAGAGAGAGTGTCTCATTTTGACACTCAGGCTGGAGTGCAGTGGTGCAATCTGGGCTCATGGCACCCTCTGTCTCCCAAGTTCAATAAGTTCTCCTGCCTCAGCCTCTTGAGTAGCTGGGATTACAGGTGTGCACCAGGAAACCTGGATAATTTTTGTGTTTTTAGTAGAGACAGGATTTCACCACATTGGCCAGGCTGGTCTCAAACTCCTGACCTCAAGTGATCTGCCCTCCTTAGCATCCCAAAGTGCTAGGATTACAGGCGTGAGCCACCGCGCCCAGCCCTCTTAACCATTTCTAACTGACTTATTTCTTATTTTTCTTCAGAATGTCATTCTGTTTTCTCCATTTCTGAAGGCACTAATCCTCTTTTTGTATTACTCTGATCTTCCTAGTAGCAAACTGTTTCCCAGTATGGCCCATCATTTGTGGAGGGGAGAAACCCCAGCAGCCTTTGCAGTAAGTGACACTTTTCCCTTTGGAGGTCCAAGTTCATAGAGATCTCATCCATCACAACACATGGCATCTCACCAGTTGAGAAGCAGTCGTTACACTAATTCCTTAACTTAGAAGCCTGAACCACACAGGTAGTGTGCATTTGGACTGCACGTCCCCTGGAACACTGGCTTAGAGTTTAGATTTGTTACTGTAGCCTCTCTCTTTTGCAGCCGTTGCTCTGGGAAGAAATAAACATCACTACTACTTTGCTAGGCCAGTGGTGAGACTGAGTCTAGTTCCCACTTATAGGAGGAGGGTGTGTTTGTCTATTCCAGTTGCTGTTAGGTTGTGCAAGAGTAACTGCAGTTATTGCCACTACTCTTGCACCAACCATTACTTTAAACAGCAAAAAACAGCAATTACTCTTACACCAACCTAATATAACAGAATATGTGGCCTAAACAACGAACATTTATTTCTCATGATTCTCAAGCCTGGAAGGCCAAAATCAGGGTGCCAGCTTGATTGAATTCTTGATGGAGACCCTCTTCCTGGTCTACAGGTGGTCTTCTTCTCATTGCGTCCCCATGAGGTGCACAGCAGTGAGAGCTCTGGTCTCTTTGTTCCCTTAGAAGAGGATGTTCATGAGGATTCCACCTCATTAGCAGATGAGGCCTCCATCTCCTGGTCATTAGAAGATAGAGCCTTTGAGAGGTGACTGGACCACTCCATTATGACCTAATTACCTCTCAAAGGCCCTAATACAAACACATTGGCGATAAGAATTTCAACATATGGTCAGGCCTGGTGGCTCATACCTGTAATCCCAGCACTTTGGAGGCCGAGGCGGGTGGATCACTTGAGGTCAGGAGTTTGAGACCAGCCTGGCCAACATAGTAAAACCCTGTCTCTACTAAAAACTACAAAAATTAGCCGGGCATGATGGTGCGTGCCTGTAGTCCCAGCTACTCGGGAGGCTGAGGCAAGAGAATCACTTGAACCCAGGAGGCGGAGGTTACAGCGAGATGAGATCATGCCACTGCACTCCAGCCTGGGTGACAGAGCAGCACTCCGTCTCAAAAAAAGGAAAAAGAAAAAGAGTTTCAACAGATGACTTTTGGGGAACATAAACATTTAGTCCATGAATTCCAAGGGGCTGGGAAATCAGTCTCATGTCCTGTTTCCTGCCTGTCCCAGTCCAAGACCACATCTTTTGTCTCTGCATAAACATGAAAACCCCATCGCCAGAGCTTTCTGGGGGCAAGGAGGTTCCTGTTGCTCAGCAGTGCCCACTCCTATGCCTGTCTCCCAGGGCTCTGAGGTTCCCCTTCCTTCCTTCCTTTCCAAACGGATTTTATTCCTCAGAGCTTAGCCAGGAAAACAGAGCCTGTATCAACCAGTTCAACAGGAGGATTTAGAACAGCTGTCTACTAAGTCGCTGGAAGTGTGGAAAAGCCAAGCGGAGACACTTTACAGGGATTAGCAATGGCAGAAAAGTGTTCCCGCCCCTGGTCTGAAAGGATGTAGGGAGAGGGTGGTATTACCGTATTATCAGAGCCTCAAAGTTGAGTTTCCCAAAAGCATCTAGCACCATGGTAGGGGCTGCCCAGGAGGAACTAAAACGAGAGAGGAAAAGCTTTGCTGCACCAAGATTCAAAGCGAGGACCACAAAGAGAGACGGTCACTGCTGGAGACATCTGTCAAGAGCAGACGGAGGTGGGAAAACACTCCAGCCTCTCTCTTTTCCCACCTTTTCATTTCCTGTTGGTGTCTCCCTTTGGCCAAATCAGTCAGATGCCTATTGCCAGGGAATCTGGAAATGTAGCTTGAAAACATCAAGTCCTACCAGGCAGAGTAGAACCTGAGAAAAAGGCAGATAAAGGCATAAGAAAGCAGGCAGACGACCAGGAGAAGGGCACGCTGAATATTTTCTGATTCTGCATTTCTATGTTGATAGCAGAAAAAGCACCCATGTTAGCTTAGGAAAAATGACAGAGGCAGATCTCCAGGTGACACTTTTGAACTTCAAGGGTAAGGAAAGATGCTCTGGGCATCCAGGTAGAAAATACAGGTTACTAGCTGGGAGCGGTGGCTCACACCTATAATCCCAGCACTGTGGGAGGCCAAGGCAGGTGGATCACTCAATGTCAGGAGTTTGAGACCAGCCTGGCCAACATGGCGAAACCCCATCTCTGCTAAAAATACAAAAATTAACCAGGCATCATGGTGCATACTTGTAATCCCAGCTACTCAGGAGGCTGAGGCAGGAGGATCACTTGAACCTGGGAGGCAGAGGGTGCAGTGAGCTGAGATCGCGTCACTGCACTCCAGCCTGGGCGACAGAGCATATCCACAAAAAAAAAACAAAATAAGACTCAGTTTCCTTCAGAATAATAATGGCTTCTGAAGATTCAGCCACAGGCAGCCACAAAAACACTATCTCCACCTCCTGCCGCCTTGAAAGAGTCACTTAAATTAAAATGAGTAGAGAAGTTTACAAAGTAAATGATGAGGGAATATTTTAAGTCAAATGTAATAGAAAATAAAGTTCTCACTTCAAACAATTCAAGCTAGAAAACACTGAAGTACAAGTGAAGGCTGATGAAGGCCATTTCATGTTTAAGGGTGAAATTCAAAATGAGAGCATATTAGTCATAAACTTCGATGTACCATATCATAGCACTGTAAAGTAAAAATCATTTAAACATAAAGAAAAAGCGGCAGGGCACAGTGGCTCACACCCGTAATCCCCACGCTTTGGGAGGCTGAGGCAGGAGGATAACCTGAGGCCAAGAATTTGAGACCAGCCTGGGCAACAGAGCAAAACCTCATCTCTACAAAAAATGTAGAAATTAGCCTGGTGTGGTGATATGCACCTGTAGTCTCAGCTACTTGGGAGACTGAGGTGGGAGGAGTGTTTGAGTCCAATAGGTCAAGGCTGCAGGGAGCAAGGTCTTGCCACTGCACTCCAGCCTGGGCAACAGAGCAAGCCTCTGTCTCTTAAAACGTAATCAATAAATAAAAACAGATTTCTAAAGATTGTTGTAGTCTTTAAAGACATCCTCAAATCCCAGAATTTTGGGAGGCTGAGGTGGGTAGATCACGGGCTTTTGCCTGTAATCACAGCTACTCAGGAGGCTGAGGCAGGAGAATTGCCTGAACCCGGGAGGCAGAAGTTGTAGTGAGCCGAGACTGCACCACTGCACTCCAGCCTGGGCAACAGAGCAAGACTCCATCTCAAAAAAAAAAAAAAAGAAGCCAAAATTGAAAATGTTAATATATTCCCCTAAATATTTCCTAGGTCAATGTTTAAAGTTATAATTTCAGGCTATCTTTAAAGTAATGAAAATGGAAACAATACTTATTTAAAAAATAACAAAAACAATACTTATAAATGTAAAGGAGCATTCAGAAAAAAAATTGTTATTTAAATGTTCTCTTTATCTTAAAGAGGAAAAAAAAATTAAGTCCTCAATGCTAACTTCTTAGTTAAAAATCTAACAACAAAATAAATTAAGAAAATAGAAAAAAAGGAAATAATGAAAGCAGTGAATTAGAAAACAGATAAATTGAAAAGAGCTAGTTCTGCAAAAAAAAGCAATAAACAATTCTCTGACAAGTTTATTAAAGCAAATATAGAAAGCATGAATAGAAAACATTCTGAAATACGAGAATTCTGCATGCAACTCCAGACTCATAAATTTTAAAGCACTGGTTAAATGAATAATTTTGCTCTCAAGAGATAGAAATTGGATTTTTTTTTTTTGTGAAAGCGATATGATTTAACATTATTCACACTTACTGGAAACCTTGACTTGGCACTTTGCTATACGGTGATTTGAAGATCTGGTTTGGGGCTGAGTTTATTTACAGACTTGATTTTCAGTCTGCCATAACCGAAAACACACCTCCGTAAGAGACACAGACCCAAATGGGAGAAAAAATGTCACTGGCAGTATTTCCAAAGTCGTAACATTCATTCTTCAATTCCCTCTGACAAGCACGCCAAGGTTTTGCTGACATTTGGCTGATAAAGTTTCTTCCTCCCTAACATCGACGGATGATTCTGCAAACGGAAAGCAGTTACATTTTCATGTTTTTAACAAATGAGTCTGAAACTCCCTTGATCTCTTCGTTTGGAAGTTTCTGACACAGTCACAAAGTTCTGTTTCCAGGTTTCTGAACTTCACAGAGCAGAGTTTGTAGATACTGCACTCGCCATCATTTTTTTTTTTTTAACTACAAAATCACATAGTGGTTGAAACATTTCCAAAAACATCTATTTTCAAAAATGTTCTTTCCATAGCATGAGGTTCCTTTTAGAAGCAATGATTTCCTCAGTCTTGGCTAAAATGTCATCTTGAAGCGTGTACAGCTAACAACATCCCGCCATCTCAGAAAACACCAGAAAACGTGGACCACTTGACTGTTTATGACAGAAAGCGTGTGACTCTTATGTGCATTTGACAATTCTTTTAAGAACCTCGCCCTGAAGTAAGAGGCATACTTCATCGTGGCACAGAAGCCACTAGCGGCCATTTTCCCCAACTCACGTCAAAGATGTAGGCCAGTGACAGTGAATAGAGATCTACAGTTTAAACTGTCTTTTGGAAGTTTTTTAATCATTCTGGCCAACGTCTGTCCAATCTGATGAACTCCTCAGTGTTATAGAGTAACTAATAAGGGCTTCTTTTGGGAGCAAAGAAAATGCCAGCTTGATCACTGTCTTGGGGTCCACTTGGGCCTGCTAGATTGGCATAATCAAAAGCTGGGGTTTTTCAGTAGACATTCTGTAAACCCTCTTGCCCATTATCTATTAGTCTAGTTGAAGCAGATTAATATAATCTGTAAATCCCTGATATGGTTTGGTGTGTCCCCACCAAAAATCTCACCTTGATTCCCAGGTGTTATGGGAGGACCTGATGGGAGGGGATTGAATTATGAGTCTCTTGAGATCTGATGACTAAAAAAAAAGGGAGTTTCCCTGCACAAAGTGCCTTTTCCCCTGCCACCATCCACGTAAGACGCGACTTCCTCCTCCTCACCGTCCACCATGATTGCGAGGCCTCCGCAGCCACGCAGAACTTTAAGTCTGACTAAAGCCCTTTCTTCTGTAAATTGCCCAGGTCTCGGGTATGTCTTTATCAGCAGCTTGAAAACGGACTCATACAATCCCCCTAACCAGGCACTAGTGTCACAAGTCACTGGAAGGAACCACTTCAATGTGAGATGCTCCCCTTTTCTGAAACAATTTACACCAGACCAGGGGGCATATGGGCAACTGAAGGCGGCAGCATCACTCTCTACTGCAGATAATCAGTAAAGTATAATTTCCTCCTTTTCTTCTTATGCTCCGAAAGAATACCTTATTTGCCCTCCCCTTTGAAATCATTGTAAAGACATTACCAGAAAACGCATGACAAATGCAAGAGGCCCATTACCACCAACAGTAGACAGCATTACCCTAGAAATTCCACTCACTGCAGGACATGAACGAAATGAGACTGTTTCAAAGGAGAAAACTAAAACCATAAAAATACGAGACCTAGCGTGAAATACACATAGATATTCAACTCATCTTTCATAGTTAAGGGACATTCAGAGTTTAAGAAAAACCAAAGAAATTACAAAGAAAAGATGAATCGCCTCGCCAGTATAAAAATAAATAAAATAGCATAAATAAAGGTAAGGGGCAAACAGGGAACGCAAGGACTGTACGATCAGACCATTCACAGAACTGGAAAGACCGGAAGCTAACGAAGTGCACAGACAATACTTGATCTCACAGCTAACCAAAGAAACGCGGTGTTTTAAGAGATGCTATTATCTGCTTTGAGAGAGAGAGAGAGAGAGAGAGAGATGGAGGTCTTGCTATGTCGCCCAAACTGGTCCCAAACTCCTGGGTTCAAGGCACCCTCCTGCCTCGACCTCCTGGTGCTGGAATGACAGGACTGACCACCAGGCCTGACCTTGTTACCTGCTTTTTCATGCAGGAGGGGTTTTTGTTTCAAGTCGCTTTTACCATGCTGGTAGGAATGTACTGGGACTGATACTTCACAGCAACTGAAACAACAGTTCACAGAAAGCGATCTGGCCATTTGGCATCACAAATCTGAAAAAAAAAAAAAAAAAAAAAAATGGTTCTGGCCCTTTGACCCTGTAACTTCTTTTATTTTTAGTCTGTCCAGAGATGTAGTCAAAGATTTGTGTACCGAGAAAAGGCACTGCGTTGTATGTAAAGTGAAAAAAAGAAGAAAGATGAAAACAGGAAAATAAGAACAGCTAAGAATACAGAAATCAGTAAGCAAAGTCCATTCATATCCGAGGATGTTGTGGATCAATGATGCTTACTAAAATTTTAATGACGTCGAAAAATCTTTATAATAAACCAGTAACTCTAGAAACTATTCAAAGTGGGAAAACCGAACACACTCCTCTGTCCTAAAACTCCACTACGATCATGATACAGAGGAACAAATGGAAGAAATGCATAAACACGATGTTTATTATATTTAAGTACAAACTGTATTTGTTTAATTATATTTATAGATGGGCACAGTGGCTCATGCCTGTAATCTCAGCACTTTGGCAGCCAAGGCAGGTGGATCATTTGAGGTCAGGAGTTTGAGACCAGCCTGGCCAACATGGTGAAACCTAATCTCTACCGAAAAACACAAAGATTAGCCCAGCGTGGTGGCACACACCTATAGTCCCAGCTACTTGGGAGGCTGAGGCAGGAGAACTGCTTAAACCCGGGAGGTGGAGATTGCAGTGAGCAGAGATCTGGCCACTGCACTCCATCCTGGATGACAGAGCGAGAATCCATGACAAAAAAAAATTATATATATATATTTCCCCTCCAGGGATTTGCCAGTTTTTGGGCTAATATATCAGGGAAGACTGTCATAGGCCCAAAACCTCTGGCAGATCCCTGGAGGGCAGAAATGAATTCATCCATGTTCAGGGGTGTGACTGGGCAGAGGGAAGTCAGGCTGAAAGCGTGCAAACCAGGTGGAGGAAGGAGACCGAGAGCCCACAGGGTGCAGTCCCGTCAGCAGGTGCTTTCATCTGCACTGGTGACAGGGTGGACCGGAGGTGACCGATTAAAGCCCTTCACTTGGATCAGCTTGTTGGGTTTCCCACCCCTAGAAAAAGATCCTCTTAAAAGCAAGCAGGCCAGGCGCAGTGGCTCACACATGGAATCCAACATTTTGGGAGGCTGAGGCGGGTGGATCACTGGAGGTCAGGAGTTGGGAGACCATCCTCGCCAGCATGATGAAAATCCCATCTCTACTAAAAATACAAAATTAGCTGAGCATAGTGGCACATGCCTGTAATCCCAGCTACTCGGGAGGCTGAGGCAGGAGAATCGCTGGAACCCAGCAGGCAGAGGTTGCAGTGAGCTGTGATTGTACCACTGCACTCCAGCCTGGGCAACAGAGCAAAGACTCTGTCTCTCCAACAGATGCTGGAGAGGATGTGGAGAAGTAGGAACACTTTTACACTGCTGGTGGGAGTGTAAACTAGTTCAACCATTGTGGAAGACAGTGTGGCGATTCCTCAAGGACCTAGAAATAGAAATTTCATTTGACCCAGCAATCCCATTACTGGGTATATATCCAAAGGATTATAAATCGTTCTACTATAAGGACACATGCACACGAATGCTCATTGCAGCACTGTTTACAATAGCAAAGGCCTGGAACCAACCCAAATGCCCGTCGATGATAGACTGGACAGGGAAAATGTGGCACATATACACCATGGAATACTATGCAGCAATCAAAAATGATGAGTTCGTGTCCTTTGTAGGGACATGGATGAACCTGGAAACCATCATTCTCAGCAAACTGACACAAGAACAGAAAATCAAACACCACATGTTCTCACTCATAGGTGGGTGTTGAACAATGAGAACACATGGACACAGGGAGGGGAGCATCACACACTGGGGTCTGTCGGGGGGAACTATGGGAGGGACAGCAGGGGGTGGGGAGTTGGGGAGAGATAGCATGGGGAGAAATGCCAGATATAGGTGAAGGGGAGGAAGGCAGCAAATCACACTGCCATGTGTGTACCTATGCAACAATCCTGCATGTTCTTCACATGGACCCCAGAACCTAAAACACAATAAAATATATATTAAAAAAAAAAAAAAAAAGACTCTGTCTTTCAAAAAAAAAAAAAAAAAAAAAAGCAAGCAGTGATCTGCCTGAGGAGTAGATCTGAGGCTGACCCCCTGAGCCAGGCCTTCCTCCCCTGGCATTTCCATGAGGCATCCTGTTCACCCCTTCCCAGTCTTGAACCCTAAAATGAAACCTGCTCGTCAACATACCCCACCGCTATAAAAGGGTGTGCAGCATTGGTGCCATTCAGGGAGAAAGGCTGCTGCTAAAACCTGCCTCTTATGGGACAATCACCTTCAGAAACACCAATGACCAAACAAGGATTGCCAGACACTTGAAGAAAACCAGCGTCACCTACAAGCAGGACAGCAAAGGTGACCCCAGAGACAGCAAGGATGATTCTAGAAAAAGAAGAGACATCGGAAGAATTTTAATGTAATGCTTCAGGGAGAGCTGAGAGTCTGCTTCAAAAAAAAAAAAAAAAAAGAACAGTCTGAGATCAGGAATTTAAGAAAGTTAAAAAAACTGATGAAATAAGAAAATTCAAACTGTATACACTGTGAATTATTGCAGATGCACTTCAGAACAAGAGAACGGAGACCACAGAGAGGAACTAATAGAAGAGAAATTCCCAGAGCAGATGCGACGAAGTTGCAGATTGAAAATGCCTGTCAACTGCTATACAGGATAAAAGAAAAGACCCACAAAGAGCCAGAACCTCGTAACATTTCAGAACATCAGAATTAAAGAGAAAGCGCCTAAAGCCCAGGAGGAAAGAGCAGACGACGTTTTAATGAACGGTGATGATGCTGACGTTAAACCACACATCAGCAGCGCCAGGCACGAGCTGACAGTGGGGCAAGGTGTCTGAACCTCACAGGAAAAATTAATTTACACCCAGTCAAAATCCAATCAAGACGGGCTTAGAAAGTTTACAATTTGGCCGAGTGTGGTGGCTCACCACAGTGGCTCGGTGCTGTGATCCCAGCACTTCGGGAGGCCGAGGCAGGCAGATCACTTGAGGTCACGAGTTCAAGACTAGCTTGGCCAACATGGTGAAACCCTATCTCTACTAAAAATACAAAACATTAGCTGGGCGTGATGGCAGGCACCTGTAGTCCCAGCTACTCAAGAGGCTGAGGCATGAGAATCGCTTGAACCCAGAAGGCAGAGGTTGCAGTGAGCCAAGACTGTGCCACCACACTCTAGCCTTGGAGACAGACTCGGTCTCAAAAAAAAAAAAAAAAATACAAAAAGAATTTGGGCCTGGTGGCATGCACGTGCAGTCCCCGTTGCCAGGGAGACTGAGGCAGAAGGCTCCCTTGAGCCCAGGAGTTCGAAGCTGCAGTGAGCTGTGATCGTGCCGCTGCACTCCCACCTGTGACAGAGTGAGGCTCTGTCTCAAAAACAAAGGAAGGAAGTTTACATTTCATGAACATCACCTGAAAGAATCACTCAGTGAATTATGCAAAAGGAATCTAAGAAATGAGAGGAATTGAAATCCGATTCATGAGATGGATTCTAGCAATGAGGTGAGAGCCCAGAAGACCACAGTGGGACCACAGGCTGTGAGTGAGTGCCAAGGAGGACAGGAAGAAAGACAGCTTCCAGCCCCAGAGTATTAAAGAAATTGCATATGCTTAGTGAGGAGAAGCCAGCGTCAATATCACATACCAAATAAATACAAGGAGAGTGGGCTCGCCCTCCCTCCTTTACTCTTCTCTCCAATTTATTTATTATTTTCTCCTACAAATGTTACAGAATTAGGTAGCGTGTGCTGGCTCACACCTGTAATCCCAACACTTCAGGAGGCTGAGGCAAGAGGATCCCTTGAGCCCAGGAGTCTGAGGCTGCAGTGAGCTATGATCATGCCACTGCACTCCCACCTGGGCAAAAAAGCGATACCCTGTCTCAAGAAAACAAAAAGTAAATGTTATGGGATTAATTATATAACATTTGTTTCCACAGTGAGTAGTATTTACATAACCATAGTAATCATATTCACAAAATCTTTGGTTTTAAATGTGACATTAACAGGGGAATCACAGAAATTTCACATAGAGAACAAATGTAAGCGCCACTCTAAGAGTCAGTAATACAGAAGACGAGCTGAAAAAAAGGAGGAAGAGATGAAAAGGTGCCGAGCCCTCCCGTGAACCACCGTCACTCAGAGTGGGAGGCCTGAAGGCAAGGTTTCCAGTTAATAAAGGCAGGCTTAAGTTATATGAGCTAAAGCACTGAACCTATTCAGTTCAGACTGGAAAAATAAAGCCGACTGGCAGAGACTGGGATTACGACACGGGAAAGATGCCATGTTCTTCTTGTCTTTCAAAGGAGAGGCTGGAGAGACCCCATTTCAAGTGAATCCTCTAAACCCCATCAGGGTGGGCACAGTGGCTCATGCCTGCAATCCCAGCACTTTGGGAGGCCGAGGGGTTGGGGATGTCGAGGGGAAGGGAGGATCGCTTGAGCCCAGGAGTTCCGGGCCAGCCTGGGCAAGATAGCAAGACCTCATCTCTACAAAATTAAAACGAATTAAAAAAAAACACAAGTAAGCACTTTCCTTGAAGTGATTTCATCCACCACTGACATGACAAATGGCTTGAAATGCTCGCCTCTGACACGGGGAGTTGAGCTGCCAGCGTCTCGTTTACGTGTATCTGCTTATAGTGTTTTTTATCATCCTACTCTTGCATTACTTGTATTAGGTCAGGCCATAAAATCCTATGTAGGGCATAATCACAACTATATAAATATAATTACCTGGCCTACCTAGCCACCCACGTGTTTATATAGATGCATAAAGTTCTTCAAAGGAGATTAACCAAAATGTAAATACTAGTTATTGCTGAGTGATGAATTTACTGTCATTCTACGCTCAGTTGTTTAAACGCTCGACAGTTAGTACCATGGCCCTTTTCTTTTTTTTTGGAGACAGAGTCTCATTCTGTTGCCAGGCGCCAGGCTGGAGTGCAGTGGGGCGATCTCGGCTCACTGCAACCTCCGCCTCCTGGGTTCAAGCAATTCTCCCGCCTCAGCCTCCCGAGTAGCTGGGATTACAGGCATGCACCACCACGCTGGGCTAATCTTTGTGTTTTTAGTAGAGACGGGGTTTCACCATGTTGGCCACGATGGTCTCGATCTCTTGACCTCGTGATCCACCTGCCTCGGCCTCCCAAAGTGCTGGGATTACAGGCGTGAGCTAATTTTTACAGCTGGAGAGAAATTAAAATGATTTTACAAATGAAGGAGCCTGGCTGGAATTTCCTCCGCATGGGAGTAAGGCCCCAGGAAGCCCTCGGACAGGACCGACGCTGTCTCATGGTCACGGCTGGACTGACCTGCAGCCTCACATGTGAGCTGCTCTCCGCAGCTCAGGCCTCCAAAGAGAGAGCTCCTCGTCTGGAGCCCTTTAAGGGCCTGTGTTAACAACTGGCCCCATCAGCCAGGACAGACGTGTGCCTCCCATCCCAATTCTGATTTTGACTGCGACTGGCCCCCAGAGAATTGCCCAGGATGGCAGACCTTCGGGTAATCAGGTGAGTGCTCTCGCTGGGAGAAATTCTGCACCAGCCTCACAAGGGTGCCAGCGCAGGCTGCCAACAGGAATGCTTTCGGCAGATTATTTCCAGTTGTTCTTTCTGAAAGTAATTACACAAAAAGTTCCACCGCTTGTTAAGGCTCCTCCTTCAGGCGTTTTGATCTCTTTTAATTAATAAGTTGAATAAGGAAGGATTTAATTGTGATGAATTTCTATGTCACCTCTTTCAAAATCCCCTTGTAAGGGGGTCCTGCTAGGTCCACCACACATTTCTAGCTGCTCAGACACCTGTATCCAACCGAGAGCCTTAGACACCCTTCAGCAAAGTTTGGGGGAGATGCTGTGGGCTGAGGCCTCTCTCCAGACAGCGAGAGGTAAGGGATTACTGGATGAGCTTCGGGCAGCAACTGCACACCGTACCCAACACTAATGGCCAACAGCTCTCTAGAACAGCACTTCAAGGCTTTAGCAGCGTAGTCTGCTCAGGTCACCACAACAAAACACTACAGACTGGGTGCTTTAAACAGCAGAAGTTAACTTTCCCATACCCTGAAGGCAGAAGTCTAAGATCAAGAGGTCAGCGCAGTCAGGTTCTGATGAGGGCCCAATTCTGGGCTTACAAACAGCCACCTTCTTGCTCTGTCCTCACATGGTGGGGTAGAGACAGAGAGAGAGAGAGAGAAAACAAGCTCTCTGCTATCTCTACTCATAAGGGCACTAATTTCCATCATGAGGGCCCCACCCTCATTACTTCATCTTAGGAGGTAACTGAATTACCTCCTAAGGACTAAGGTTACCTTACTCAAATTCCCATCTAAGGGGCCTGGGGAGTCATGCCCTACAAACCGTAAATTCTCATCAGAAGGGTTTTATTTGACCTTATATATTGTGACTTACTTCCCAACCTGACACTGCCATCACATTAGAAGACAAGGAAGAAAATCATAATATTTTATCCCAAAACATGTTTCTGAGCCTTTTGAAATGGCACTGCAAAGCTGTCCTTCGGGGGGAAATCTGCCTCTGTCAACAGTCTCTGTTCACACAGCTGGATCCTTTGCTTCCAGGCCCTCACAATCCTGAAGAGATTAAGTAAGACTCTAGCACTTCTTTAAAGATGTGAATAGGAAACATTTGTGTCTATTGTCTAAGGCAGCCACTGTATCTATTGTCTCTAAGGGCAGCCACTGTGAGACTTCAAAAGAACCTTAGTCTCCAGCTCTTTTATCTTAACCTAAACATTTCCTTTCTATTGATCTCAGGTCTTTAGACAAACTCGATCAACCGTCAATCAGAAAATGTTTAAATGTACAGTAAACGTGGTTTCTCTAGTCGCCCGTCTGGCCTTCTTCCAAGTTGTACTTCGCTTCGCTTCTTTCCTTTCCCTACTGTTCTAAAGCTTTTAAATAAACGTTCACTCCTGCTCTAAAAAAACAAAGAGAAAGAAAAAAGAAAATGTTTAAATTTCCCCACAGCCTGGAAGCCCCCACTTTGAGTGATCCCATCTTTCTAGACTAAACCAAGGTATTTCTTATTTGTATGTGATTGACGTTTCATGCCTCCAAATAATGTATAAAACCAAGCTGCGCACCGCCTTGGGCACACGTTCTCGGGACCTGCTGAGGGGTGTGTCACAGGCCACGGTTACTCCTATTTGGCTCAGAATCAATCTCTTCAAGTATTTTACAGAGTACGACTCTTTTCGTTGACGCTCCCGAAGCCCCATCTCCAGGTACCATCACACGGAGGTGGGCAGAGCTTCCACATGTGAATGTGGGGTTGAGGGACACAGCACGAACCAGGTTCACAGCCAATATGGATGAAGACAGACAAATCCAAGCAGGAGCCCTGGCCAGACCTCTGGATTTTGGTTTTTGTAATTTTTTTTTTTAACTCAAATTAGCCCTATCTCAGCAGAAGAGGCTTTTAAGAGATTTGTGCAGAAAGCTACAGGACCTCTGGAGATCAGCTTCATTTTGGCCAATTAACATAAAATGAATAGCATGTAAATTAGACTCATTCAATCCATCATTCAGACGGAAAGCCGTTTGAAACTTACATGTTATTTTTGGGTCGACAGCATGAGAATGTTTGGAAATAAGACTACGGCACCGAGGACAAAGATTGCGTTATTCTTTCCTGAGGCTTCCTCTCATTCTGCCATAAAACCGAGGGCACGCCCTAGGAAGGCTGAAGCCAGTCTGGCCGCAGGAGAGGTCAGTTCATTCATTCGATCGTGCATGAGGTGGGCACTTGGCACATCTGATGTGCTGTGGTCCGCGGATGGTAACACAGCAGAAGTCGCGGCCTGTGCCCTCAGCAAGCTTGCAGAATAGCTGTGGTATGATTTTATCTGGGAAACACGATTGCCTGAGGACTAGGCATATTCAAACACAGCAGAGTGGGGACTAGAGGCAGCCTCCCGGCTGAGTGCGGACTAGAGGCAACCTCCCGGCTGAGCCTCTGGTGCAGGTGCCATGGCGAGGTGACGCTGGGCACAGACTTCCCTATGCAGACCAGACACTAGCGCCCTGCAGACAGCAGCCGGCATTAGCGATGTCACCAGCAGGACACAAGATCATCCCAACAGCCGGGCAGAGGACAATGAATAAAAGATGGCTGTCACCTCAGGACATCTGCCGGCAAGAGGAAGGTCCCACCTGATGGGAGAAGCAAAAGGCAGAGACAAAAAAAAATGAACGCAACGCAGCCCAAGACGGTGAGTTCACCAGAAGGACATTCGTGAGTCGTCGCACTCACTGACCTTCATAAAGACATGGTGATGGACAGAAATCTGCTAAAAGAAATCAGAGCTTTTCTATGCTCAAGACGTACAACAAAAACAGAAATCTGCAAAGTAGGGCTGGGTGCAGTGGCTCACGCCTGTAATCCCAGGACTTTGGAGGGCTGAGGCAGGTGGATCACTTGAGGGCAACAGTTTGAGGCCAGCCTGGTCCACATGGCAAAACCTGGTCTCTACTAAAAATACAAAAATTAGCCAGGTATAGTAGTGTGCACCTGTAATTTCAGCTACTCAGGAGGCCGAGGCACAAAAATCACTTGAACCAGGAAGGAGGAGGTTGCATGAGCTGAGATTGAACCACTGCACTCCAGCCTGGGCAGCACAGCGAGACTCCGAGAAAGAAAAGAAGCGGGGGAGGGGAGGGAAAGAGAGAGGAGAGGAGGAGAGGAGGAGAAGGAAAGAAAGAAGAAATCCACGAAGTGCTACCAAACCATGAGTTCCTTGGATGCAATGCCTTGCCAGTATCAAGCCCAATGTCAGATGTAGAAAGAATATTTGAAAATGCTTGCTGAACGCATGAATGAAGAAATAGATGATATGAGGGAGGCTGTCCCCCTGAGAACTGCAGTGAAAACACTGCTGATGACCTAAGATGATCGGTCCCCAGAGCTACCATCCTCCCACAGTATTTCTGGAACAAAACACAACCCCGAAGTCAGTGGGGCAGAAAAATAAAAACTCGGGTGAAGAACTTTCATGGAGTCATGATGATTCTAGAAGCTTCCCTGGGGATCATTTCCATCTGGCATGCATGCAAGTACCACAAAGGAAAATTCGTGCACGAAATTTCATGCAGCTAACTCATGCATGAAAATAGTGATCATGCTTAGAGGGCGTACTATGTCCTAGGCGAGTCCAGGCAATGGTAAGTAATGTCCCCGTGACACCTTATTCCCATTTCATAGGTGGGTAAATGAAGCACAGGCCAATTAAGTAACTGCAGAGTTAGTAAGTAGCAGACCAGGCAATTTAGCTCCAGAGGCGGCAGCCTGCACCACCTCTAGAGCCTGCCTTTTTCATGTTCTCACCTAAGCCGGGGACCTGGAGGGAGGCTCTAAGGGAGGGAGACTATTCAGACCACTCATCCTGAGCCAGACGGAGGAGCCAGAACCAAAGGCATTCACTTATCCTAGAAGCCTGTGCAGGTCCTATTCACCTTTCCAAAGTCACATTCTGAGGCAGGGCCTCCACTCTGTGAAACATACACATCAGTCTGTGTGCAGATAAATCCACTCGCAGCCAAGAAGGGACTCAAAAGGGTCCCAAGGAAGTCAGGAATGGAACCGTCTCTTCTAATGGAGCACACGTCCCGTACAAGGTCCTGTGGCCCGGAGACACAACCCTAGCAGGTGTCAAAGGCGCCACAGAAAAAATGGGGGAGGGAGGCTCACGTGGGTTACCAGGGACTCAAGGAACGCAACGTGCGTGACCAAGGGAGGGAAGCCACCTTCAGGAGCCCTTGGCGGAGGGCACGGGAGGGAAGCTGATGAATCAGAAGTGGCAAGCAGGGAAGGGCAGGGAGAGGAAAAGCAGGCACAAGCGCAAGGTCCCCCGCTGTGCACTGTCGTCTCCTGTCCCACAGCCGGCCAAGAACGACAGCACTGGACCACGTCCCATGCTCTGCTCCAAGCCAAAGAGGTCCAAAAGCCAACCTCATGTAGTCATCTTCTCTCCACTGTCTCCCGAAATGACCTTCATCACCAGGTCCAGGGAGATTTGCTGACTCTGAATGAGAAACTTTTCCTGTGCTCCCCACATCGAGGCTATCCAGGGCCGGGCAAACCTGGACACGCTCCTGTCTTTCCCGAGCACTGCACCTGTCACATGGGCCCGCCGGCATCCCCGAGGGATGCCCCCACACTGCCCTCCATGTCTTCATTCTCTGACTCCTCGTGGCTACTCGCTGACTGTTTCAACGTCCTGCTCGAGGACTTGCTCAGGAAGAAGGCTGTTTGCAATCCTTGGGTCTCTAGACACACAAACAGAAGCAGCCTAGTAGACTGGTCTGGTTTTCAAGCCAAACAGCCCCCGATCAGTCCTGGCTCTGAAAAACCCTAGATGGCACAACGCTTCTCGGTCTTAGTCTTGCCCTGGATCAAGTGGGAGTCGTAAGGTACCTACCTCACTGAGCCACCATGAGCGTCCACCGAGACGACCCAGAAGACACTTACCACAGAGGCTGGCACATGGTAGGAAGATCATGCATCCAGCTCTTGGCATTCAAGATACTGCCTAATGACAATGACTGCTTAATAACAATGGCAATGGCCTACATGCAGCTGTGCTAACGTCAGTAGACAAGTACACAGGGTAGAAGAAAAGGAATGCTGGTCTCAGTGGTTATAACACTGACATCAGCCTGGTGTCATTTACATAATAGCTTGAGTAGTGCCAGCTCTCAGCCACGTGCTGGCGTGGCGTGGTGGTGGGCATTGGATGCATCTGGTAACGTCTACATCAAAGGGCAATAGCAGGCCAGGCGTGGCAGCTCACGCCTACGATCCCAGCACTTCGGGAGGCTGAGATGTGTGGATCACCTGAGGTCAGAAGTTCGAGACCAGCCTGGCCAAAATGGTGAAGCCTTGTATCTACTAAAAATACATAAAAATGAGCCGGGCATGGTGGTGGGCACCTGTAATCCTGGATAGTCAGGAGGCTGAGGCAGGAGAATCACTTGAACCCGGGAGATGGAGGTTGCAGTGAGCCGAGATCGTGTCACTGCACTCCAGCCTGGGTGACAAGAGTAAAATTCCATCTAAAAAAAAAAAGAAAGAAAAGAAAAGAAAAAAAACAGAGACAGAGTATCACTGTGTCACCCAAGCTAAAGTGGAGTGACACAGTCTCAGCTCACTGCAACCTATGCCTCCTGGGCCCAAGCAACGGTTCCCAACTCCGCCTCCAGAGTAGCTGGGACTACAGGTGCACACCACCATGCCCAGCTCATTTTTATGTATTTTTCGTAGAGATTGGGTCTCACTGTGTTGCCCAGGCTGGTCTCAAACTCCTGGGCTCAAGCAATCCTCCCACCTCGGCCTCCTAAAGTGCTGGGGTTACAGGCGTGAGGCACCATGCCCAGACTGGATTTAAAAATTCAATGATGAAACTATATATTAAACTTCTGGCTACTGATCAGCAAACTGGACTCATTCACTTTCCCCTCTCTTTACCCAAACAGCAGAATGCAGCACGGAGAGGCAGGGGAGCTATATCCTTGTAAACCACAAGGAAACAGACGAAGGGAAGGGAGAGATTTCACGGGAGCTGTGGAAGGCACAAAGACGGAATGGCAACCACGGGGTGTGACAAATTCTGTGCCTATTGTGGGTCTACACCAGGAATGAGCCAGACAACGGGCTTCAGACCCCAAGAGCCGCACGGAGGGACACTGGGAGTAGCTGATGGCACAGGAGGCTGGGGTCGGGGCAGACAGACAGAGCCCCGTCCCTCACCACAGAGTCAGCACACTGCCCCATGCCTGTGTTCCCGAGAGCCTGCAGGCCAGCGCTGACAGCAATGAGTAAGAAGACACACCAAGCCCAGCGCAGGGCTGGGGTGAGGTGTACACTGAGGGTGAGGAGGGGGAGCAAGTCTGTGCACAGAACCAAGGGGCCCTCTGCCACCCTCCCCGCCCTGATGGCAGAGTTCCAGCAGCCAAGCCTACCCCTGACTTCTGCTTTCCAGCACACCTTCCCAGGGCAGCAAGGGACTGCCACTTCGTGTTAAGAGACATTTAATACTATTTGATTTCCAAGCTATGTTGAGACGAAGTCTCGTTCTGTCACCCAGGCTGGAGTGCAGTGGTGTGATCTCAGCTCACTGCAACCTCCGCCTCCCAGGTTCAAGTGATTCTCCTGCCTCGGCCTCCTGAGTAGATGAAACTACAGGCACCCACCACCATGCCTGGCTGATTTTTGTATTTTTAGTAGAGACAAGGTTTCGCCATATTGGCCAGGCTCAAACTCCTGACCTCCAGTGATCCGCCTGCCCCTGCCTTTCAAAGTGCTGGGATTATAGGCGTAAGCCACCTCGCCCAGCCATATTTTTTAATTTTTAAAAGAATGCAGAGGTAAACATTTGTGTAATCTCAGGGATGGGGAGGAATTTTCTAAATATGACTCCAAAACTTAAATATTTAAAAGGAAATGCTAAACGTTTTGTTAAATGTTTAAAAAAAAAACAAAACTCTAGGCTGGGCACAGTGGCTCACACCTATAGTGTCAGCACTTTGGGAGGCCGAGGCTAGAGGATCACTTGAGGCCAGGAGTTCAAGACCAGCCTGGGCAACACAGTGAGATCCATGTCTACAAAAAATAATAATAATAATTAGCTGGGCATGGTGGCACACATCTGTAGTCCCAGCTACTTGGCAGGCTGAGGCAGGAGGATCACTTAAGCCCAGGAGTATAGCAATGAGCTATGATCACACCACTGCACTCCAGCCTACGTGACAGAGTGAGACCCTGTAACTAAAAAGACATGTTTTAAATAATAAACACTAAGCTAAAAGTAATATTAAAGAAATAAAAGGATAAACAGCAAACACAGAAAAACTTGCAATATGTAATAAAGGCTGCTATTCTTTCCACTACAATTCTTAAGAAAACATTTCTTAAAAAACCTCAATCAATAAACAGACATAAAACATCAATGTGCAATTCACAGAAGGAAAAATCAAACAGCCAATAAGTATATGAAAACAAAATGTAAGTGCTCCCTTACAATCCCAGAAATCCAAGCTGAAACACCAACACAAAACCATTTTAGCTGTCAAATTTTGAAAAACAGAGGCCGAGGCAGACGATCACTTGAGCCTGGGAGTTTGCGGCGAGCCTGGAAAACACAGAAAGATGCTGTCTCTACAGAAAGAAAATATGAGCTGGTGTGGTGGTGGGTGCCTGTCGTCCCAGCTACTTGGGAGGCTGAGAAGGGAGGATGGCTGAGCCCGGGCGTTCAGGCTGCAGTGAGCCACGACCGCAGCACTGCACTCCATCCTGTGTGACACAGTGAGACGCTGTCTCTAAAAACAAATTCAAGAAACGCCAGCAGCACGCACTGGTGAGGATGCAGAGAAACGAGTCCTCTTTTCATTGCTGCTAGAACTGAAAACGGGAAACAGCTTGAAGAAAGGTCTCCAAATTGTGGACCTGATAATTCCTCATCAAAGAATTCGTCCAGCCGGGCACAGTGGCTCACGTCTGTAATCCCAACACTTTGAGAGGCTGAGGCGGGAGGATCACTTGAGGTCAGGAGTTCAAGACCAGCCTGACCAACAAGGTGAAACCCTGTCTCTACTAAAAAAATATATATAAAAAAACTAGCCAGGAGTGGTGGCGGGCACCTATAATCCCAGCTTCTCGGGAGGCTGAGGCAGGAGAATCACTTGAACCCTGGAGTGGAGTCTGCAGTGAGTTGAGACTGTACCACTGCACTCCAGCCTGGGCAACAGACTCTGTCTCAAAAAAAAAAAAAAAAAAAAAGAGAGAGAATTTGTTCTTAGAAAAACACTTACAGATGTGCAATATTTTTCAATAGTGAAATCGAAAATAACAAGTGCCACACCCATTTATGGACCATGATGAATTCATATAAAATGCTGAATTGAGAGAATATTAGGTTGATGCAAAAGTAATTACGATTTTTGCCATTGAAAGTAACGGCAAAAACCGCAGTTACTTTTGCACCAAGTTAAAAACATAGAAACATTCACAGGATATTAAGTGAAAAAAACAGTTCGTACAGGAGTGGACCCTGCAACCCTCAGCTAATAGAGAGAGAAACAGAGAGTGAAGACCCATTAACACCCACACAAATGTGGACTCTGGAACAGTTTAGCCTGAAACCGTTATCAGTGATTATCTCGGGGGTCAGTGGGATTACGAGTGAATTTAATTTTCTTCTATTTGCTTATTTTTAAAAGTTTAACCACAAATCCTGTATTTATGCATTTAAAAGAATATTTTAGGCCGGGGCAGTGGCTCATGACTGAAATCCCAGCATTTTGAGAGGCCGAGGTGGGAGGATGGGAGGATCGCTTGAGGCCAGGAGTTCAGGACTAGCCTGTACAGCACAGTGAGACACTGTTTCAAAAATATTTAGAAATTAGCTGGGCATAGTGTCATGTGTGTGTAGTCCCAGCTATTCCAGAGGCGGAGGCAGGAGGATCGCTCGAGTCTGGGAGTTCAAGGCTGCAGTGAGCTATGATGGCACCACTGCACTCCAGCCCGGGTGACAGAGCAAGACCCTGCCACTCGAAAGAATAAGAAACAACTAAAGGATAGGCAAGGAAGAAGGAAAGAAGGGAGAGAAGGAGGGGGAGAGAGAGAAAAAAAGAAAGAGGAGGAAGGAAGGAAGGAAGGAAGGAAGGAAGGAAGGAAGGAAGGAAGGAGGGAGGGAGGGAGGGAGGGAGGGAGGGAGGGAGGGAAGGAGGGAAGGAAGGAAGGAAGGAGGGATGGAGGGAAGGAGGGAAGGAAGGAGGGAGGGAGGGAAGGAAGGAGGGAAGGAGGGAAGGAAGGAAGGAGGGAAGGAAGGAAGGAGGGAGGGAAGGGGGAAGGAGGGAGGGAGGGAGGGAAGGAAGGAGGGAAGGAAGGAAGGAAGGATGGAGGGAAGGAAGGAGGGAGGGAGGGAAGGAAGGAAGGAGGGAGGGAGGGAAGGAAGGAGGGAGGGAGGGAAGGAAGGAGGGAGGGAGGGAAGGAAGGAAGGAGGGAGGGAGGGAGGGAAGAAAGGAAGGAAGGAAGGAAGGAAGGAAGGAGGGATGGAGGGAAGGAGGGAGGGAAGGAAGGAGGGAGGGAGGAGGGAAGGAAGGAAGGAAGGAAGGAGGGAAGGAGGGAAGGAAGGAGGGAAGGAAGGAGGGAGGGAGGGAAGGAAGGAGGGAGGGAGGGAAGGAAGGAGGGAGGGAGGGAAGGAAGGAAGGAGGGAGGGAGGGAAGGAAGGGAGGGAGGGAGAGAAAGAAAGAGAAACAGGAAAAAGGGGAAAATACGCTTCCAAATGAGAAAGCAGAAAGGAGACAGCAGCAGTTTTCTCCTGGGAAATCCCTGTTAGGTTGGTGAGTCTTAGAAGCCGTCATCCCACGGGAAGATTTATTCTAAACATTACTACAGTGAAGGCTGAGAGAATCTAACACTGCAGTTCGGTACCACAACTGTTCCCACAACTCTGTTTGCTCTACCTGGCTGGCCCCACCAGAGAACTGATGACAGCCAGCATCTGGAAGGATGGGATGGCCAGGCTGCTGGACCGAACTGGGACCACAAGGTGAACGGGGCAGCTGCCACTCAGAGAACCTGTGTGACACCTGGACAGACCTGGTTTGGGAAGTCCCCTCCGCAGACTCAGAACGGAGGGCTAAGCTGAGAGGAAAGAAGGGGCTGCGGTAGGGATCTGAGAGCATCACTGCTAGCCTTTCAAGGAAGAAGAACTCAATGCCTCCCTCCAAGAGACAGCAGCAGTGACACCAGCCCCAGAAGTGGAGGCTCCAGCCCTGGTAAAGACAGGGAGGGAGGGAGGGAGGGAGGGAGGGAGGAATCCAAAGAACTTCCTCGCAACAGGTGAAAAAGTAAAGACATGGGTGCACTGGAAATACAGAAAAACAGAAGGTCAAACCACCCCACCCTTTCAGAAAAATACTTCACTCCATGCCACAGACTAAGTTCTATTTCCCAGTGATTTGCAGAACGGCATGGGACCTGAGTGCTGGTTCTGACTGAGCTTCTACAACTCCTCACAGAGACCCTTCTTCTCCGGTGTCACCACTCTCTGTCAATTACCTGATCTGGAAATTTCACTCAAGTTCATAAGGGGCGTTCCTATTTCAAAGGACCCTACGGTGAATTATTTGGCTTCAATGCAAACGATACCCAAGTCTTATACATCTGTTCAGATATTTTTTAAGGGCCCCTTTAAGAAACACCTTGATTTTACTTTATTTTCTCTTCTGCTAATTCTCCGAAGAATTTAAGGGACTAAGAGAAGTCGCTCATTTCACACACTTCCATCCTTCTCCTACCACCAGCCTCTCCAACAGTACCTCAGCTAGCGTCTCCCTCTTACATTGGAGCAAATAAATCACAGAGCAAGGGACAGAAGGCCAGGGTTCTTGCAGGGAGAACCCAACTTGCAAACACATACAAGCTTATTCTTCCCACACTGGTGTCCAGGAGTTACAATAACAGAGGGCCAGGTGTGCAGCCAGCTCTCCACAGTCTGGTTAGTCCACCAATTAAACTTCAGTTTTCTTTTGAGAAGGTGTGTTGCTCCATTACCGAGGCTGGAGTGCAGTGGTGTGATTATAGCTCACTCAGCCTCAAATTCCTGGGTTCAAGCGATCCTCCTGCCTCAGTCTCCCGAGGACTTGGAGCTACAGGCATGCACCACCATGCTTACTGGATGTTTTTTTCCCGCTATGTTGCCCATACTGGGCTCAAACTCTTGGGCTCAAGTGATCCTCCCACCTCAGCCTCTGGAGTGGCTGAAACTTCAAGCATGTGTCAGAATGGCTATCAGTAAAATGTCAAAAATCAAACAAACAGATGGATGTCGGCAAGGATGTGGAGAAAAAGAACGTTTATACACTATCGGTGTGAATGTAAATCAGTACAACCTCCACAGAAAACAGTATGGAAGTTTCTCAAAGAACTGAAAACAGAACTACCATTTGATCTAGCAATCCCACTACTGGGAATCTACGCAAAGGAAAAGAAATCATTTTATCAAAAAGATATATGCACCCATATGTTTATCTACGCACCGTTCACAATATCCAAGGTAAAGAATCAACTTAAGCGTCCACCAGTGGAGGACTGGATAAAGGAAATATGGTGTAGACATATATATACAGTATTAGTTCATTTTCACACTGTGGATAAATATGTACCCAAGACTGGATAATTTACAAAAGAAAGAGGTTCAATGGACTCACAGTTTCACGTGGCTGGGGAGGCCTCATAATCATGGCTGACAACAAGGAGGAGCAAGTCACATCTTACATGGGTGGCAGCAGGCAAAGAGCTTGTGCAGGGAAACTCCCTCTTTTAAAGCCAGGAGATCTTGTGAGACTTATTCACTATCACAAGAACAGCATGGGAAAGATTCAATTGCCCCATGATTCAATTACCTCCCACTGGGTCCCTCCCACAACACATGGGAATTCAAGATGAGATTTGGGTGGGGACACAGCCAAACCATATCATGCACACAATGGAATACTACTTAGCCATGAAAAAGAATGCAGCAGCAAGATAAATGGAACAGGAGGCCGTTATCTTAAGTGAAATAAGTCAGAATACTATTTGATTTCTAAGCTATGTGCAATACACTATGTTAACAAATATATATTTTTTTAATTTTTAAAAGAACACAGAGGCAAGTCTGTGGTGAGGCTGGGGTGAGATGTCCACTGAAGGCAAGGAGGGGGGCCTTGGGGGCTAAATAATGTGTACATATGCACATAGAGAGTAAAAACATAGACACTGGAGACTCAGAAAGGCAGGAGGGTGGGAGGGGGATGAGAGATGAGAAATTACTTAATGGATACAACGTACATGATTTAAGTGATGGTTACGCTAACAGCCCAGACTTCAATACTAGGCACAGCCTGGCGGCATGGTGAAACCCCAACTCTACTAAAAATACAAAACAATTAGCCAGGCGTGAGGCAGGAGAATCACTTGAAGAGGCTGCAGTGAGCTTAGATCATGCCACTGCACTCCAGCCTGGGCAACAGGTCAAGACAACACAGCGAGATTCCATCTCATAAAAAAAAAACTAAGGGCAGACTGTGTGCTCTAAAAGTCAGGCTGTACCATCAGGCAAGCAGGAAGAGAAGGAGGGTGAAGATCAAGCCAAGCTGCTGACCAGGGCAGCGAGCAAGGGCTAGGACCCCAGCCCACAGCCTTGCAGAAGGGTAGAGCAATCCAGCACCATTCAGGCAAGGATAAATCCCAGGAAATCCAGTCCAGTGAGTCAAGCCTGAAGTGCGGGAGGACTCGGGGAGCTCTGTCTGTTCCCCAGGTGCACAAGCTCCAGGAGTGGCTCTTACTGGGGAAGCAAGAATGAGGTAGGGGGTTTGGGGATGGAAGATGGAAGCAGAGAAGAGCCGCGGTCCTGGGACCTATGACGACATAAGCATAGAAGTTCTCTGCAGACACTTGTTCGACAACTCGAGCAATTAGAATTACAGAGGCAGCCATAAGTGGTGGCTCACACCTGTAATCCCAGCACTTTGGGAGGCCGAGGTGGGTGGATCACTTGAGGTCAGGAGTTTGAGACCAGCCTGGCCAACATGAGGAAACCCCATCTCCACTAAAAATATAAAAATTACCCAGGCGTGGTGGCTCATGCCTGTAATCCCAGTACTTTGGGAGGCTGAGGTGGGTGGATCACCTGAGGTCAGGAGTTCAAGACCAGCTTGGTCAACATGGTGGAACCTCATCTCTACTAAAAATACAAAAATTAGCTGGACGTGGTGGCAGGTTCCTGTAATCCCAGCTACGAGGGAGGCTGAGACAGAAGAATTGCTTGAACCCAGGAGGGGGAGGTTGCGGTGAGATGAGATCACACCACTGCACTCTACCCTGGGCGACAGAGTGAGACTCCATCTTAAAAAAAAAGAATTACAGAGGCAGCCTAGCCTTGTAGGTTAAGAGCATGGCTTTTAAAGTCATGAGTCCAACTTCACTAGTCCTTAGCTGAGTGACTTTCAGCCAGATACTTAACCTTTCTGGTGTTAGGTGCCTTCATCTAGAAAAATGTTGTCGAAAGGATTAAATGAGTTAATCTATGGGAAGTACTTAGAAAGCAGCACTTACGTAACCATTAGCTGTAATTATGGTACCTCAATCTTTATGATCACTTTCAGGTGCCCCCTAAGACTTCGCTTATTCTATTTAAACACTTGATCCTCTAGGACAAAATGCATACATCCTGAAAAAGCACCATCTGTTTGAGTCCTTGAGTTTCACATTCAGTGTCTTCAGCTCAAGGAGGCTCACAAAGCACAAAGAGACAGTCAGGAAACCGTCCCTGTCGACACTGGCATGCTGAGAAGGGGGACTTGGGTTGGGAAACCAGGAGAAAAGGATCCAACGGAATATAACTTATTAGTCATTTATGCTGAGCACATCACGGCTGGGTGATAAATGCCGAGAGCATCAATTATGAACTATTCTTACAACAAGCTGCACATATTCACCAGGACACCAAGAAATCTATAGGTTGCAAGTGTTCTCTCTTGGCTTCAATGATAGGAGACAGTATTTTGGGCGAAAATGGTAAATGTAATTATTTTGCATGAAGTAGGGCAGCCTACATCAGTGTCCCACCTGGAAACAGGCTGCTGAACACCTGTCAAGGCGTCAACTCCAACTGCAGAAGCAAAGAACTTCATCAGGCTGCTGTATAGCTAACTAAGGTTGGTGAGTTGCCTGGAGGTAGGGGATGGAAGATCACAAGTGTAGTTAACTGTGACATCGCTGGAGTCACAGGTGCCTTTAACGTGACTATGCCCTCAGTCTTTCTGGATAGCTGTCTCCTCATTGTCCTGTACCAAGAAAAGCACAAAGCGTCATCTTTCCTGGAGTCTTCCTGCCACGTCTGTCCTTCCTGAGCAGCCCCATCTCAATGGTCTGTGAGTCTAAACAGATCACCCTGGGTCCCAGCTTCCTCCACTACAAAACACAGTGGTTTAGACCAACGGTCCCCAACATTTTTGGCACGAAGGACCAGCTTCTCGGAAGACAATTTTTCCACGGACTGAGGGCAGGAGGGGATGGTCTGGGGATGATTCAAGCACATTTCTTGTGCACTTTATTCCTATTATGACACTGTAATAGATAATGACATCATTCTACAACTCACCATCACGTAGAATCAGGGGGAGCCCTGAGCTTGTTTTCCTGCAACTAGATGGTCCCGTCTGGGGGTGATGGGAGACAGTGACAGATCATCAGGCATTAGGCTCTCACAAGGAGCACCAACCTAGATCCCGTGCATGCGCAGTTCACAATAGGGTTTGGGCTCCTATGATCTGGCAGAAGGCGGAGCTCAGGTGGTAACGCAAGCAATGGACAGTGGCTGTAAATACAGACCAAGCTGCGCTCCCTGGCCCTCCTCTCACCTCCTGCTGTGCAGCCTGCTTCCTAACAGGCCACAGACAGGTCAGCACCCATCCATGGCCCAGGGGCTGGGGATCCCTTGTTTAGACTAGATAATTCCTCAGTTCCTTTCCATTTCTCCAAGCCTCCAATTCTGACCCTATAAATTCTGACCAGGAGTGAAATCAGCCAGGCACAGAAAGACAAACTGCACATTCCCACCTACTTGTGGGGGCTCTTTTTCTCTCCTTTTTCATGATGTGATTGTTTTTTTTTCAAGATAGAGTCTCACTGTGTTGCCCAGGCTGGAGTGCAATGGGGCAATCTCAGCTTACTGAACCTCGGCCTCCCAGGTTCAAATGATTCTCCTGCCTCAGCCTCCCAAGTAGCTGAACTACAGATGCAAACCACCACACCCGGCTAACTTTTGCATTTTTTTGGTAGAGACGAGGATTCACTATGTGGGCCAGGCTGGTCTCGAACTCTTGACCTCAAGTGATCCGCCTGCCTCAGCCTCTCAAAGAGTTGTGCCCATCTCAGTGATGTGATGTTTCTGTTGCCTACTCCCCTTTGAGAGTTCCAAGGAGTTCTGTGCCAGATTTTTGGAAGCTCAACAGAAGCCTTTATCTCTTTGGGTGTTGAGAATTAGATAACTTCAGAGTTTATTTAAAGATTGCTGGGTGCAATGGCTCCTACCTGTAATCCCAGCACTTTGGGAGGCCAAGGCAGGAAGATTGCTTGAGCCCAGCAGTTAAAGACCAGCCTGGGCAACATGGCGAAACCCCATCTCTACAAAAAATTTAAAAATTAGCTGGGCTAAGTGGCTAACTTTGGTCTCAGCTGCTCAGGAAGCTGAGGTGGGAGGATCATTTAAGCCCAAGAAGTCGAGGCTGCAGTCAGCTATAATTGTGACTCTGCACTCCAGTCTGGGTGATTGAAACCCTGTCTCTAAATAAATAAAAATAATGCCTTCCAGGGGCAGTGGCTCACACCCGAAATCCCAGCACTTTGGGAGGCCCAGGTGGGTGGATCACCTGAAATCAGGAGTTCAAGATCAGTCTGGCCAACATGGTGAAACCCCGACTCTACTAAAAACACAAAAATTAGCCAGGCATGGTGGCAGCTGCCTGTAATCCAAGCCACTTGGGAGGCTGGGGCAGGAGAATCACTTGGACCCGGGAGGTGGAGTTTGCAGTGAGCTGAGATTGCACTGTTACACTCCAGCCTGGGCAATAAGAGCAAAACTCCGTCTCAAAACTAAATAAATAAAATAAAAAGTAATGCAGGGACCAAGTCAAAAGCCAGCAAGCATTACTTGGATCACCAGAGCTCAGAAGCAGGGTAACGTCCATGCAACTGACTTGAGGTTTGGGTCTCGTCAGGCAAAGGAAACCACCCATCTCAGCTGAGGGCAGAAGATCGATCGGTGGCCTGCTCCCACCAAGTGACTCATGGAGAAAACAGATTGATAGCGACCCACAAAACAGGCTGGAAAATGCAGTAACCTCACAGAGACCTCTCTGCCGCTTGACATCCGGGCGTTCTACCCAAACAAAACGTGACTTCACAGTTTTGGGTGAAGTCTAAATAAATAAAAATAATGCCTTGTTTATTGGAGACAGGGTCTTGTTCTGTCACCCAGGAATGCAGTGGTGCAATCTCAGCTCACTGCAGCCTCCACCACTGCAACCTCCGCCTCCCGGGCTCAAGCAATTCTCCTGCCTCAGCCTCCTGAGTATCTGGGATTGCGGGCGCCCGCCACCACCCCTGGTTAAATTTTGTATTTTTTTGTGGAGACAGGGTTTCGCCATGTTGGCCAGGCTGGTCTCAAACTCCTGGCCTCCCAAAGTGGTGAGATTACAGGTGCAGTGGCTCACACCCGAAATCCCAGCACTTTGGGAGGCCCAGGTGGGTGGATCACCTGAAATGAGCCATTGTGCCCGGCCTTGATTTAACTACTGAGAGTGGTTTCACAAACTCAGATCCTCATCTTTACACAAAGTTTGCTTGTCTTGGATAGGCACAGAGAGGAGGAGACTTCAACTAGGGGGTCACATACCTCTAGGTTCCCAAGTGCTGAGCTGTGACCCTGCGCTACTTACCGAACCTTGCTACCTCTGTTTCTTCATCTGTAGAATGGGAGAAATAACGCAGATGGCACCTACGAAGTACTAAGCCAGGTTGCCATTACTATTTGTCACTTCCTGCTGAGATGGAACATGTGTTTATGTGCACACACACAAAATGAATCATCACCCACAGATCAGATTAAAACACCAAGCAACTGGCTTTCCGAACCAGCAGTAGGAATGCCGGGGGCTGAGACACCACAACAGTGTTCAGTACAGATGTTTGAGGTTTTCTTACCAGGCTATAAAAATGTTTACACAGTAATTAGGCCTGTTATCAGTACGCAAACAGATTACACTTTACAGAATGAATGAACAGCTCAAAAACCCTCCTGGTTTTAATGAGGTTTGGAGCGTTTTCCTAATTCTTGGGTTTATGAAAATAAATTCGGTTTCCAATAACACGGAGCCACGGCTGAGTGTAAGGGAAAGGGCTCTGGGGTGTGACATGAAGTCTGTTTGACAGCAGACATGTCACTCGATCTCTCTGATTCAGTCTCCCGTCTGTAAAATGAGCTAACCAGACCCTCCCCTCCTTCAAATTCCACGGTGCTATTACTTTGTAGTCAATGTCTTCTAAACACATTCATTCTTCTCTTCACCTCAAAAGGACACGTTTAATCAATGATTTTTTAAGGCAGTAATTCTGCTGAATCACACAGTGAGAGTCCAATCCAACACTCTTCAGTCATATTCAGACAATCTGTGGCAGTTAATTCCTGACACTTAAGCCCCCAAGCCCAGCCTGTAGGAGGAGGCCACAAGGTCACTTGGGCTTCCTGTGGATATCCAGCTCTTCAGAACACATCGGTGGTTCTGAGTAACACTTCGCTGATGCCGGATGTGGTGACTCACAGCTGTAATCCCAGCACTTTGGGAGGCCAAGGTAGGAGAGAATCATTTGAGGTCAGGAGTTCAAGACCAGCCTGGCCAGTGTGGTGAAACCCCATCTCTACTAAAATTACAAAAAGTTAGCCAGGCATGGTGGCTCACATCTGCAATCTCAGCTACTCGGGAGGCTGAGGCAGGAGAATCGCTTGAACCTGGGAGGCAGAGGTTGAGGTGAGCCAAGATCGTGCCACTGCACTCCAGCCTGGGCAACAGAGCAAGACTCTGTCTCAAAAATAAACACTTCATTGAATGTTTTTCTGTTCCTGTTTCCAAAGAATAATACTCAGTTGTAACAAATATGACACCAAAATCATTAGCCAAGCTGTCTAATCTGTACTTCTAAGTTTTCATGTTGCGTAACTTTTGTGAATAAAAAAGTACAAGTGATTTGTAATCATGATACAAACTTTTGCAATCCAATACCAAAGCAATAATGTTTAAATGTTCAGCAATGAGCTTTTAATGAATATTTAATTGCTCTATTCTTCATAAGTATAAATTATGCTTCAGAATCACTCTGAATACTAAAAAGGCAAGGTTCAGTTTTTCTTAAGTTACATGTTCAAATTTCCTAATAGTTTGTTTCAAACGGGGTAAAAGGGTTATCTTGGTTTCAGCCTCTGCAAGGAACTTGGAGAGTAACTTAGAAGCATGGTATTCTTACGGCAATATCCCAAACTCAACAAAATGTAGATGTATGTATTTGAAATTCATAGATTTAAAAAAATCTAGTAATATATGTACTCGAAACGTTAATCATATTGAGAAAGAGTGAAGAAAGGTACCTTCCATTTTCAATGTAACATTTCTATACAGCTTTTAATTTTTTAAAAAAAGAATGTTTACTTTCAGAACTAAAAAATGTCTTAAGCATAAAACAGAGCCACTCATTGGGCGCTTGGTCAAAATAAGTGATACGGTTTGGCTGTGTCCTCACTCAAATCTCACCTTGAATTGCGGTAATTCCCACGCGTCAAGGGCGGGGCCAGGTGGAGATAAAGGAATCATGGAGCGGCTTCCCCCATACTGCTCTCGGGGTAGTGATTAAGTCTCATGAGCTCTCACGGTTTGATAAATGGGAGTTCCCTGCACAAGCTCTCTTGCCTGCCGCCGTGGAAGACATCCCCTTGCTCTTCCTTCACCTTCCACCATGACTGTGAGAACTCCCCAGCCATGTGGTACTGTGAGTCCATTAAACCTGTTTCCTCTATAAATTACCCAGTCTCAGGTATGTCTTTATTAGGAGCATGAGAACAGACTAACACAGTGAGCACCCCCTTCTGTCCCAACCAGGACCGTGGGTTTTTTAGATTAAAATTTCCAAAATCAGATGGCAGGAGGAAAGTGTTTAATAGATACAGTCTCCCACCACTCTATTCAAGACATTGGTGATCATCGGCGTCTACATTTTATTTATATATTTTTGAGACACGGTCTCACTCTGCCGCCCAGGCTGCAGTGCAGCGTCAGTCTCAGTTTGCTGAAACCTACGCCTCCCGGATTCAAGTGACTCTCCTGTCTCGGCCACCCAAGGAGCTGGGACTACAGGCGCCCACCATCATGACTGGCTAATTTTTTGTATTCTTAGTAGAGACGGGCTTTCACCATGTTGGCCAGGCTGGTCTTGATCTCCTGACCTCGTGATCCACCCATCTCAGCCTCCCAAAGTGCTGGGGTTACAAACTTGAGCCACAGTGCCTGCCCCAGTGTCTATATTTTAAAACAAATCTTTTCCCGACTATGAAAGAAATGCGTGCTCGTTTGCAAAACCATAAACGCACTCGTAATGCCCACACCTTTGGACAAGCACTGGTAACATGTTTGGTCCATTTATTCCCATTGTTCTTCTGTGCCACGTGTTGAAACAAAACTGCAATCATACTATGAGTGCAGTTTTGTTTATATCCTCAATTAATTACCAAATGAAGGCCACCAAAGCACTTTCTCTCCATCTGCTACTCTTCAACACTACAGTTTACTTCACACTGATGGATACTCACTTTTTTGTGCCGAGATAGTGCAGGCAGAATAGACAGCTGGATGTAGGATGATCTTTGGGAAGTACAGACTAAGTCGCATCACTGACCTGTTTAAAACCCTTCAGCTGCTGCCACTGAACTCGGTATCAAACCCAAACTCCACAGGGTGGTCCATACAAGCTAGCGCCCCGCTCTCCAAACCCCTCTCCTGCCACACCAGCCTCCTTCCTTCTCCTCTAATGAGCCAAGCTCCTTCCCGCTTCGAAGCTTTTGCACTGGCTGTCACACACCCTGGAAGTCCTTCTGCAGTTATTTCCCCCTCCCTTATCCCTTCGTGTCATTCTGGTGTCAGCCTAATTACAGCTCATCAGTGAGACCTTTCTTGGTTGGGCACGGTGGCTCACGCCTGTAATCCCAGCAGTTTGGGAGGCCAAGGCAGGTGGATCACTTGAGGTCAGGAGTTCGAGACCAGCCTGGTCAACATGGAGAAACCCCGCCTCTATTAAAAATACAAAAATTAGGCCAGGTTGGGTGGCCCATGCCTGTAATCCCAGCACTTCAGGAGGCCAAAGTGGGAGGATCACCTGAGGTCAAGAGTTCAAGACCAGCCTGGTCAACCTGATGAAACCTCATCTCTACTAAAAATACAAAAATCAGCTGGGTGTGGTGGCAGGTGCCTGTAATCCCAGCTACTAGGGAGGTTAAGGCAGGAGAATCATGTGAACCTGGGAGGTGGAGGTTGCAGTGAGCCAAGATCATGCCACTGCTCTCCAGCCTGGATGACAAACCAAGGCTCCATCTCAAAAAAAAAGAAAAAAAAAATACAAAAATTAGCTGGGCATGGTTGTGCATGCCTGTAATCCCAGCTACCCAGGAGGCTGAGGCAAGAGAATCACTTGAACCCAGGAGGTGGAGGTTGCACCACTGCACTCCAGTCTGGGAGCCTAGGCAACAGAGCAAGACTGTCTCAAAAAAAAAAACAACAACAACAACAACAAAACCTTTCTTGCCATCCAATCTGAAGTAGCCATTGCATCTGTCTCAATTATATCCTCCAACTTCATCTTTATGTTTTGTATTGTGTCTTCCACCACTAGACAATAAGGGAACCATCTCTGTCTGACGAATTCATCATTTTCCCAGTGCCTGAACCAAAGATGCTCAATACATACTGGTTGGATGCATGAAAGCATCTTCAAAGAATCCAGATTTGTGGTGCATGAGACAAAGTAACCTGCTTAAATAGGTCTTATTCACAGCAGCACAGTCCCTTAATGAGACTTTTAAAATAGACTGTCACCCTCACCGATAGCCTGGTCACGGAGAGCTGCCCATGGCCCTGCCGGTGGGAAAGCAAACCAGTTACTTGGTCTTGTTTAGACTTCAGTTTTGCTTCTCCACCCTGTTACCCAAACCAGAAACCCACTCCCACACCAATGAATAAGTCCCGACAATTCTGTCTTCTATGGAAGACAAGCCCAACATTGCTGTCACTGTCTTTTAGCAGAATCATTCCAGTTTCCTCTCCCAATCCTGGTGACTTTTCAGAAAACTACCCCTAGATATAAGGACCCAAAACTATGCCACAGTTGGAATAGCCTCTTAGCGTCCTGAATGCAGCAGAATAATACAATAATAATGATGGAGGGCAGGTGAGCCCCACAACTGGGGCTTAACCTGGGAGGGTTCTTGGCTTTGCCCAGGAAAGAATTCAAGGGCCAGCCAGGGGTGTGAGACAGCAACTTTGTTTTTTAATAGTCACAGAATATCTATTTACTTTTTTACTAATTCACTGTATTGTTTCTGCCAACTTTTATCTTAAGTTCAGGGGTACACGTGCAGGATGTGCAGGTCTGTTTTGTTACAGAGGTAAATGTGCGCCATGGTGGTTTTCTGCACACATCACCCCATCACCCAGGTATTAAGCCCAGCATCCACTGGCTATTCTTCCCGATGCTCTCCCTCCTATCAACCTCCAGCATCCAACAGGCCCTGGTGTGTGTGTGTGTGTGTGTGTGTGTGTGCATGCATGCATGTGTATGTATGCACATGTGCATGTGTGTGTGCATGTGTGTGTACATGTGCATGTGTATGCACGTGTGTGTGTGTGTGCATCCATGTGTCCCTATGTTCTCATCACTTAGCTCCCACTTATAAGTGAGAACATGCAGTATTTGGTTTTCAGTTCCTGTGTTTGCTAAGGAGAATGGCCTCCAGCTCCATCCATGTCCCTGCAAACGACATGATTACATTCCTTTTTATGGCTGCATAGTATTCCATGGTGTACAGGTACCACATTTTCTTTATCCAGTCTATCACTGATGGGCATTTAGGATGACTCCATGTCTATGCCACCGTGAATGGCAGACGGCAACTTTCACTGAAGCAGCAGCATACAGCAGCAGAGATGCTCCTTCTTGTGGAGCAGGGATACTCCCTAAGCAGTGCGTCCAGGGTAGCAGCCCAGAAGCTGTGCTGTAGGCATATTTATACCCACTTTTAGTTACATGCAAATTAAGGACAGTTTATGCAGAAATTTGTAGAAATAGGGTGGTAACTTTCAGGTGGTTGGGTCATTGCCCTGGAAAGGGGCCATAACTTCCAGTCGTTGCCACGGCAATGGTAAACTGACATGGTGCACTGTGGGTGTGTCATGGAAAGCTGCTTCGGCCCCAGCCCTGTTTTAGCTGGTCCTCAATTTGGTCCAGTGCCTGAATCCCACCTCCTACCTCAATAATAATAATAGAAAAGGTTGGATGTCATTTACTCCCATTGCATCCCCTGGGAGGGACCATACGTCAATTCGTGCCACTGAGATCCCCTGGACTGCCTAATTCCTGTCTGTTCCCTGCCTGGTTCTTCAAGGATGCTCTTAATTCTAATTCTGTGAGTTTCCATCAATATTTCTTTGTCAACATTGTTAACAGACTTAAGTTTCTGTTGCTTGCAACCCAAGGATCCTAACTGACAATTCTCCTGTTGGCCAAATTCATCCCATGTTCTCCACCCTCCCCGCCATGGCCTCATCAGCCTGGCCTGGCCTTCAGAGCCAGCTTTCTCCCTGGTATCCATGTTTCTGGTCTTCCCAGTGCCAAATCCCCTCACCACGAAGTCTCCAGCCAAACCAGACCGTGCCACCCTAATGGAGAAATGCTGAGCCCCTGGTCCTGACCAAAGGCCCTACCTGTCATACTGGTCTCTTCTTTGTACCTCCCCGTATCAACCTTTAATCACCAAGAACTCCAAATTACCAGCTGCTTCCTCATATTCTCCACGTGTGTGCTAAGCTCTCTGCCCTTTCCTCTGCACTGGCATAGCCATTAAAAGCTAACCACGTCCTAATCATTCTTTAAACTCAGCCCAGACATCAGCTCCACCCTTGCATAGCTACCATCCATCTCTGCTCACAAATGTGCAGCCTGATCACACGGTCTGCCCTCCCCACTAATCTGTGAATTGTTTGATGACAGGCACTGTGTCACCTCCATCTCCCCATCCGTACTGCATAGCAGGCACTGAATAAATGTTAGCTGAATGTTAAACGATTAAAAACATAATTCACGTTGAAAAACCACAAGTTGGATGCAACAGTGGAGCTTCCCTTTTCCTCCTTTTGAACCACATTTGGAATTACCCTCAAATCGAGTGTTCTGAGGAATCTGCCAACGCTCTGCTAATCCTGAGACGGTCTCATAGCTTAAGTCAGAACTCACACCGTTTTCACAAGCATCAGAGGCTGTTGCTGGTCGCACTGCTTAACGCTTCTCAACCATGAAAGGACATTTCAGACACTCTGACTACACCAATTGAAGCCCCAAGTGAGGGGCTAAGGTGCCACCCATCCTACATCAACATGGGTACAGAGAGGGCATATGCAAAAAAGAAAAAAGAAAAACAAATAGCTTATCATCAAACTTCAAACCAGTGTGCGCTCAGCCGGGTACAGGCACACTCGAGAAGAAAGCAGCTCTGGTGTCGGCTTCTCCCCCCCAGACCGAGCGCACTAGACACAGCTCCTGTTGTGCCTCCGGCTCCTCACCAGGAATGAGGAATGAGACGCTGACCTAGATTCACTCAACGAACACGGACAGGGCACCCACTCTGTGTCTGACGGAGCAAGTCACTGCAGGTCCGACGTTCCCAAAATGCTCCTCCTGTCCTAAGGAGGCGGTGTGGACGGTGTGCGCGCAAAGGACGGGAACGCGGCCCGTTAGCATCGAACCGTGGCCCTGCTTCTGTCCCGCGAGCCACGCAGCCCCAGGAAAAGTGACTTCACTTCCCTTCGCATCCAATTCCAAACAGGAGAAACGAGGAATACCCATTTTTACACCCATGACGTGAGCTCAAAGGCGTGAAAGGCTCTGGCACGCAAGCAGGATCTCAGACCTCTGAATGAGGAGGCTCTTCGGACGCTTTCCACGTCCAAAGTTGTATCCATCAGAACCTTCCTCGTAATGAGAACTAGTGCCCCCTCCTGACAGCCGGCGAGCACTGCATGGGTTGTCCCTACCTGCAGGTGGTGAAAGACACCTCTGCACACGCCACAGATCCCCTCCCCTGCTGGTGACCCTCACGAGGCCACTGGCTATGGAAAAGACATTTCCAAAAGGAACCCCAGCCCTGCCCAATATTTAAGGAGGAATCAGAAGCCACCCACTGGGGAGATAAATGTAAAACTCAACAAAGAACAGCTGTCATCCACCACCACCACCACCACCACCACCCCCCACCACCCCCACCCCCGCCCTGTCCCACCTCCTCCCCTTACAGAGGAAAGGGCGTCCTGTGTGTCTGTCAAGTCTTGCCCGTCCGTTTCTCAATAGCACCAGCTGAATTAAATTATTTTCTTTCTAAAAAGCCCTTATCCTGCACCCTAGCTGAAGGCCTGGTTACTGGCAATACTTGCTTCCAGAGTTCAGGGAAAGGTGACATCTTGGTGAACAATTCTAAGAGGATTTAGCTCTCTGCCAAAAAAATATCGTGAGGATTGGATTTCCAAAGAGTTTTGTTTTCACTACTCCACTTAGATACACCCAGTAACCAACTTCACTGTCGTAGAACAGCTTCTCAGTAAACAGCTCCACGCAGCTACTGCCATGAAAAGCCCACACGTCTGCAGTGAACTCAAAAAGCAGAGCCCCTCCGCGGGGCTTCCACCAGGGCAGGCCGCTGGGGAAACACAGCTCAGGGCATGCTTGCGGCTTTCATCGGGGACCCCACGGATTGCCGGAGGAACTAGCAAAGTTATGCAGTTCCTGGGGCCCAGGAATGAATCCTAAGCTGGGCGTGGTGACAGAACCGCAAGGCTGAGAGGTCTGAGGGGACACCTGGGCATCAGTACACACAGGTAGCAGATAAAAATCAGGACTCCACATTCGTCTTCCAACACCTCCTCCCACCCCACGAAAATCAAATAAAACCACCAACAAGCCAAGGAGGAGAGCTGGAATCGGGCGCCTATGAAAAACACGTCCTGTTCTAGCCTCAAGACAATTTCACACCAAATGGCTTTAAATTCCTTTCCAAAAGCTCTGATGCCTGAATTGAAAAATAATTTCCCTTTTTGAGCAAAAGTCAGCAGTTAAAGAAGCAGAACCTGAAAATCCTAGGAGCTCATGAGTTCTCAAATGTGCACAAATGTCGCGTTTGTCTCACACCAGCAGCGCAGAAATCTACCCATTCTTTTTGAGAAGGTCATCTCAACCCTGTCACAGGTTACTGTGGGTCACTCTGGAATGTAGTGATTATCAACACTAAACACACTTCCCAGCCACATGCAGCCGGCGCTAAGCTGCTATTCCCTGAGCCCAAGAAAGTCTTTTTTTTTTTTTTTTTTTTTTTTTTGCAGAAAGCCGGCTCAGGGCCTGGGGATGGCTGGCGCCCCAGTCTTGGCACCCAGGGAACTGCAGGCACCGCTTCACCCAGGAGCTAAGGGCTTCGACCCAAATGGAAGAAAGGCGCCTTCCTCACACAAGCCTCGTCCAAGAAAAAAAGAGCAGTGGGAAACCACGGTGGGGTGGCGGCCAGGGCGCACGTGGCCCGAGGCTAGGACGAAGCCGATGCCCTGGGCGCCCCCAGCCTGTCGGAACGCTGCGTCCCCCGTTCGCCCTCGCCCTGAGGCCGGCCCAGAACTACCTGCTGCTGCCTGGGCGCCCTCGGACCAAGTCTCGGGAAGTTCACTCCACGTTGAGCTAGTCCGGGGAGACCGGGCACCCGCGTAAACCCAGACTGCCTGGGGAAGATGGAGCCCACCTCTGCCCAGGCGCCAGAACCGTCCAGCCGCTGGGAGCTCAGGGACTGGGTCCCAGCCGGACTGCAGAGGCCCCTCCGGTTACCCCTTGCACCCCGGCGCTCCCGGACCCGGGCAGGTGGCAGCCAGGAGCGTGCGCCCAGGAAGGCGACCAGTCGGCGCCGGGGCTAGAGAGGGAGCGAACCCTGCCTCCCGCCTCCCCCGATCGCCATGACTCCCTCAGGCTTTCCGAAGAGACCTGGCTGCCGCCAGGCGCTCCCACCTGGGCTACGGTGCGGCTCCGAGTCCCCTTTCCTCTTTCCCCACCACCCGGGCGCCTGCGGCCGGGGGCGCGCAGCCTGGTGGCCACCGGCGCCGGGGGTAGAGGAACGGCTGGCAGCCTCCGGCGCGAACGGTGCCGGGACATCCGAGTGAGCCGCGGCCCTTCCCCACCCCACACCCCCAGGCCGGCGGCCAGGAGACAGCTCCACCGAGGGCAGGGGGTCCGGGCCGCCGCAGCCCGCCGGGAGGGAACGGTGCGGGAGCCAACAGGTCCGGGAGGCGCCTTCCGCGGATCGCCCGCCCACTCCGAGCACGGGGACCCGCGACCGCCCGGGGGTTTGGGCGACCGGGAGAGGGGCGAAGACCCCGAGAAGAGGGAGGAGAGGTCGCGCGCGGGGCGGGGAGCTGGCGGCCGCACTCACCTCACGCTGGGCCGGGGCCCCGCAGCCCGGCAGCCGACGCGCCTCCGCACCGCGCGGGGGGCTTCCTCCGAGGCCGGCAGGGAGGGGGCGGCGCGGAATGAAGGCGCCGCGCCGGCAGCGCTCAGCGTCTCGCTCACACCCCCCGCCGGCAGCCGCGTCCTCGCGCCGGCATCTTCGCTGCCACCGCCGGCTCCCTCGGCGCCCCCGGGCCGCTCCCCACGCGCGCGCCGGCACCGGCACGAGCCCCCTCGCCGACTCGGAGCGCGATCTGGGCGCGAGCCTCCCTGTCTGCGTCCTCCGCTCCCGCCTGGGGACGCGTGCCCCGCACCCCGCACCCCGCCCCGCGCGCTCCTCTACCCCTCCCGCTGCCGCCGGCCGCGCGGGCTCAGCCCATGTGCGCGGCTGCCGCGCTGCGCCCCGGAGCGCAGTGGCGGAGGCCCCGCCGGAGTTGCGCGCCCCAGAAACTCCATGCAGCTCCGGCCTCCTCCCGGCTCCTCCTCCCTGGCGACTCCGTCCCCCTCCGCCCGCGCCCGCACTCCGGAGCCGGGTTCTAGGCTCGCCTCGGCCGCCTGCGCCCTGGCTCCTCCGAGGGTCGGGGAGCCCCCACCCCCACCCTCCGCCTCTCCAATGGCTCCCTCGGTTTCCAGGCAGCGCAACCTGAGGAACGCCTCGGCGCGCGCGCCCTCACACTCGCGCGCACACACACACGCACACACTCGCGCGCACATGCACGGCACACACAGGCAGACTCACGGGGGGCGGGCGGGCGCTGGGCAGACGGCGCTCCTTCCTTCCCTTCCCGAAGACGCTGCCCACGTTAACTCCGGCAAACTGCTGCTCGTCGGCACTAGGCAGCTCGCCCCGCGCCCGCCGCCTTCACTACTTCATCCCGGTGCCCACGTCCCAGGGCCACGGTCACACCTGAGCCCAGGGGAAGGCGGGGCGCCAGGGCGGAGGGGCCGATGGCCGGGACTGCGTGGTGGGGGGATACCGCGTGACCGCCCCTGGCAACGTCCAGGAAGGCACCGCTGCCGAGTGGCATCGCCCACCCACCACGGATTCCCCTCTCCAGGGCCTCAGAACACGTGGCGGGGCTCCCACTTCTCCCAAGGTCACAGGATGGATCCGATGGGAGGGCGAGGGCGCTTGGGCACAGGTGTGAGCTACCGATTCGCAGACTATCCGCAAGTTGCCCGTGCGCTGACCTCTGCTGGGTCTCCGCCCAGACAGCCCCCTCTCTCCCCGGCCCCGGGTCTCAAGGGCAATGCATTTGCTCGGAGTCAGCAGTCACCTTTCCCAGTCCCCACCTGTCTGCCTCCCAGGAGCTGACGGAATACACAGCGCAACCAAGGTTTGTCTTGGCAAGAAAAAGAAAGAATCAGAGCAGCGAGGTGGGTCTCAGACTGTCCCGTGGACGGATTAGACGCTTGCCAGTCCCTTTCTGCTGTCCCCAAGGGTGTGCCAATAAAGAAGTAACAACAAACCTGGCTGAAGCAGGCTAGTCCTTCCTCACAGCACCCTCCTTTCCCGGGTCCCCAGTTTCTTGTCCCCTCTTGGAGGCAGAAAGACTGCTCACCAGCTCAGATGCCTCTGATTCCAGAACCAGAGAAAAGATACATGTGAAAATGCTCACACCAATCAGGAACAAAAGCAGCCAGTGCTGCTCTAAGCGGCTCATCCAAACAGCTCAGCAATCACCTCTCCACGGTTTGGTTCAACTGCCAGCAAAGTCTGGGCACTTTTTTTCTGCCGGCCTGTAGCACAATCAGGGTCGTGTGTGTGTGTACCTTCTGGCTTGTCACCTGGGCGTGGCTTCAGAGTCCCAGAAGCACTCATGGGTGCCACGCCTTTGGCACTTAGCATTTGCCGACCTGTACTATTACTATCTTGTATGGACCTACATCTCTAGTAATCTTTTTTTAATTTTTTTTTTTTTGTTATTCTTGTAGGTACATGGTAGGTGTACATACTTGTGTGGTACGTGAGATGTTTTGATACAGGCATGCAACGTGAAGTAGGCGCATCGTGGAGAACAGTATATTCATCACCTCAAGCATTTATCGTTTGAGTTACAATCCAATTACACTCTTTGTTATTGTGAAATACATGTGTTACTATTGACTAGAGTCACCCTGTTGTGCTACCAGATAGATCTTATTCATTCTGACCGATTAGCCATCCCTACCTACCCATTCCCCTCACGGCCCACCCAACCCCCCTCACCCTTTCCCGCCATAGGCTCTCTATGTCCACGAGTTCAATTGTTTGAGGTTTTTTTTTTTTTTTTTTTTTTGAGACAAAGTCTCACCCTATTGCCCCAGCTGGAGTGCATTGGTGCAATCTCAGCTCACTGCAATTTCCATCGCCCAGGTTCAAGTGATTCACCTGCCTCAGCCTCCTGAGTAGCTAGGATTACAGGCACGCACCGCCACGCCCAACTAATTCTTTGCATTTTTAGTAGAGACGGGGTTTCACCATGTTAGCCAGGCTGGTCTCAAACTCCTGACCTCAAGATCTGTCCGCCTCAACCTTCCAAAGTGCTGGGATTACAAAATTGCTTTGATTTTTAGATCCCATAAATAAGTGAACACGTGATATCACACGTTTCAAGGGGAAAACGTCCTTGAGATGTTTTCCAGAAACCTGGACCCCATTAAACTGATCAATTAGCACACAGACCTCAGATGAGGGGGAACTGAGAACTAAACTGTAACTGTGGTTCTTGTTCTACCTTTCTTCCTGAGGGGTCTGGAGGAAGCCACACCTACAGGCCAGAGTGAACCTTCTTTTCTGCAGACCCCATATTTTTAGACAAAGCTTCACCTCCTTAACCAATCACAGATCAGAAAATCTTTGAACTCACCTATGACATTTGTAGAGATGGGATCTCCCTATGTTGTCCAGGCTGGTCTCAAACTCCTGGCCTCAATTAATCCTCCCACCCCCACCTTCCTAAGTATTGGGATTACTAGTCCCAATGTGAGCCTATGGGGGCCTCTGCTTCCAGAGGTATAGTCTTTTAAATCAAACTAAACGTAGAGCCTTCCGGTATTGAACTGTGGCTTTGCCTGTAGCCTCTGCCTCCCGACTTTAAAAATCCTTCCCTGTACGCCAGCTGGGTGGTTGGGACTTAAGAATGAGCTGCGCAGTTCTCCTTGCTGCCCCGAAGATAAATGCCTGCCTTTCTTCTGCTGCAGAACCTTGATGTGGATAGCTGGCCTTACTGCACTGGGTGAGCAGCCCCAGTTCCATTCAACAACATGACATGCTCGAGCCACTGGTTGAGCTTTATGTACCTAGTTCAGGGATGTGCATGGAAGGTGAGATGCTTTGGCCCTGTGTCCTCTCCCAAATCACATCTTGAATTGTACTCCCATAATTCCCACAGGTTGTGGGAGGGGCCTGGTGGGAGATAATTGAATCATGGGGTGGTTTCTCCCCTATGGTTTTCGTGGTAGTGAGTAAGTCTCTCCAGAGCTGATGGTTTTGTAAGGGGAAACCCCTTTCAGTTGGCCCTCTCACTCTCTCCTGTCTGCCACCGTGTGAGACGTGCCTTTCGCCTTCCACCATGACTGTGAGGCCTCCCCAGCCACGTGGAACTGTGAGTCCATTAAACCTCTTTCTTCTGTAAATTGCCCAGTCTCAGGTATATCCTTACCAGCAATGTGAAAATGGATTAATACAGAAAGCATTGTACTTACAGGGGTTTCCACAATGCGTCACAGGCAGATGAATAGAGTTGACAGGGTCTCCATAAGATCTTTCCCTCTGACCCCTTAATTGGGTTGAATGCTGCATTGTCTAACAATCTGTTGCCTCTGTAAGCAGTTATTTTGTCACTTTCTAGATGACAACCAGGTCACCAAAATGCCTTGGTAGGGCCAGGCATGGTGGCTAAAGACTGTCATCCAAGCACTTTGGAGGCCAAGGCAGGCGGATCACTTGAGGTCAGGAGTTTGAGACCAGCCTGGTCAACATGGTGAAACCCTGTCTCTACTAAAAATACAAAAATTAGCTGGGCATGGTGGCAGGTGCCTGTAATTCTCCTGCCTCAGCCCCAGCTACTCTGGAGGCTGAGGCAGGAGAATTGCTTCAACCTGGGAGAAAGAAGTTGCAGTGAGCCGAGACCGCGCCCCTGCACTCCAGTCTGGGCAACAGAGCAAGACTCAGTCACAAACAAACAAATGCCCTGGTAAGTGTGGACACACACAGAGTTCCTGGTAAAATGTAGAGGCCTCCCACATAACCAGAGTGGGAAACATCTGTCCAAAGCTCTCATTCTGCCCTCCCTTCCTGCCTGCATGAATTTGGGCATGTTGTTTGTTCTAACTGCCCTCATCTGTAAAATGGGGATAATTAGAGTATCTATTCCATAAGGTTGTGGAGAAAATTAAATGAGATCATGTGAAACAGCAGTGCACTCAATTATCTTGTTTCAGGCAAAAAGTGAGCTTTCAATACATGCTGGCTGGTGTTACAAGTGAACAGTTAACACAAACCAAAGACCTTACCTTGGGAGGAAAAGAAAAATAAAATTAAGGATCTTTTGCCTTAGGATACTAAGCTCAGCGAGACTCAGAGCGAGAGAAGGCTAGGCAGTGGCTCCCACTTGTAATCCCAATATTTTGGAAGTTCCAGGTGGGAGGATTACGTGAGGTCAGGAGTTTGAGACCAGCCTGGGCAACATAGGGAGACCCCATGTTTACAAAAAATGATTTGCAAAATTAGCCGGGTGGGGTGGCATGTGCCTGTAGTCCTAGCTACTCAGGGGGCTGAGGTAGGGGATCTTTTGAGCCCAGGAGTTCCAGATTACAGTGAGCTGTGGTCACACCACTGCACTCCAGCTTGGGTGAAAGAGCAAAACCCTGTCTCAAAACACACAAACAAAGAACTGGAGAAGCCGGATGGCGGATTTTGGCAGTTCCTTGGTCCTCACTGGCTGTGAGCGTTTTTTTTTTTTTTTTTTTTTTTTGCCAATCAATGAGAGCTTGTAAGGTTGCTGAGGTTGGTTGGCCTTGAACTCTTGGCCTCGCCTTCGCAAGCGCCACGACATCCGGCCGGAGCCACTTTGGGCCCCGGCTGTGAGCATTTTTTGAGACTTCCATGTTAAGGTGGTTGCAGGTTTACAGGCCCTGGCACTTTTGCTTCAACTTTTATTCAATATACGTGGCAAAAACGTGTCCGCCCCTTCCTACGAAAACACCAGAGAAAATCGTTTACCAATTACGGAATGGAGGCTAAAATCAACATGGAACAAAATGAACAGGAGGGACTCCCCTTAGCATGCATTTGTAGCTGGATTTAGCATACAGTGTCCTTCTAACCTAGAATAGTAAAGCCCTCCTGGAAGCAGTGAGGAGTCAATTTCAACTTCCTTCTGCCACCTGCCTCTAGCTTTGGGATTCAGAGTTACACACATCAGACTACCTTGTGACGATGGTCCAGTAAATATCCCCTTCCTGTATCTTCTTTTATTTTGCCATCAGGAGATACATCTACTTCAAGTGCCCAAGACACCCAACGGCAGAGGGTGATGAAAAGATTCACTGCACTCTGAATAGAAACAGGTAAAGGTAGAAAAAGAAATCATTTGGGTAAATATACGTTGGAGGGTAAAATGTTTCATGTATTCCATCGAAGTATGGAATCCAGGACGCACTAAGTTCTTTACAACACGTCCTCTCTCCTGTGTGGGTGGGGGTTCTGCAGTGGTTTGTTCTGCAGTCATTGATAACCGGACAAAATTTGGTATCTGGAAGGAGACTGCTACCATGACAAAAACTTAAAATGCTGGATTTGGGATTCAGCAATGAGAAAAAGCTACACCTGCCTGGAAAGACTATGAATGGAGGTTGCAAGGACCTTTGGGAGACTCTTGGAGGAAACCTGAAGGACACAGAGACTGCTTATTGGAAGCTGGAGGAAAGAATGCCTGAGTGAGGTCCCAGCAGAACAGTTGGCAAAATTGCTGCCTGTAACTATATGACCAGTGGTCTCCTGGGCGAGGTGGCTCACGCCTGTAATCCCAGAATTTTGGGAGGCCAACGCGGGTGGATCACTTGAGGTCAGCGGTTTGAGACCAGCCTGGGTAACATGGAAAAATACAAAAAATTAACAAAAATTTTCGTCTCTACTAAAAATACAAAAAATTAACCAGGCAGGGTGGCGCATGCCCGTAATCCCAGCTACTCGGGAGGCTGAAGCAGGAGAATTTCCGGAACCCAAGAGGCGGAGGTTGCGGTGAGCCGAGATCGCGCCATTGCACTCCAGCCTGGGACACAGAGTGAGACCCCATCTAAAAACAGCAACAGCAAATCAATGGCAAGGATACCCGATGACCTCATGGATCCGACTAGGCTGATTTCCAAGTGGAAAAACAGAAGATGCCAGCTGGATTTTTCCAGACGCAGGTGAGAAAACATAGGCAGGGAGTGGCTACTTAAAGAAGCAGCTTCCGGGTGTTTCCGTAGAATGGAGGTGGAATAGCAAGGAGCCGGCTTGCTGGGTGAGAAAGAACCACTGTTTCTCACTGTAGGGCAGCAAAGTCTGGTCTCCGGGAAAGATGAACTCGGGACGGGGCTGTACGATCCTTCTTAAGGCCTCAGACAACCGCGTGCCCAGGAGAACTTCTGCCTATCTTAACGACACTGTGCCTCACTCAGCAGCTCCGCAGGAGCCTACACGTACAGAAAGGTGGGTTGTTTTTTCATTTGTTTATTTATTCATTTATTTGAGACAGAGTCTCACTCTGTGGTCCAGGCTGGAGCGCAGTCGTGATTTCGGAGGGGAAAAGAGAGGCAGGGAGACGGAGGCTCCGGGCCTGTCTACAGCTGTTCCAGCCCCTGCTGTGAGAGGCTTCCCAGAGGAGGCCAGAGAGTCTGTACGGAGAGACCAGTCTGCCCCACCATGGGCTGTCGGAATTCCCAGTCCACAGAAGTGCAGGGGCAGTCGTGGGTTACCGTGTTAAGGAACTGCGTTTTGGGATGAATTTCTGTTATGCAGCAATAAACACCAGAAAACATTGGATTTACTAACTTAGAAATATGCCAAAAAATATGTTGTAAAATGAAACAATAGCAAAGTAACATGTATGCTGCTGGTTTTGAAAAAGAAAACTCTGTTTATGGAATCCATGTACACGTAACATATGTGCACAGAATAGAATTCCAATGCTTTATCTTAACTAACTCTGGAGAACCAGTGTTGAGGGGATAAACACGTATATATATATAATGTATGTATTTCATTTACGTATATAAATATTTATACATTTTCATTTATATATGTTTATTAAATAGCTTTTTATAAGTGAAATATAAATGGCTTTTTACTTTTTAAAAAAAATTTCAAAAAGTATATTAGCCAGCCAAAAAATGGAATCAAAGTTAAATATTTATATATAAAAATATAAATATGTAATATTTAAGTATATAATATAAATGTTTACATATTTATAATGCATTATGTAATACTACATATTATATATTGTATAAAATTATATGATAGATTATATAATACATATACATTATATATTACATAATACATATATAACACATGTATATTATAATTATATAATTATATAATAGGATGTATAATATATAATTATATTATGCATGAATATAATAGTACATATAATATATAATATAACGTGCCATTTTATTAATATTATATTACATAATTCATTGTTTATATATTTTTATATAAATAAGATATTAATACAAGTAATTTATGTATGAATATAAATATATGTATAAATTTGTACATTACATAAATATGTGGCATTTCTATAGATAAGAGAACTGATAATTATATATTTATGTTTATAATTGTAAACTATTATACTATATAAACAGAATCTGAATGTTCTATCAAGCATTTTTAATATCAGCTTCTTTTTAATGACAAAAAAGTTTTGCATTAACTTTATTTCAAAGCGATAAATGGGTGATAAAGGCCCACAAAAAGAATCACAGTCGCTGCCTTAAGAAAATGACTAAGGGTTTACTCTGTTACAGGATTATTAATGAAAAAAAGATTATATTCACACATATGCTGATAATCTTTTAAATTTCTAAAATTCAGACCAGACAAAACCCAGCATATTAACAAAGGGAAAAAAAAGTCGAGGTTGGCTTCCGAGGTGAGAAAACACTAGATCACAAAAGGAAAAGGAACCGATACTCTTAGAGGGTAAGATGGTCTCCTCCATCCAGGGCTTAAATATGCAGTTAGGATATCCTGCGTCAAAGTAAGAGAAAGCTATTTTCCTAATGAAATAGGTCAGAATGTAAGTATCTGGTTTGTCTGAAAAAAAAAAAAAACTCAGAAACATGTGTTCATCAGCCAAAAAACTGGACTGGAAGTTATGACTTCAAGAATAGGGTCAGAAAACCAGGCGGAAGGGAAAGGCATTTGTGTGAGTGACCCTGGCATTCTCTGAGGGCTTCCTTTCAAACGTTAGCTCATCTCCAAGTAGCACCGAACCACAATGCCTGAAGAAAGTAACATCTTAGAGGTCTTCGAAGTATCACAGGCATTGAAAGAAAAGGAAACCTTGGAAAAGTGGAGGCACCATTCTTCTCCATCGTCCCCTTAAAGGCATTGATTCACCTGTCTGGAAACTGCACATGGTGAAAGGTTAAAAAGAGAGATAGAGAAGGAAAGGAAGAGAGAAGGAAAGAAGAAAGAGGAAGGAAGGAGGGAAAGAAAGAAAAAGAAAAAAAGACAGGAAGGAAGGAGGGAGGGAAGGAAGGAGGGAGGGAGTGAAGGAAGGAGGGAAGGAAGGAGAGAGAGAGGGAGGGAAGGAGGGAAGAAAGGATAGGGAAGGAGGAAGGGAAGGAGGGAAGGAGGAGGGGAAGGAGAGAGGGAGGGAGGGAAGGAGACAGGGAGGGAAGGAGGGAAGGAGGAGGGGAAGGAGAGAGGGAAGGAAAGAGGGAAGGAAGAAGGGAAGGAAGGAGACAAGGAGGGAAGGAGGGAAGGAGGAAGGAGGGAAGAAAGGAGAGGCTAGAAAGAAAAGATAGGAAGGAATCAAGCAGCAAGCAAGAGGCTAAGAAATGAAGGAGAATTCCTGGGAAATTGGAGTCTATAACCTCCCTAGGAGGAGAGGCACTGATAAACACCCCAGGGTTTCAGTTGGAGCTCTTGAAATCCTACATGCATTAAGATTAAGGGCAAACCAAAAGCCTTTGGAGAATCAGGTTCAGCCTTAAATTATCTCAATAACTGATTGGCCAAAAATGATCTTTACATATCCTAAATGCCTCCTGAGTGAAAAGGTAAATCTGAGGAGAGAGAATAGATGTATAGTCACTATAATTTTTTAAATATATGTGGCATTTAATCAAAAATCAGCAGACATATCTGGAAAAAGAACCAAATGAAGAAAAAATAAAGAGAAACAACAGACAATAAAACGTAGGACCTCCACATACTGGAGTTATATAAAACAGACATTAAAACAACTGTGGGCTGGGCCAAGAGGGCCAAACTGTAAACAGCTCGGGAGCTCAGCGGGACCGACACAAAACAGAGGTACCAGGTTCATTTCAATGGGACTGGTTGGACAGTGGGTGTAGCCCAAGGAGGGTAAACTGAGGCAGGGCGGGGCACTGCCTCACCTGGGAAGTGCAACTGGCTTTTCCCCTCTGCTACTCCATTCAGATACTGCACTTCTCCCCTGGCCTTTGCAACCACAGACCAGGAGATTCCCACCAGGCTGAAAAGGGCCACGAGTTACCAGCACAGGTCTGAGCAGCAGCTCCAGCCAGCACTGTGGGTTGTCAGCACAGATCTGGGTGGACGTTTTGAATAGACTGGCCAAATGGAAAGAAGTCAAGACCTATGGGTGTGCTGTGCTCAGGAGTCCCATCTCATGTGCAGACACACATAGACTCAAAATAAAGGGATGGAAGAAGATTTGCCAAGCAAATGGAGAGCAAAAACAAAAAAAGCAGGGGTCACAATCCTAGTCTCTGATAAAATGGACTTTAAACCAACAAAGAGCAAAAGAGACAAAGAAGGGCATTACACAATGGTAAAAGGATCAATGCAACAAGAAGAGCTAACGATCCTAAATAAATATGCACCCAATACAGGAGCACCCAGATACATAAGGCAAGTTCTTAATGACTTACAAAGAGACTTAGACTCCCAAACAATAATAGTGGGAGGCTTTAACACCCCATTGTCAGTATTAGACAGATCAACGAGACAGAAATCTATCAACAGGATATCCAGGACTTGAACGCAGATCTGGAGCAAGCAAACCTGATAGACATTTACAGAACTCTCCACCCCAAATCCACAGAATACACATTCTTCTCAGCACCACATCACATCTAGCCTAAAATTGACCATATAATTGGAAGTAAATCACTCCTCAGCAAATGCAAAAGAACAGAAATCTTAACAGTCTCTCAGACCACAGTGCAATCAAATTAGAACCCAGGATTAAGAAACTAACTCAGAACTGCACAACTTCATGGAAACCGAACAACTTGCTCCTGAATGATGACTGGATAAACAATTAAATGAAGGCAGAAATAAAGAAGTTCTTCGAAACCAATGAGAACGAAGACACAACATACCAGAATCCCTGGGACACATTTAAAGCAGGGTCTAAAGGGAAATTTATAGCAATAAATGCCCACATGAGAAGTAAGGAAAGATCTAAAATCGACACCCTATCATTAAAATTGAAAGAGCTAGAGGAACAAGATCAAAAAAATTCAAAAGCTAGCAGAAGACAAGAAATAACTAAGATCAGAGCAGAACTCAGATAGTGACACAAAAAAAAAAAACCCTTCAAAAAAATCAATAAATGCAGGAGCTAGTTTTTTGAAGAGTAACAAAATAGACAGACTGCTAGCCAGACTAATAAAAAAGAAAAGAGAGAAGAATCAAGTAGATGCAATAAAAAATGATAAATAGGATATCACCACCAATTCTACAGAAATACAAACTACCATCAGAGATTACTACAAACAACTCTATGCACATAAACCAGTAAATCTGGAAGAAATGGATAAATTCCTGGACACCTACACCATCCTAACACTAAACCAGGAAGAAGCTGAATCCCTGAATAGACCAATAACAAGGTCTGAGGTTGAGGCAGTAATTAATAGCCTACCACCCAAAAAAAGCCCAGGTCCAGATGGGTTCACAGCCGAATTCTACCAGATGTACAAAGAGGAGCTGGTACCATTCCTTCTGAAACTATTCCAAATACAAAAAGAGGGAATCCTCCCTAACTCATTTTATGAGACCAATATTATCCTGATACCAAAACCCAGCAGAGACACTATCAAAAAAGAAAATTGGGCCTATATCCATAATAAATACTGATGCACAAATCTTCAGTAAAATACCAGCAAACTGATTGCAAAGCACATCAAAAGGTTCATCCATCACAATCAAGTAGGCTTCATCCCAGGAATGCAAGGCTGGTTCAACATACGCAAGTCTATAAACGTAATTCACCACATAAACAGAACCAAAGACAAAAACCACATGATTATCTCAATAGATGCAGAGAAGGCCTCCAACAAAATTCAACAGCCCTTTATGCTAAAAACTCTCAGTAAACTAGGTATCAATGGAATGTATCTCAAAATAATAAAAGCTATTTATGACAAACCCACAGCGAATATCATATTGAATGGGCAAAAACTGGAAGCATCCCCTTTGAAAATTGGCACTAGACAAGGATGCCCTCTCTCACCACTCCTTTTCAATATAGTATTGGAAGCTCTAGCCAGAGCAATCAGGCAAGAGAAATAAATAAAGGGTATTCAGTTAGGAAAGGAGGAAGTCAAATTGTCTCTATTTGCAAGCGACATGATTGTATATCTAGAAGACCCCATCGTCTCAGCCCAAAATCTCCTTAAGCTGATAAGCAACTTCAACAAAGTCTCAGGATACAAAAATCAATGTGCAGAAATCACAAGCATTCCTATACACCAATAACAGACTTAAAGAGAGCCAAATAAAGAACAAACTCCCATTCACAATTGCTACAAAGAGAATAAAATACCTAGGAATACAACTAACAAAGGATGTGAAGAACCTCTTCAATGAGAACTACAAACCACTGCTCAAGGAAATAATAAGAGAGAACACAAACAAATGGAAAATCATTTCATGCTCATAGTTAGGAAGAATCATTATTGTGAAAATGGCCATATTGCCCAAAGTAATTTATAGATTCCATGCTATCCCCATCAAGCTACCATTGATCTTCTTCACAGAACTGGAAAAAAACACTTTAAACTTCATATGGAACCAAAAGAGAGCCCGCACAGCCAAGTCAATCCTAAGCAAAAAGAACACAGTGGGAGGCATCATGCTACATGACTTCAAACTATACTACAAGGCTACAGTAATCAAAACAGCATGGTACTGGTACCAAAACAGAGATATAGACCAATGGAACAGAACTGAAGCCTCAGAAGTAACGCCACACATCTACAACCATCTGATCTTTGACAAACCTGACAAAAACAAGCAATGGGGAAAAGATTCCCTGTTTAATAAATGGTGTTGGGAAAACTGGCTAGCCATGTGCAGAAAGCAGAAACTGGACCCCTTCCTGACACCTTACACTAAAATTAACTCTGGATGGATTAAAGACTTAAACATAAGACCTAACACCATAAAAACCCTAGAAGAAAACCTAGGCAATACTATTCAGGACATAGGCATAGGCAACGACGTCATGACTAAAACACCAAAAGCATTGAAAACAAAAGCCAAAATAGACAAATGAGATCTAATTAAACTTAAGAGTTTCTGAACAGCAAAAGAAACAATCATCAGACTAAACTAACAACCAAAAGAATGGGAAAAAATTTTTGCAAACTACCCATCTGACAATCCAGAATCTATAAAGAACTAATGGAGATTTACAAGAAAAAACAAACAAGCCCATTCAAAAGTGGGTGAAGGATATGAATAGACACTTTTCAAACGAAGACATATATGAGGCCAACAAACATATGAAAAAAATGCTCATCATCACTGGTCATTAGAGAGATGCAAATCAAAACCACATTGAGATACCATCTCATGCCAGTTAGAATGGCGATCATTAAAAAATCTGGAGACAACAGATGCTGGAGAGGATGTGGAGAAATAGGAACACTTTTATACTGTTGGTGGGAGTGTAAATTAGTTCAACCATTGTGGAAGACAGTGTGGAGATTCTTCAAGGACTTAGAAATAGAAATTCCATTTGACCCAGCAATCCCATTACTGGGTATATATCCAAAAGACTATAAATCATTCTACTATAAGGACACATGCACACGAATGTTCATTGCAGCACTGTTTACAATAGCAAAGACCTGGAACCAACCCAAATGCCCATCAATGATAGAATGGACTGGGAAAATGTGGCACATATACACCATGGAATAGTATGCAGCCATAAAAAATGATGAGTTCGTGTCCTTTGTAGTGACATGGATGAATCTGGAAACCATCGTTCTCAGCAAACTGACACAAGAACAGAAAATCAAACACCGCATGTTCTCACTCATAGGTGGGTATTGAACAATGAGAACACATGGACACAGGGAGGGGAACATCACACACTGGGGTCTGTTGGGGTGTGGGGGGCTAGGGAGGGATAGCAGGGGGTGGGGAGGTTGGGGAGGGATAACACTGGGAGAAATGCCTGATGTAGGTGATGGGGGGGATGGAGGCAGCAAACCACCATGGCATGTGTGTACCTATGCCACAATCCCACAAGATCTGCACGTGCACCCAGAACTTAAAGTACAACTAAAAAAAATTGTGATAGGTATTTAAGAAAATGAATGACAAGATAAAGAAATTCACCAGTGAATTGCTGAAGTCCATTTATGTATTCTTAATTCCTTTCTTCTTTTATTTTTTTATCAAAGTGATTCATAATTGTTAAAGGTCAAATGGCAATTTCTTACACAGAAGTGGGATTAAAAAATAAACATCAAACGGTTCTAAAAGGTCAACTATGCAGAACAGAGTCCTCTCTATCCTCCTCCTCCATTCCGTTTTCCCAAAGACGACTTACACTTTCAACTGGTTAGTTACCGCTTTGGATATTTATGTCCATATTTCTAAATAAGTGAATTTTTTAAATATGGATTTTCTCTTCCGATTAAAACACCCAACTGAAGGATGAAGGCGTCATACTCTTACTAGTTTCTCCCATCCACATACATACATTCTCTCCTGATTCTCCCATATATAATTCTTAGTTTCATCTCTATTCACTTAAAATTTGTGTATTTATTTTTTTTTTATTTATGTATTTTATTTTATTTTATTTTTTGAGACAGAGTCTCACTTTGTCACCCAGGCTGGAGTGTAGTGGTGCCATCTCGGCTCACTGCAACCTCCGCCTCCCGAGTTCAAGTGATTCTCCTGCCTCAGCCTCCTGAGTAGCTGGGATTACAGGGGCCCACCACCATGCCCAACTAACTTTTTGTATTTTTAGTAGAGATGGGGTTTCGCCATGTTGGCCAGGATGGTCTCGAACCCCTGACCTCATGTAATCCACCCACCTTGGCCTCTCAAACTGGAATTACAGATGTGAGCCACAGCGCCTGGCCAAAATTTGTTTATCGTTAACACAGAATAAAATCATGATTCTGGAACCAACCAAAAAATAAATAAAATGCACTCTACAGATGTGCTTAAATCAAATTGGACACAGCAGAAGAGATTAGTGAACCTTAAATAGGTCAGTAAAAAATCTCCTGCTAATGTGTGAGGAGAAGAAAAGGTGGGAATAGAGAAAAGAGTAAGAGAGAATTAGAGCATGGTGAAGAGTCAAACATGTAACTGAAGTCCACAGAGAAAATGGGAGAGAGAGTGGGGTGGATGCAATGTCGGCTGATAATGTTCCAAAACCAGTAAAGACATAAAGCCACAGATTCAGGAAGTCCTATGAACTCCAAGCAGGATACGTGCAGTGAAGTCCACGTGAAAGCAGTCGTCATTACATTTTTGTTTTTCAGACGGAATTTCCCTCTATTGCCAGGCTGGAGTGCAATAAAGCGCTCTCGGCTCACCAGAATCTCCGCCTCCCAGGTTCAATTCCCCTGCCTCAGTCTCCCAGGTAAGCTGGACCTATAGGCATGCCACAAGTAGGCCCGGCTAATTTTTTGTTTGTTTTTTAGTGGAGATGAGATTTCACCATGTTGGCCAGGATGGTCTCGATCTCCTGACCTTGTGATCCGCCCGCCTCGGCCTCCCCCTGGGATTACAGGCATGTGCCACCACCCCCGGCCTCATCATTACATTTCTAAAACCCAAATACAAAATATTAAAAGCAGCCAGGCCCCCTCTCCTTCACACGCACAAACACCTTTCAAATTCACCTGACAGATGAAAATGATAAAAGCTAGTACAACTTACAATCATTGGTACCATCTTTGGTGCACTAAAAGAAGATAGCTATCCACTAAATTCTGAATGCAGTGAACGTGCCCACTAAAGAGAAAACTGAGCAGTTTTTCCTTCTATGCTACTAGGTTGTTGCAAAATTAATTGCAGTTTTTGCCCAGGAAAGTGATGGCTGTAGGGCAAGGTGGCTCACAGCTGTAATCCCAGCACTTTGCGAGGCTGAGGCGATGGATTCCTTGAGAGGTCAGGAGGCAGAGGTTGCAGTGAGCCGACCAAGATCGTGCCGTTGCACTCCAGCCTGGGCGACAAAGTGAGACTCTGTCTCAAGTAAATAAATAAATAATACATTTTCAAAACAAAGGTGAAATAAAGAGTTTTGCAGATAAACAAACAGTAAAAGAATTTATGGGCCAGACACAGTGGTTCATGCCTGTAATCCTAGCCCTTTGGGAGGCCAAGGCAGGAGGATCGCTTGAGCCCAGGAGTTCAAGACCAGCCTTGGCAACCTAGAAAGTCTCTCTCTCTATTCAAGAATTTATACCATCAAGGTGAAGTAAACGACAACAGAAATTTACGAATGATAAGGCCTGCGAATTGCAAATATGTGAATAAAAATTAAAGGTTTTGACATCATTTTTAACTTTCTTTAAAAAGTAGTTTACTGTTTAAGACAAAAATATTACCCAATGCATTTAGGAGATTATAAGACGTGCATGAGTAAACCATATACGACAGCTATCACAGAGGGAGGAAGGAAATGGAAATATACTACAAAGGTAGTCACTTTATCCACGAAGTAGGTAGTATAATGTCATTTGCTGTCAGACTGTTCTATCTGAAGGTGCGCACTGTAAACCCCAGAGCACAAAGAGAAACAGCAAATCAGCCAATAGAGAAGTAAATGCAATATTTTAAAATAATTAATACCAAAAAAGTCATGAAAAAGGAAAAATGAACAAAGAACAGATGAAACAAGAAAGAAATCAACTACTCCAGAGGCTGAGGCAGGAGAGTCGCTTGAACCGGGAGGCAGAGGTTGCAGTCAGCTGAGATCGCACCATTGCGCTCCAGCCTGGTCAACAAGAGCAAAACTCCGTCTCAGAAAAACAAAAGCAAGATGGTAGATTTAAACCTAAATGTATTGTGAATTGAGTTTGACTTAAAGAGTGTGAACCATTACCAAGTTTGACCATATTAAGTTTATAGAGCATTATATTAACACAGTCCGCTCAAGTGCACGTGAAATGTTCACAAAACATAGACTGTATGTTGTGCCACAAAATAACTCCCAATACTTTGGTATTTTAGGCTGGGCATAGTGGCTCACGCCTGTAATCCCAGTACTTCGAGCTGAGTTGGGCAGATCACTAGAGGTCAGGAGTTCAATACCAGCCTGGCCATCATGGAGAAACCCCATCGCTAGTAAATATACAAAAAATTAGCTGGGCATGGTGGCACATGCCTGTAGTCCCAGCTGCTTGGGAGGCTGAGGCAGGAGAATGGCTTGAACCCAGGAGGCAGAGGTTGCATGAGCTGAGATTGTACCACTGCACTCCAGCCTGGGCGACAGGGCAAGACTCCATGTCAAAATACCAAAAAAAAAAACACTTTGAGATTTTAAAGTTATCAGAATCATACAGAAACCATTCTATGACCAGAACGGAATTAAATTAGAAATCAATAATAAGAAGGTATCTTAACACTTTCCAAGATTTTACAAGTAAAAAACAGTCCTGCATAGTTAATATGTCACAGTAAGTTTAAAAATATTTTGAACTAAATGAAATGAAAGCACAATGTATGGAAATTTGTGAGATCAGCTAAAACAGTGCTTATCAGGAAAATTATAGCTTAAAGTATTTACTTTACAAAAAGATGAAAGGCTTAAAACCAATGTTTTAAAATTCTAGCTTAAAAAGCCAAAAAGAGAAGAGCAGAAAATGGAAGGAAAAAGGGTAAGAGAAATCAGATTTTTAAATGGACAGAGAAAATGGATAAGAGTGTCATAAAATTAATAAATCTGTAGCTAACTTGATTTGAAAATATGGCAAAAATGAAAATTACCAAGATCTGGCCTCACTATAGATCTTAATGATATAAAAGAACAACAAGGGAATATTATGAAACAATATTATAACAAAAAATTGACAATTTAATCACAAGAGAAACAATTCTTAAAAAACACAAATTACTAAAGTTGATCCACGGAGATACAGAAATTCTGAATATTCCTACATCTTTTAAAGAAATTGAATTCATAATTAACCTCCTGTGCCCTCAAAATGTAAACCAATTCCTCTGTGCCCAGATAGCTTCTCTGGTGAATTCTAACATTTCATGAAGAACTAATACCAACCCCATAAAACTCTTCATAAAATAGAGAGTGGGAACACAGCTCAACTCATTTGATGAGGCTACTGTCTCTCTGTTATCAAAATCAAATACAGACAATACCAAAACAGAAAATGAAAACATGCAAAAAAGCCTTAACATGCACTAGCAAACTGAACCCAGCAATATTTTAAAAGGAGAAGACATCCTGACAAGGTAGAGTTTTTTTTAAGTCAAAGTCTAAATCTTAAATTCTAAAAGATGAATCAATCTAATTATCCTATTTATGGGGGAAAAAAAACAACTACAATCATCCTAATGCATTCATGAAAAGTATTTGACAAAATCAACCTCTATTCTCCACGAACAGTTAGGACACTAAGAATAAAAGAGAAGTTCTTCATCCCGCTAAAGGGTACTACAAAGAAACCCAGGCTAACATCACACGAAATGGTTAAAAGCTGGACGCTCCCCTGTAAAATCGGGAAAAGGGCTTCTATTGAACATTTGCTGGAGGCTGCAGCCAGTGAATTTAGAAAGACAGAAAATGCACACAGATTGGTAAGCAAGAAGTAAATTTTTTTTATTGAAAAGCAACATGCTTGTATACATTTTTTAAAAGGTATTTGAATGAGTAAGTGACCTTAACAAGGTCACAGAATGCAAGATGGATACCAACAATAAACTAGAAAATGAAATTTAAAAAATAGTCCCATTCAGGCCAGGTGTGGTTGCTCACACATGTAATCCCAGCACTTTTCGAGGCTGAGGTGGGTGGATGAGGTCATGAGTTTGAAACCAGCATGGCCACATGGACACAGGGAGGGGAGCATCACACACTGGGGTCTGTTGGGGGGAACTATGGGAGGGACAGCAGGGGGTGGTGAGTTGGGGAGGGATAACATGGGGAGAAATGCCAGATACAGGTGATGGGGAGGAAGGCAGCAAACCACACTGACATGTGTGTACCTATGCAACAATCCTGCATGTTCTTCACATGGACCCCAGAACCTAAAATGCAATAAAATATATATTAAAAAATAAAAATAAACAATAAAGTGATAAATGTATTAATTTAGGATATGTACCAGTTGGTCAAGGGTACCCGTGGCGGTCCTGAGGGATACCACAAAAGAATAATAAAAGACTGTAAAGCTAACACGGAGGACTAAACCTGTATGGTAAGTGCCCCGGAAGATAGAACATTTCCAAAACTGGATACACCTAATAATATATGCTCCAAATACATAAAGCCAAACTTACAGGATTAAAAGCAATTATTATTATTGTATATTATTAGCTCAGTCTGATTGACACAGTAAATACTCAAATAACTAAGAGAATGTAAACTACAACATCAGAGAAAAAAATCAAAATACATTAGCTAAAAACTGTCCATTAGGAAAATGTCTGAGCATACTATTTAGTCTGGGCATGTTGAAACTGATCTGTTGAAACATAGCTGCTTCAGCGGGAGTGAGAAAGCTTACTGCAAGATGCTACGACTTGGCAACATTTGTTTTGCTCTAAAACCAACACTTCTGAGCTTTGGTTTTGGCTTTTTATTTTTAATTAAGGGGAAGAAGTGGAGACTTCCGGGAAAGATGACGGTTTAAGCGGACATTTTTAAAACCTCCTTCCCGAAACCTAAAAAAACCAACAAAGGAACTTAATGATTAAAATGAAAACCAAACTGAAACTCAACCTTGCTCTACAAATGCCAAAGAACAGTTGCCAGATACAACACAACTTGGACCAAAATGAAAGACGATGCTGGAGTTGGCCCGCAATTCCTGAGCTTCGGAACCGACGCGGTGCTGGGGGTCCAACAGCCTTGCTAATACATCCCCCACGCTGAGATCTGGAGATGCGGCTGGGCCTCAGAATGAGAAAGGTCCCTCCCGCACCCCACATCAGCTCCAGGGGAGAGGCCTCACGGGACCAGGCACTGCGATGTTAACGAGTCCCAGCTTTCTGATGGTGAACAAAAGGATTTGATTAGAAATAAAGCTAATTTCTCCTCAAAGAAGAAAATCAAAGGTAGAGGGAAGTGTGTGCTGACACCACCCCCACCCGCTCCGAATCAAATGTCAGGGCTGCCTTGATCTTAGCTGTATACCATGAGCATCAGGAACCAGGGTTTTGAATTTTTTTTTTAATTGCATTTTAGGTTTTGGGGTACATGTGCAGAACATGCAAGATAGTTGCATAGGTACACACATGGGAGTGTGTTTTGCCGCCTTCCTCCCCTTCACCCACATTTGGCATTTCTCCCCAGGCTATCCCTCCCCAGCTTTTAAACACACAAGCGAGACTCACGTCAAACCGACGGAATCAGAATCTACCAAAGTGAGGCCCAGCAACAGCGGTTGAAAACACTCCCCATTGAGCCTAATCAACAGGCAAAATTTAAACATATTTCTAACAACCCAATGTTGCCAGAGGTATAAAGGAATTGTGGGGAAAACAGCCCTGGTAGAAAACTGCTTTTCCTTTGATCGTATATATATAAAATATGCATATATATAAGATATATAATCTTTGATTACATATATATATCTCTATATGTATATTCACACACATATATATATATATATATATATATTTTTTTTTTTTTTTTTTTTTTTTTGAGACAGAGTCCCCATCTGTTGCCCAGGTTGGAGTGCAGTGACTTGATCTCGGCTCACTGCAAGACCTCCCAGGCTCAAATGATTCTCTTACCTCAGCCTCCTGAGTAGCCGGGATCACAGGCACACACCACCATGCCCGGCTACGTTTTTTGTATTTTTAGTAGACACAGGGTTTCATATTTGTTTTAAGAGGCAGAATCTCAGTGTCTCCCAGGCTGGAGTGCAGTGGTGCAATCATAGCTCACTGAGCCTCAAACTCCTAGGCTCAAGCGATCCTCCCACCTCAGCCTCCCAAAGTGCTGGGATTATAGGTGTGCACCACCATGCCCAGCTAATTTTTTTAAATCCTTTTCTAAAGACAGTCTCTCACTATGTTGCCCAGGCTGGTCTCAAACTCCTGGCCTCATGTCATCCTTGAGCCCTGGCGTCCCAAAGTGCTGGGATTATAGGTATGAGCCGGCACGCCTAGCCTTGTAGGTGGAGTGATACCCCCTAGGGTAACACTCTGGGTCTCTCTGAACTTCCTCGCTCACTTCTCTGATTAGTAAATGGAGAAAGGAAAGGACCGGAAGATGCAAACCTCTTGTTCTGTCTCCTTGGCTCTCCCTGCCCGCAGAGAGCACTGTTTGACCTTGACTTGGCACTTAGCCATCACTCCCTGTGGCTGGCCAGGACGTACATGTCTTAATTCTGGGTGAAATATACCAGAGCTGGCATTGCGACCCCCATCAACCTGACCCCAACTTTGGAGAGAGAAGAAAAGTGCAATTTGTGGATTCCCCTCAATCTCATCAGGGGCAAAGTCAACAAAGATAGATGTAAAAATGACACTGGCAGCCGGGTGCGGTGGCTCACGCCTGTAATCCCAGCACTTTGGGAGGCCGAGGCGGGTGGATCACGAGGTCAAGAGATCGAGACCATCCTGGTCAAAATGGTGTAACCCCGTCTCTACTAAAAATACAAAAATTAGCTGGGCATGGTGGCACGTGCCTGTAATCCCAGCTACTCAGGAGGCTGAGGCAGGAGAATTGCCTGAACCCAGGAGGCGGAGGTTGCAGTGAGCCGAGATCGCGCCGTTGCACTCCAGCCTGGGTAACGAGCGAAACTCCACCTCAAAAAAAAAAAAAACCTCCTCAGGGTGCATCCCGTCTTCCACTTCCCCATGAAGAGGCCCTCCACTGTGCTTTGCAGGATCCCATTCCTCCCCATTTTCCAGGAACCCTGCACTTGATCTGTGGCTGTAAGTTCGCTAATCAGCGTAACCTCTATTTTGGAAGCCAGACCACGTCAGAATCATTCTTGGCACCTTGTTTCTCCCGACTGCATTCTCAGTCCCCCTCTGAGTCGCATCACATGGCTCAATACTCCATCATGAAAAGCATTCGGTACCACGTCTCCCTCCCTTTTCCGCCCTTCAGGTCCTCCGCTCTGCGCCCCCGTGGCAAGCATTGCGACTTTCTTGTGCTTCTTTTGGAGACATTTTACTTACATCTTCTTTATACGAATCTTCAGCTTCTTTATACAAATGCTAACACACAGTACACATTTCCACTACCTTTCTTTCTCACTTGACAGGGTACTCTTTTTAGGTCACATGTACGTATCGCAAGGTGCCTGGATCTTTTGTCTACAAATCTGATGAATTTTGGTAAGTGATCATGCCCACATGACCACCTTCCAAGGATGATACGGAAGATTTCCACCATCTACGGTCCCAAGAGTTTCACAGCTTACATATTTCTCAAGTCTGTTGACTTCTTCCATGGCCAACAGAGCCCTCGATCCCAGTGTCCATCCTCTCTACCAGCTTCTCTGGTGGCCTACCGATGGGTCTACAGGCATCAGAGGGTGATCTTCTGAAAGCCTCATCTGTTCTGGGTACTACTCTATCTATAAAACACACTTCCTTCACTTCCTTTTGCTCTCCAGATAAAGATGCAAATTCTACCAAGGATAATGAGTCTCCATGGTGGCCCGGTTCCAGGGACCTCTCATCTTGCCCTGATTTTTACCGTGGGTTCTCTCTGCCCTCCACACAGCTGGCTGTCATTCTGTCCTCCTGTGTGCCCAGCCCCTGCCGCCTCCAGAATATCCCTCTGTGTCCTTTTGTCCTGAGGAGTCTCCTACAGCCCCGTCTTCAAGGAAGAAGTCGTACTCATCCTCCTGATCTCAGATGTATTTCCTGGTGTCTGCCTTGAGTAGCGCATATGCATCCCTATCAAATGCTTCCCTTTATAGAATTAATATCATCTGGAAGTTTAAATTCCTTCACATGATTTTTATTTATTTATTTATTTATTTTTTGAGATAGAGTCTCACTCTGTGGCCCAGGCTGAAGTGCAGTGGCGTGATCTGGGCTCACTGCAACCTCCGCCCCTAAGGTTCAAGGAATTCTCCTACCTCAGCCTCCCGAGTAGCTGGGATTCCAGGAATGCACCACCACACCCAGCTAACTTTTGTATTTTAAGTAGAGATGGGATTTCGCCATGTTGGCCAGGCTGGTCTTGAACTCCTGACCTTGTGAACCACCCGCCTTGGCCTCCCAAAGTGCTGGGATTGCAGGTGTGAACCACCGCACCCAACGATTTATATGATCATTTGGCGAATGTCTGTTTTCTCCACCAGAATGTAAGTTTCATGGGGACAGGGGCCATATGTTCAACATCACATCCCAAGTGACGCACAGTTCACTCTATAAATTCCAGCTGAACCCTACGTTACCAGATTCAGAATGTTTTTGCATTCATTTTAAAAAAGTAAACAGAATCCATGACTCTGCAGCAATTCCAAAACCATGTTTTTAAAGGGAGGAAAGGGGAGATAGTTCTTTTTTGCAGAAGAAAGAACAGAAAATGGAAAGTCACCATTTTATAACCACTAAAGTAATGATCAGTTTAAGCAAGAATTGTTAATAAATGCTGAGCTCTCCTTGAACTTAAAAACACCACAAATCTATAGGAATTAAAACTCTAGGTGTACCTATAATTGTACCTATACTTCAGGAATAAAAATGACGTTTATAATTTAGCATTTGTCTCCATACCGCCCTTTGGAATGGAAGCCTCATAAGAAAAGGAGTTTTCTCTCTCTCTCTTTTTTAGCTAATGTAGCTCAAATGCTCAGAAAAGTACCTGGCACAGTATTTGTTGAGTAAATGGATGAACAAATCACAGAATCCTATTCTCAGTACAGAAACAGACACACGTAGATTCTTAGGAATTCTGAATATCAATACAGTGTATTTCAAATTAGAAAAGAACAGTGATAGGCCGGGCACGGTGGCTCAAGCCTGTAATTCCAGCACTTTGGGAGGCTGAGGTGGGTGGATCACGAGGTCAAAAGATCGAGACCATCCTGGTCGACATAGTGAAACCCCATCTCTACTAAAAATACAAAAAATTCGCTGGGCATGGTGGTGCGTGCCTGTAATCCCAGCTACTCAGGAGTCTGAGGCAGGAGAATTGCCTGAACCCAGGAGGTGGAGGTCACGGTGAGCCGAGATCGCGCCATTGCACTCCAGCCTGGGTAACACGAGCGAAACTCCGTCTCAAAAATAGAAAAGAAAAGAACAGTGATAGGTAAGTGAGGTGTGGGTGTAGTAATTGGCCTGATTTAATCATTCCACATTGTATTCACACAGCAAAACATCACAGTGTGCCCCATCAATGTATAACATGATGATCTGTTATCCAAAAGTAATATTGGTAGTCTGAGACCAGCCTGGCCAACATGGTGAAACCCCGTCTCTACTAAAAACACAAAAATTAGCTGGGCTTGGTGGGGGGCGCCTGTAGTCCCAGCTACTTGGGAGGCTGAGTCAGGAGACTCACTTGAACCCGAGAGGCAGAAGTTGCAGTAAGCTGAGATCACGCCACTGCACTCCAGCCTGGGTGATAGAACAGAACTCTGTCTCAAAAAAAAAAAAGTAATATTAGTAATAAAAAAAAGAAAAGAAGCAATGGACTGAGCGTTGGACCAACTGGCTAGTTGTTTGGAAAATAATTAAACTAAACTCCTTATTTTATACAGTAAAAGAGATTCCAGGTGGGGCAAAGAGCTAAACATAAAAATAAAATGAAAATCACTATGGGCAAAATAGAGATGATTGTTGTTTTATATATATATATTTTTTTTTTTTTTTAATTGTTTTTACAGAGTCTCCATCTCTCACCAGGCTGAAGTGCAGTGGCGTGATTTTGACTCACTGCTACCTCTGCTTCCCAGGTTCAAGTGATTCTCCTGCCTCAGCCTCCCAAGTAGCTGGGACTACTCTCCTTGAGTAGGAAACAAAAACCAGAAGCCGTAAAAGCAAAGATTTATAAGGCTGGCTCCATTCAATGAAAACCAAGACAATAACAGCAACATTAATTAAAACATGTGCCAAAATCACAGTAACTGAAACACTTGAGACAATTAAAAGGTCAACGAAAACCTGGAATAATTATTTGCAACATACACAACAGTCGAGAATTATATTGGCCAGGCTTGGTAGCTGATACCTGTAATCCCAGCACTTTGGGAGGCAAAGGAGGGTGAATTGTTTGAGCTCAGGAGTTCAAGGCCAGCCTGGGCAACATAGCAAGAGCTTTCTTTACAAAACTACACATACATATAAATGACAAAAAGTTGCACCACTGTACTCCAGCCTGGGTGACAGAGAAAGACCTTGTCTCAAAACAAACAAACGAAAAAAATATATCCTATATAAAGAACTTACAGATCACTGGGAAAGACAACAATAAAATAAGTAGCAAAGTACATAAAATGAGAAGTACATTTTCTAAAAGATGTTTCTTTATTATTTTTTGAATAGGTCTCACTCTGCCACCCACGCTGGAGTGCAGTAGTGTAGCGTCGACCTCCTGGGCTCAAGCAATCCTTCTACCTGAGGCTCCTATGTAGCTGGGACCGTAGATGTGTGCCACCACTGTCTGCAAATTTTAAAAATTTTTTGTAGACACAGGGTCTTGCTATGTTGCCAAGGCTGGTCCCAAACTTCTGAGCCCAAGGGATCATCCCACACTGGCCTCCCAAAGTGCTGAAATTACAGGCGTGAGCCACTATGCCTGGCCTAAAAGATGTGTAGCATCACAAATAGACAAGGAAATATTATCTGATGCAAAGATGTGGAATTATTCCACCAGATTGGCAAAGCTTAAAAATACAGGGACGATTCAGTGTGACTGAGAGTATATGAAAACGTACCCTCTTGCTCAGCTGGTGAAATTCTAAATTATATTTTATCATTTCAAGAAGAAAACTGGACAAGTATCAAAATTTTAAATGCATATAGGCATACCCTTGGATTCACTACATCCGATTCTAAGTATTTATTCTAAAATGATAATCAGTCTGTTGCATAAAGATACGGAAAGATCCTTTTCCATAAGGATATGGAAAAAAGCATTGCTCGCATTACGGAAATAATTGTTTGCAACATACACAACAGTCGAGAATTATATTGGCCAGGCTTGGTCAATGGAAAATGAGAAGCCCAGGAAATGTCTTTTGATGAGTGACTAAAGTATGGTACATTCATATAATGAGTACCATTTTTTACCTTTTTAATTTTTTTTTAAATTTAATTCTATTATTTATTTATTTATTTTGAGACAAGGTCCTGCTCTGTCACCCAGTCTGGAGTACAGAGGCGCCTTCTTGACTCACTGCAACATCCACCTCCCAGGTTCAAGCAATCCTCCTGCCTCAGCCTCCCGAGTAGCTGGGATTACAGGCGCACACCACCATGCCTGGCTAATTTTTGTCGTACAGGTGGGGTTTCGCCATGTTGGCCAGGCTGGTCTCAAACTACTGACCGCAGGTGATCCACCCACCTCAGCCTCCCAAAGTGCTGGGATTACAAGCATGAGCCACCACGCCTGGCCTATTTTTTTATCTTTTTAAAAATTTCAGTAGCTTCTTGGGTACAAGCAGTTTTTGGCTGCATGAGTGAATTCTGTAGTGGTGAATCCTGAGATGGTAGTGCACCAGCCATCCCAGTGGCGTGCGTTGTACCTCAAGGATAGTTTTCTAGTCCTGGCCCCCCTTCCACCCCCCCACTTCTGTGTCTCTAGAGTACACATGTAATGAATATTATTAATTGACATGAGAAAAGTGTCACTTGTTTAATGACTAAAGCAAGTTTCAAAAATAGTTTGTCCACAGCGACAACTGTTTATTCAAAGTTGCACCTAAAGTGCATGTATATGACCTGGCAGTTTCTTTCTCAGGAATAAAACCAACCAAGAAAAGGTGTTGATCTGCTCGGGAAAGACATGTGCTAGAGTATTTATAGCAGCAGTATTCAGAATAGCCCCAAGCCGGAAGCCACATAAAGGCCCATCAACAATAAAGCGGATAAATAAATCATGATACACTCGCACAATAGGGAGAGCATATACCACAACAATAGTGAATAAATGACAACCTCCTCCAACCATATGAATGAACCCCACAAACATAATGTTGGGTCAAAGCAGATAGATAAAGCACAAAATATGCTTCATGGTTATACTTAAATAAAACACAAAAACAGGGAGAAGTAACCTGTGTCAGTAGAGGTCAGGTCACTAGTTAACTTGGGTTGGTGGGAAGCGGATTGGGGCTAGAGGTGGATACAAAGATAGCAGCTGGCGTCACGGCTGTAATCCGAACACTTTGGGAGGCTGAAGCAGGAGGATTCCTTGAGGCCAAGAGTTCGAGACTAAACTGGCCAACACAGTGAGGAGGCCCTGTCTCTACAAAAATAAAAACTTAGCTGGCCATGTTGGCATGCACCTGTACTCCCAGCTACTCACTCGGAAGGCTGAGCTGGGAGGATTGCTCCAGCCCAGGAATTTGAGACCAGCCTGGGCAACAAAGTGAGCTCCTGTCTCTACAAAAAGAAATTTCAAAAGCTACTTGAGAGGCTGAGGCAGGAGGACGGCTTGGGCCCCGTATTTCAAGGTTACAGAAGCCTATGATCGCCCCACTGCATTCCAGCTTGAGTGGCAGAGTGAGACCTGGCCTCTACAAAAATAAAAAATAAAATTAACCAGGTAGGGTGGCACACGCCTGAAGTCCCAGCTATTCCGGAGGCTGAGGCAGGAGGATCACTTGAGCCCAGGAGTTGAAGGCTGGAAGAAGTTCCGATTGCAGCACTGCACTCCAGCCCCGGTGACAGAGTGAGACCCTGTCTCTTAAAAAAAGTATCTGGGATGCCAGTAGTGTTCTGTTAACTGATTGAGTGCTGGTAACATAGATACATTCGGTTTGGAGGGCTGTACACTCGTGACTTGTGCACGTTTTACATATGCACACGAAGGATATACGTGCACAGAAAGATGGCAGGAAGGACAGCGGCAGAAACATGAGCAGTGCTGCCATCTAGAAGAGGGTTCCGAATGGCTGTGGCTTCTTTTTCTGTGTTTGCACCATTCACATTTTCCCAACTGGGTGTAGGATACGTTTACATAAAAGAAAACACAAAGGAGAAGTGAAAATAAGTCTACTGAACATTCAACCCAGAAAATTAGAAACACCAGCAAAACTGAAAAGGTAGAATGAATAATCAAGATATGAGCTGGAAAGCATCAGACCGTGCAGAGGTCGTCTGGAAGTGATGGACACACTTTCTCCCAAATGACCATTCGAGAACTCAGGAATTTATACAAGAAGACAAAGTGAAAAATGGCACTTCAACCATAAGCCAAAGGGAAATTTCTGCTGATTTCACCATCACAGACCATGGTTTGAAACGCCCTCCTTCTTTTATTTTTGAGAGAGAATCTCGCTCTGTCAGCCACGCTTCAGTGCAGTGGTGCAATCTCAGTTCACAGCAACCTCTACCTCTCGGATTCAAGTGATTCTCCTGCCTCAGCCTCCTGAGTAGCTGGGATTACAGGCACCTCCCACCACACTGGGCTAATTTTTGTATTTTTAGTAGAGATGGGGTTTCAACATGTTGTCCAGGCTGCTCTCAAACCCCTGACCTCAAATATCTGCCCACCTCTGCCTCCAAAAGTGCTGAGATTACAGGCGTGAGCCACTGCTCTCAGCCTGAAAACCCACTTTAAAAACAGGTGTATTTAAGCCTTACTGACACCAATAAGCTGCATGTAAAGTGTACAATTTGGTAAGTTGGTAAATTTTATGCCCGTATACACCTGTGAAAGCATCGTCACACTCAAGATGGTAAACATTTACATTACCCAAAAAGTATTTTTATATTCTTAATCCCTCCTTTCCATTTCCTCCTTCTCTCCCCCACTCATAGGAACCACCAGAGTTTGCATTTCCTAGAACTTTCTAGAAGTAGTCGTGCTATATGTACTTCGTTGTTTGGCTTCTTTATCTCACCATAATGACTCTGACATTCATCCATGTGTGTCTAACAGTAGTTTTCCGAGTTGTATTTTATTGTATGAATACACAGTAATTTGTTAACCCACTAACCTAGTGGTGGATATTTAGCACGCTTTCAGTTTCCATTACAAATAAAGTTGCCATTAGTAGTCATGGTTGATTCTTTATATGAATATATGCTTTTATTTATTTTTATTAAATACCTAGATGTGTAAGGTACATCATACAAAAAATGTATGTGTTTTACTTTTAAAACTGCCCAACACTGTTATACGAAATGGTCGTGCCATTTTACATTCCCACCCACCATGCATGAGAGTCTCAATGACTCCACTTTTTCACCGACCCTTGGTGTGGTCATTTTAACTGTAGACATTTTAACATGTATGTAATGACATCTCACTGTAGCTCTCGTATGCATTTCCCTAATGATCAAGAAGATGCTGAATATCTTCTCAGAGGCTTATTTGCAATCTGTATATATTTTATCCATGTTTTGTCTTCTGCACACGTCTTTTACCCATCTTTAAATTAGTGGTCTGTTTCCTTATTATTAAACTCCACGATCTCTTCATGTTTTAGATATAAGTCCTTTATAAGATATGTGATTGACAAATATTTTTTCTGAGTCTATGGCTTGTCTTTTCATTCTTTTTTTTTTTTTTAATTTTTATTGCATTATAGGTTTTGGCGTACATGTGCAGAACATGCAAGATAGTTGCATAGGTACACACATGGCAGTGTGTTCTGCTGCCTTCCTCCCCTTCACCCACACTTGGCATTCATCCCCAGGCTATCCCTCCCCAGCCCCCCCCCGCTGTCCCTCCCCCATTCCCCCCAATAGACCCCAGTGTATAGTAAACCGCCTCTCTGTGTCCATGTGTTCTCATTTTTCTCACCCACCTATGAGTGAGTATATGCGGTATTTCTTTTTCTGTTCTTGTGTCAGTTTGCTGAGAATGATGTTCTCCAGATTCATCCATGTCGTTACAAAGGACACAAACTCATCATTTTTGATTGCTGCATAATATTCCATGGTGTATATGTGCCACATTTTCCCAGTCCAGTCTATCATCGTTGGGCATCATTCTCTTAACAATGTCTTTCAAAGGGAGAGCTCTTGGCCAGCCATGGGCTCATACCTATAATCCCAGCACTTTGGGAGGCCAAGGCAGGTCCTCCCAAAATCCTGGAATTACAGGCATAAGCCACCAATCCAGTCAACACATTATATTTCTCTTTTAAGTAAGGTCTTGCTTAATTTTTCTCAGCAATGTTTTGTAGTTTTCAGGGCACAGATCTTACACATTTTGCCACATTTATTTCATATTTTGACAATGTCATATTTTTATTTCATTTTTTGTTATTGGCATACAGACACACAATTAATTTTGAATATTGATCTGTATCTAGCAATTTGTTGATGTCATTACTTCTAGAAATGGTTTTCATAAGATTCCACTATATTTTCTTCATAAACAAGTGTAGGATGCAAAACTCTAGGATGATCCCATGATTCTAGCTTTCTGGTGTCCATGCTTAAAGGAATTCAGTTTGGAAAACATAACATTGTCTCTATTCACAGACAACATGTTTAGCTGTGTAAAAAAATCCCAGAGTCCATAAAGAAACTTCTATTGGTTCATAAATAATAAGTTGGTTTAGTCAGATTATTAAAGTGAATAAGTTCTACACACAAAAATGAACCACATTTCTAGCTGTTAGTAATTAACTATTGGAAATCAGTTTTTTAAAGTTCCATTCACAATAGTTCCAAAAAAATAAAATATAGTTGCAAGTCTAGGAAAACACTTACAAGATCTTTGTGCTGGACACTACCCAAAAAGTTGATGAAAGGAATCAAAGACCTAAATAAATGGAAAGATATACCATGTTCATGGATTTGGAGGCTCTACACAGTACTGATGTTAATTATCCCCAAATCGGAAAAAATCACACTTCAATTTTAAGACTTATTACAAAGCTACTGTAATGAAATAGTGTGATATTGACAAAGAGATAGATACATACATCAATGCCACAATATATAGAACTCGGATATTTCAGAAAGAAATATAGGAGAAAAATCTCATTTTCTGGTGCCCGTGCTTATATGCAATACTCTCTCCTGTAGTAAAAGCAGAACGTGTGACCTGCTTCTAACCAATAGAATGCAGCAAAGGTCTACAGGTTAGAGACTCGAAGTGGTAAAGACTGACTCTCTCTCCCCCATCATTCTCTTGTCACTGGCCTTGAAGGAGCAAATAGCAAGTTGCCATGAATTCTACAGTTTCAAGGAAATTAATTTTGCCAACAACCTAAAGGCGGTTTGAAAGCAGATTTTTTTTACTCTTTTTATTTTTGGAGGCAGGGTTTTGCTGTGTTGCTAGGCTGGAGTGCAGTGGGGCAGTCATGGCTCACTGCAGCCTGGGCCACTACAGTTAAAGTAATCCTCCCATCTCAGTCTCTGGAGTAGCTGGGACTACAGGTATGCACCATCACACTAGACTAACCTGGTTTTTGTTGTTGTTGTTTTGTTTTGTGTTTTGTAGAGCCTTCCCCAGGCTGTTCTCAAATTCCTGGGCTCAAGCAATACTCCTGCCTTGGCCTCCCAAAGTGCTGGGATTACCCATGTGAGCCACCACATTGAAAGCATATTCTTTTCTCTAGTCAAGCCTCCAGATGAGAATACAGCTCAATGAGCATTTTTATTTCAGCTTTTTAAGGCCCTGAGAAAAGAACCCAGCTCGGCCATACCAAGACTTTTGCCCTACAGAAACTGCGAGACAATGGCCGTTTAAGCCACTGAATTTGCGGTGATTTTTTATGCAGCAGTAACAAATTAATACAGGAACCAGATCATCTGTAAATAAAGACAATCTTACATTTTCTTCCCATCTGGATGCCTTTTTTATATATTTTAAGTTTTTTGTAAGTGTAAATAAGTAATTTTTTATTGATAGATTTTTTTAACATACAGGTAAAATTAGATCCAAATTTATGTGTTAAAATTGCTTGAATTTATAAAAATCACAGTGTTTACAGATGATTCCAGTAGTGTTCAGGTAAAATTGAAATTCAGAGGTTGAGCTATTTACAGGTTTTCATTTGAACAAAATATGTGATAATAATTTCAAACAAAACATTAAATAACCTCATGCTTGGGAGAAGGTGATACATGAGGAAATATATTGGACTGGCTTGAATCTCCAGAACAATTTTGGATACAATTGGAAAGGAGAATACCATTTCCTTGTTCCTGATCTTAGGAGTAGAGCACTCATCTCTCATATATTAAAATGATGCTAGCTTTAAGTTTGAAGTTTGGTGTAAGATGTCCTTTATAAGGTTGAGAAAGTGCCTTTGTATTTCTAGGGGATTTTTTTGTGTTTTTTGTTTGTTTGTTTTTGAGACAGAGTCTCTCTCTGTCACCCAGGCTGGAGTGCAGTGACATGGTCTCAACTCACTGCAACCTCTGCCTCCCAGATTCAAGCGATTCTCCTACCTCAGCCTCCCAAGTAGCTGAGATTACGGGAGCATGCCACCATGCCTGGCTAATTTTTCTGGTGTTTTTAGTAGAGATGGAGTTTCACCATGTTGGCCAGACTGGTCATGACCTCAAGTGATCCACCTGCCTCAGTCTCCCAAGGTGCTGTGATTATGGGCATGAGCCACTGCGCCCAGCTTGTATTCCTAGTTTTCTGAAAGTCTCTTTTGTTAAGTCAGGAATAAATGTTGGATTTTGTCAAATTCTTTTTCAGCATCTAATGAGATGATCGTATGGGTTTTCCTCGTCTGTTATTGTGAATTACGTTGTTTGATTTCAGAATGTTAAACCTACTTTACATGTCTGAGATAAACTTCCACTTGGTTGTGTTGGATTATCCTTTTTATATATTTTTCATTGGTCAAAATTTTGTAAAGAATATTTTAGGCTGTGTTCATAAGTTTTTGTATTTTTTTTTTAGAGACAGTCTTGCTCAGTCACCCAACCTGGGTTACAGTGGTGTGATCATAGCTCACTGCAACCTCGAACTCCTGGGCTCAAGCGTCCTCCTGCCATAGCCTCCCAAAGTGCTGGGATTATGGGTGTGCACTGCCACAGCTGGTCAGTTTATTCTCATTTTCTCTGATAATACAATAATTTTAAAAGGATACATTAAAGGGTTAAACCCTAAATAAAGTACATCCAATTGATGGCAATGGTAATAGCTAACCATTATTGGGTGCATACCAGACAGTAGGCTAAACACTCTTCATGAATTACCTCAATGAACGCAACAGATGTACCAGAAAAATCACTCAGCCTCTATAAGCAGCACTACACTATTCATTATGTCATTTCAGAATTCCAACTGACTGTGGCTGGCAATTTCAGGCAATTATCAGCCATTCCCTGGTCACAGTGTTCATGACCCAGGTCAAGTTTCACCTTGAAAACTCATGCAAACACATTCACAAAAAAATCCAGCAGAGACAGGACACTCTCAATGCGGAGCTTTCATCACCTACTGCTTGAAGGGTTTTGTATGTATTGCACATTTCTCATTTATTTCAGTCATGTTCTAGCATTCTATCTATCTGTCTATCTAATTTATCCATCCATCCACCCCTGAGCAGCTGTGTATCTGGTTCATCTCTTAATATGACTCTGATGTTAGGACTTAAAGCCTGCAGGGAGCTGAAAACAACACGGCCACCTCCTGGGTGCAGAATATTTTCAGAGATTGCTGGCATCATGCGCAACCTTTTCCCACCCACTCAACTTCACTCAATTTCTCTGTTTCAATTCACTGCAACTCTTACCATACAAGAAACCAAGTATGCCTGACGGTCTGTGCTATAGAAGCAGAAGGGTTATGAATAGGGTATTTGCTACTGAAACGTCACATGTGAAGAGCAGTGTAGATAGTTAGAAACAGTGCACATTGTTTATTAATTTGACGAATCCTCCAACAGAGTCAGGAAATCCAATCGTCAGACAAAGAGAAGAGCCCACCTCAGTTCCACAGCCCCACACCAGCTTGGTACCAGTCAAACCTTACAAACTGGCAAACGCCCAGCTCTAATGAAAAAAAAGTAAATATGGGGCCTAAGAGAAGACTTTGCAACGTGTACGAAGAAAAATGTTGTACCAAATCTCAAAGGAGAGCCTATTCCATCTTAAGAAACAGAAGTAGGCTGGGTGTGGTAATCCCAACACTTTGGGAGGATCATTTGAAGCCAGGAGTTCCCGACCTGCCTGGGCAACATAGCAAGACCCTGTCTCTACAAAAAATATAAATATTAGCTGGCCATGGTGGTGTACACCTGTAGTTCCAGCTGCTCAGGAGGCTGAGGCAGGAGGGTCGCTCAAGCCCATGAGTTCTCATGCACCCAGGAGGTGGCTGTGCCATTTTCAGGTACCTGCAAGCTTTGTGTCCTAACATCAGAGTCATATTAAGAGACAAATCAGCTGGATGGCTGCTCAGGGGTGGATGGATAGATTAGATAGATAGATAGATGACAGATAGACTAGACGATTGATAGATGATAGATAGATGGATGGATAGATGATAGATAGACCAATGGATGGATGGATAGATAAGCGGATGGATAGATGGATGGATGGATACATAGATAGATATATAGACAGCAGATAGATAGATGGATGAATAGATTAGATAGATAGATGATAGACTAGATAGATAGACGATAGATAGATAGGCAGATGGATAGGCGGATGGATAGAGGGATGGATGGATACATAGATAGATATATAGACAGCAGATAGATGAATAGATTAGATAGATAGATGATAGATAGAGATAGATAGATAGACTAGACAGATAGATAGATGACAATATGTATTTGTCAAAACCCATTGAACTTTGGCACAAAGAATGAATCTTAATGCATGCAAATTTTTAAAAATGATCTAGGAGGTCCATGGAATCCCAGGAATGGAATACGGAATGTGACAAATCAATCTGTATCACAAATGGTATGACACAAGCTCACTGAAGAAGTTAGCAGAGAAGTGCTGACTTAAGTAACTTTGGAAATGGCTGGGTTCTGTAAAACTAACTGTAAAGGAACCACACACAAGCATTTCAGTTGACAAGGTTGTCTCCTATGGGCGAATTGGTCAACAATTCTGATATTAGTACACCTGTAAACTAGACCCAATTAATTAAGCACACAGATGGGTGATGGTAGGAGCCAGACGGCAGTATCGAAGTGCGAGTTTCCAATAAGCAAGGAGAGAACTCTGGGATGACCGCGTAACAACAGATCAGAGTTAGACATGAGTGCAAACCCATGTGTTTTCATTGCTGTTTTTTAGAGACGAGGTATCCCTCTGTCGCCCAGTCTGGAGTACAGTGGTGCAATCACAGCTCACTGCAACCCAGAAGTCCTGCGATCCTCCCACCTCAGCATTCTGAGAAGCTGGGGCTAAAGGGGTATAAAACCACACCTAGCTAATGAAAAAAAAATTTTGTAGACACGAGGGTCTCATCACCTTGCTCTGGACAACCTGAAGCCCATGTTTAACTCAGTACAGGTACAATGGCTACATATAGAAATAAGTGTAGATATGTGTACATACATGGGTTTGTATACATACACATATTTCATTATTCCATCAGCTGAGAGGACCTAGAAGGAACAATGCCCCAGAAGCAATACACAAGATGAGCCTGGAGCATCTTTCAGTGCCAGAAAGTAAGAAAGTTCTCAAAACACAGGGAGCAACAGTTCCCAGTGGCCAAGGGTACAATGATTTGAGCAATGAAAGAAATAAAGTTGTATTGGATCATAACCCAAAGTATAAGATAAATATCCATAAGTCCATACTCAGGAAAATACATGATCAAACTAAGGGAGGGAGGGAGGGAGAGAAGGAAAAAAGGAAGGAAGGAAAAGGGAAGGGAAGGAGGAAAGGAGAGAGGGAGGGAAGGAGGGAGAGAGAGAGAGGAAGAAGGAGAGAGGGAGGAAAGGAAGGATCAGGAAAAGGGAGGTGAAGGAGGGAGGGAGGAATGAAGGGGAAGGAAGGAAGGAAGCAGGGAGGGAGGGAGGGAGGGAAGGAAGGAAGGAAGGAAGGAAGGAAGGAAGGAAGGAAGGAGGGAAGGAAGGAGGGAAGGAAGGAAGGAATCTCCCATACAGAAGAATTTCAAATAATTTACGTAGGTAGTCTGCCCTCATGGAGTGGACGCATAACTCCTGTTTCTAAAGTGTGTTCTGTGCAGTGACTTTCTCCCAAAGGATACAGTATGGAAGCAGGGAAAACTTGTGACTTCACAGTAGGGAAACTGACAAACACGCACTCCCTCCGCCGGGCGATCAAGGTCAACGTCAACCTTGACAGTCATGTTGATGGTGCAAGCCTTTGATACGATGTGATGAAAATGGCCCTTCCCCTCTGTGATCTTCCTCCCTCAATGAGAAAACCGTCAGACGAATGCCAACTGAGAGACAGCCCTCAGTATACCTACTCAGTACTTTTCAAAGCTGTCGAGGTCACTGGAAAAAGTCTGAGAAACTGTCATAGCCAAGGGGAACTAAGAAGACATGACAAGCAAATGCACCGTCTCCAGGCACAGAAAGACAAATGCCCCATGATCGCACCAGAGGGTGGGGAGATTCAGGGGATGGGGGTTAGAGAGAGGCTGGTCAGCTAGATGGAGGAATACGTTCTGCATCCTGCTGCGTGGTGGGGGCCACCGTAGTTAACAATAATATGTTGTATATTTCCAAGGAGCTGTTAGGGTGGTACAAAAGTAATTGTGGGTTTCGCCATTTACTTTCATGGTGAAATCTGCCATTGCTTTTGCACCAACGTAGCAGAAGAAAGGATTTTTTTTAAATGTTCTCATGACAAAGAAATGACAAATGTTTGAAGTGATGAATATACTCATTGCCCGGATTTGATCAATACACGCTCCACAAATGTGTAACATTACACTGCAACCCATCAACATGGCAGTTACCGTATTTATGGTAAACTTTTTAAAAAGGGGCACGTCCTTCCACCTTCCCCAGAGGTATTTCCTCCCTCCCGTCCTGCCTGGACATCATCTCAGGAGTCTCGGAGAGCACAACAAAATGCAAAAGAAGAAAACAACAAGGTACCGGTACAGCCTAGAATGAGATCCAAGGACAGAAAAAGGACATTAAGGGAAAACACGAGGAAATTTGCATAAATCATGGGCCTTAATGAATAATAATGTGTCAAAGTGCTTCCTCAACCGCAGCACATGTACCAAACTCAAGTAAAATGCTAGTGGGTGACACTGGGCGTTGGGGATATGGGAATTCTGTGCTATATTTGCAATGTTTCTGCAAATCCAAAACTGTTCTAAATATCTATATATAAAGTTTATCTTTTTTAAAATTTAGTCTTATATTGTCTCCCCAGTCTGTGGCATCTCCCCAAAAGATGGCCTAAAAATGTGTATAGAGATTGAGAGCGAAAGCATGGCTGCTTACGCATTCTGTGTGCTGACCCCGCGTATATGACCACAGACACTTGTTGGTCTCCAGGGGGATGTCTCATCACCCGGTCGCAGGTGTGCTGCTGGGTGGCCTGCAATCCTGGAGTTCAGAACTGGTGCCTTTGGGCTCCTCCTAGCTGCTGCAATGCTTTCGGGATTCCTGGTGTCTGCCCGAGGGTTTGGGCTTCCTCTCAGCTCCATATGGCTGCAGATCACTGGGTCTCTATTTCGCCCTCTGTCTAGACCTGGCCCGGTAAGCTACATCCATCCTCTGTCCGGAAACACCTTGGCATCCAGTTCTTCCTTCAGTCACCCCACGGCCATTGACCGAGACTCAGGAAAGCCACCTTGGTGCACTCTCTACTCATTGAACTAGACTTGCACTTGGAGCAGGGGCTCTGCCCAGTGGGCTCCCAAGGTCCCCATGAAGAGGCAAGGAAGGAGCCCCTGTCCCTGGTATTCACGTCCAACACCCCTAGGGGCCACTCCCAGAGAGATGGATGCAGGAAATCCTTCCAGTTCTCCTGCCTCTTTCTCATTTTGCCCTTCTCCAGCTTTTGATCAGAAAATAGAAGTTTCCTTCACTTTAGCTTCATAGGCTCCTTCTTCCTGGCTCCATCCTTAAAATTAAGCCTTAAAAGTGTCAGAAGCATGTTCTTTACACAAGGAAAAGAATTTTTAAGCCTTAGAAGTGTCAGAGGCATCTTCTTTACACTAGGAAAAGAATTCAAAAATCTGAGTCTTCCCTGTTAGAATTTTGCAAGCTTTCGCTGCTCATGAAGCATGGTGTTTAAGTGTAAAGTCTCCCTAAGACGTCAAATGACTGTTGTCTTGTCCTAGGGTAAAAAGTCTCTTGACTTGAGCTCAGTTGCAGCTAAATACCAATGAGCCTCCCAAAATGCCTCTAATCCCAGCACTTTGGGAGGCTGAGGTGGGTGGACCACCTGAGGTCAGCGGTGGGACACCAGCCTGGCCAACATGGAGAAACCCCGTCTCGACTAAAAATATAGAATTAGCCAGGTGTGGTGGGGCACGCCTGTAATCCCAGCTACTCGGGAGGCTGAGGCAGGAGAATTGCCTGAACCCAGGAGGGGAGGTTGCAGTGAGCCGAGATCGCGCCACTGCACTCCAGCCTGGGCAACAAGAGCGAAACTCCGTCTCAAAAATAAATAAATAAATAAATAAATAAATAAATAAATAAATAAATAAAAGGGAAAATTAACAAGCACTAGTTGGATATTTGCCAAAATATGATTTATTCCCATGGCCTGATGCTGGGGTAGTAGGAGTTCTGTGGGCTGGCTGGGTGGGAGAGCAGGCTGGCTAAAGAGGGGTGGGGCCTCTGCCCTGGGAAGTCCTGGAAGAAGGCGCACGGCCTCTAAGGAATAAGGGGATTGGCCACCCTTGGGCAGTGAAACGTGGCTGAGAAACTCACCAGCCAGGGGGCCTAAGAATAGAATTCAAGAGGTCCGCAAATCTGGATGGGAAGGAATATACCTTTATCTTCATTATCCCATAAGTGAAACCTGGTATTTTCTTCAATTATGAATGCAAGCCACAAAGCACCATGGAATTAGCAGTGTCTGTGATTCTGCCACTAATACTTTCCCATCATGTTCCCCTTGTCCCAGTTATTTTGAAACGTTGTTTATGCTCACAACAACACTTCAAAATTACCATTGATATTACAGCCGCCGAAAGCCCTTATTATTTAATGCAGCGAAGAAGCGTGTGTGTTATATCAACACACTCGTTTTCATATTTTTGATACCGTACTTACATAAAATACATTTCCTTTGTTGTTACCTCGAGTATTCTATTTCATACACTTAGAAACATAATTCACAGGCCTCACCAGACTGCCAAAGGTATCCATGCATCAAAAGTACCCCTCAAATATATTTTTGTCTGACTCTAAGAAATTTCTTTGTACGTTGCCATTTTTCCCGACATTGAAATTCTCCAGTTACTCCCAAGCCTTCAGTAAAACCTGATTTATATACATCTGCTGTGTGTTAACGGGGTTGTGGACAATTGAAAGAGGATGGAATAAAACAAATTTCACCCTCCCTACGCACCGTGCAACCCCAGAGGCTGGTGACTTGGTAGCAGCTGCATACTGAAAGAAAACGGTAGACCCACAGTGCCAGACGTGGACCCGAAGTGAAGCTGCAGAGGGCTGAGATGGTACCAAGCCCAGTTAGATTAGGAAAATGTTGAGAGATAAACACTCTGCAAACCTAACAATGACCACAGGTATCCACGGGATCCTCAGATCGCTGGAAGCCCTGTTATCTTGACTTCCCCTAGAATCCTACTTTTCCAAGCCACCCAGCAGGAAACTAGAAGATCCCAAAGAGGTGTCCTGGTAGGAGCAGGCAGCAGCATGATGGGGAAGAAGTGTGACAGTTTAAAAAAAGGTCCCCAACATGGTTTGGCTGCATCCCTACCCAAATCTCATCTTGAATTCTAGCTCCTCTAATTCCCATGTGCCGTGAAAGGGAGCCAGTGGGAGATAACTGAATCATGGAGGGGAGTTCCCCCGTACTTTTCTCGAGGTAGTGAATAAGTCTCATGAGATCTGATGGTTTTATAAACAGGACTTCCTCCGTGCAAGCATTTTTTTTTTTTTGCCTGCCACCATGTACGACATGCCTTTGACCTTCCCCCATGATTGTGAGCCGTGCCCCCCAACCAACATGGAACTGTGAGTTCCTGAAACCTCTTTTTCTTTATAAATTATCCAGTCTCAGATATGTCTTTATCAGCAGTGTGAAAACAGACGAATACAGTTCCCAAATTCATTGAGCCTCCTCCCATTGAGATGTGGTGTCTATGCCTCCACTCCCTGAATCCAGGAGGGTTTGCGCTGCTCTGACCCCTAGAGTATGGCAGAAGCAATGTTGCTTACAAGGTTAAGTCCTAAAAGGCCAACCAGGTTCCATCTGTTTCTCCTGGAAGGCTCACCAAGATCCTCCCTTTTGGGATGCTTTTCTTACAACCCAGATACCAAGCTGTCAGAACACAAGCCACATGGCAAAGCCATATGCAGATTCTCCCAGCTGAGCTAGTCCTTCAGCCATCCCATCCAGGCACCAGACATGGAACCGACCAAATAATGTCAGCCCCCGGCCATCTGTGTTTTTCCAACACAGGCACCAGACATCCCGGAGCGGAGACAAGCCGTCTCTACTGAACTCCTGACCCCGAGATTCCATGAGTGCAGGACGGTTATGGATTTGTGCCCCTGAGTTCAAGGTGGTTTATTACAAAGCAGTAGTAACTGGACTAAGAGGAGACGTGAAGTTGAGGAAGAAGCTCCTGTGACAGCCACATGATTCGTGGATGGAGAGCTGGACAGTGCTCTGACGGGAGAGACGGGAAGCGGCACATCGCGAAACGGGACTGAGAGCCAGCTTGTGTCTCTCCAGTGCCCTTTGCACTGTGATGAGTAGAAATGACTCGTACCCAAGGTAGAACTGTTTCATATGGTCTTCTGCTAACAGCAAGACTCTTTAGGGCATGAATTCTACTGACTAATCCTCTCCCTTACCCCACTTTCTCAACAGGAGCAAATGCTCAAATTGAAATTCGGTACAGGTCAATTGCAGTGGACATGCCTGTAATCCCAACAGTTTTGGAAGCCAAGGTGGGAGAATCACTTTAGGCCAGGAGTTCAAGGCCAGCCTGGGGAACAGAGCAAGACCCTCGTCTCTGAAAAAAAAATTTTTTTTTAATTAGTCAGGCATGTTGGCATGCACCTGTAGTCCCAGCTACTTGGGAGGCCGAGGTGGGAGATTTGTTTGAGCCCAGAAGTTCAAGGCTGCAGTGAACTATGATCTCAGCACTGCACTCCAGCCTGGGCAATGCAGCAAGACCCTGTCTCTTAAAACAAATTAGTACAAACACCAGGAGTGTGTTAGATGAATTTAGTCTGTCTCGGTGATGCCAAACTTTTCCATGAAAGGGCTTCTAATGAAGGAGAATTACAGGACCATAGCCCCAAACAGCCCAGCTGCAAGCAAGAAACATCTTTAAAGCCCACTAATTTTGTCTTGAAAACTAACATTCTGTATCATAATATATCAAGTATTTTCTAAACATACAATGTCTTCAACTACGTGTCATGAGGTGAGATGGACCTTGCATTAACATGTACTCTGTCCCACAGCTGGGTCCCCTCAGCTGCAAATGCCAAAAGAATAGGTATATAAAATTCAGATGCGTCAAAGCCCTTTTGAAGGAATCAGGTGCCTAGGGGTCGGCCATTTGGCTTATTGACCATAGAATTTTTGTTTGTTTATTTTTTGTTTTTTGAGACAGGGTCTCGCTCTGTCGCCCAGACTGGAGTGCAGTGGTGCAGTCTCAGCTCACTGCAATCTCCACCTCCCTGGCTCAAGTGATCCTTCTGCCTCAGCCTCCTGAGTAGCTGGGATTACAGGCGTGAGCCACCGTGCCTGGTCTTGGAGCACACTTAAAGAAATGTGTCAGCATTGACGTTAACTGTCAATTGTGGCACATTTTACAAGAAGGACCACATAGGAAATAAACAAATCCCGAGTGAACAGAAGCGTTCCAAGAGATCAGGTCAGCAAATCTCCAGGAAAAGTGAAGAAGTGATCAAAGCTTCTTAGCTAACATCATCGGTAATATCTACAGGTGAGTGCAGAATTTACACTTTGGACATGGAGAATTTTCGTCATGAGGATGTTTCCCTCGATCCTGCACCGTCTCACGTCCTCAGGGTCACAACTCCATTAGCGAGCACCCTCAAGACTTCCTCTCTGCCGCCGCCTTCCCCTCCACTCTGGCATCCCCATCCTCAAAAGCCCTTCCCTTAGGTGAACCGACAATTCTGAAGAGCAATTTGGCAAAACCTAGTGAGAGAACAAATGTACACGTTTTGACCCAGCTGTTTCACTTCTAGAGAATGTGTCTCCAGCTCTGCCTGCACACGTTCCTAAAGACGAGCGCTGCTCATACACAGGTGCCCTTTGCAGCATTGCCTGTGAGAACACAAAACAGCATGACCTGAACAGACACATTACGGGGGTTCACTACATCCCAGCACAATAGAAAAGGGTGGGTGGAAAAGTTGCGTAGCAGTGTGACCACGTCGATGATGGCACGCCGCATACTTGGATGTATGTATCTTATTTAATTGGACTGCATGGCACGACTTCAAGGGTACCATGGACTTTTTTTTTTTTGAGACAAGAGTCTCACTATGTTGCCCAGGATGAAGTGCAAGGCTGCTGTCACAGCTCACTGCAGCCTCAAAGTCCTGGACGCAAGCGATTCTCCCACCTCAGCCTGCTGAGTAGCTGGGACTACAAGCGTACTACCATGCCCAGTTCTTTTACTTTTTTTAAATTTTTTTTTTCCTTTGAGACAGAGTTTTGCTCTTGTTACCCAGGCTGGAGTGCAATGGCGCGATCTCGGCTCACCGCAACCTCCGTCTCCTGGGTTCAGGCAATTCTCCTGCCTCGGCCTCCTGAGTAGGTGAAATTACAGGCACGCGCCACCACGCCCAGCTAATTTTTTGTATGTTTAGTAGAGACGGGGTTTCACCACGTTGACCAGGATGTTCTCAATCTCTTGACCTCGTGATCCACCTGCCTCGGCCTCCCAAAGTGCTGGGATTACAGGCGTGAGCCACCGCGCCCGGTCGTCTTTTTTTAAATTTTTTTAGAGATGGAGTCTCACTAGGCTGCCCAAGCCAGTCTCAAACTCCTGACTCAAGCAATCCACCAACCTCAGCCTCCCAAAGTGCTGGGATTACAGGCATGAGCCACCACGCCTGGCCTACATTCTATTCTTGTCTTATAAGTGAATGAATGGTAGACATGGGAACTACACGTGTGTGTGTGTGTGTGTGTGTGTGTGAGAGAGAGAGAGAGAGAGAGAGAGAGAGAGAGAGACTTGATGTGCCCCTAGGCATGCCCTGAGCTTGTATGTATCCTAACACATAAACTGTAATACTAACCCACCTCCCCCATGAACCTGTAAACTGCATGAGGAAAGGGATTATTCACCTTTTTATCCCTGGCCTGCAGCACGGAGCCTGGCACGCCAAGCCCTTGAGTGAATAAGGGTATGAGCATTCATGGGGCCCAGACTATTATTTGCATTGATCTAAGAACCAGGCATGTCTGCAGGAGAGAAAACAAACACTTAACAGGTGGCTTCCAGGCCTTCACAAACACACACGCAGTGTCCTGGGCTCAAATTGTATTTGGAAAAACTAGGTTCGACAAAGAGAAACCAGTTTCTTTGCTGTAGGGTGTCACTAAGATTTAAGTCTGCATCGATAATCTCCAGGAGGCAGACAGAGTGTGCAGTATCATCTGCATTTTACTGACCATGAAGCACCTGCAGAATATTTATTTACATTCATGCTCTGAGGATCATCAATCTATAACACACCGCGTTAGAAGAATCACAAGGGAAGTCAGTGGACCCTGAGCGAAAGCTGGATTGCAAAGAGGCGGGTCCGAGGACCTCCAGGAGGATGAAAGGGTGATGCGGATGAAGAAGCCTTCGTCATCAGCTAAGACCCTGTGAAACTCCCATCAGATGGCGGAAGCTCAGAAGGAAAAGCTTTGGACAATGGAAGGAGAGTGAGCAAAGCATGCTTGTTGGGCCACCCCAGGGCTGTCGGGGAGGAGCGCAGCGGTCAGAATTCCAGGTGCTGCCTGCAAAGTCCCTGATTTCGGAGGTAGAGCCTCCAAACATATTTTTTTGTTAACCCACTAGATACATTTTGAAGCTGAGTTAAATTTTGAATGGGCCGTTGCTTGGCGTCACTCCTGCTCTGACATTAGCTCTTGTTCCCTCCAGAATCTGACCAGTAAACTGACGGGAGCAGAGGCTACATTACGTGGGGCAAGATCAAGAAGGAAGAAAGGCTGGGCACGGTGGCTCAAGCCTGTAGTCCCAGCACTTTGGGAGGCCAAGGCAGGCAGATCACTTGAGGTCAGGAGTTTGAGACCAGCCTGGTCAACAGGGTGAAACCCTGTTTCTACTAAAAATAAAAAAACTAGCCAAGCATGGTGGTGGGCACCTGTAATCCCAGCTGCTCGGGAGGCTGAAGCAGGAGAATTGCTTGGACCTGGGAGGCAGAGGTTACAGTGAGCCAAAATAGTGCCCCTGCACTCCAGCTTGGGTGACAGAGGGAGACTGTCTCAAAAAAAAAAAAAAAAAGAACAAGGAGGAAGAGGAGGAGGAGGAGGAGGAGGAGGAGGGGAGGAGGAGGAGGAGGAAATGAGAAGTGGTAAAATAGAGCAATGTATGCAATTTTTTCAAGAAGTTTTAAGAAATTAACATAGCTTTCTTTTTAAAGGTGAAAGACATCAGAACAAATCTCTATGCTTGGGGGAAGAAAAAAGACTTTGGAGAATAGGATGGGGGAGGTATAACTGATGGGAAGATACAATTGTCCCTGAAGACAGTGGCAGGGAAGAGACATCCGAGCACATGTGGCAAGCAGTCCTTGGCTCTGGGGAAGGACCATCCTCTACTACAATGAATGGAGAAGAGCAAAGACAGACCTGGCTGTAGGAAAGGTGACAGCCGGTGGGCAGGGAGTTGAAGATGTTTCTGCCTGCGGTCTTTGTTTTCATTGTGACTGAGGAGGTGACTCCAATCTTAGATGAGTGAGTCGGGGTTGAGAGAGTCATGGAGATCTGACCACTAGAACTATGACTCACACTGAGGACCTCGCTGAGGTTGAAGGTTGGCAGTATATAGGATCATCTATCTGCGCTCCATATCCTTGTAGAATCTTTTACTACTATGATTATTCTTTTTAAGATAGGGTCTTGCTGTGTTGCCCAGGCTGGAGCACAGTGGCATGATCATAATTCACTGCAGTCTCCAACTCCTGGGCTCAAGCAATCCTCCCGCCTCAGCCTCCTGAGTAGCTAGGACCACAGGATGCACCACCATGCCCAGTTAATGTTTTGAAAAATTTTTGCAGAGATGGGGGTCTCACTATGTTGCCCAGGCTGGTCTGGAACTCCTGGTCTCGAGCAATCCTCCTGCCTCAGCCACCCAAGGTGCTGGGATTACAAGCATGAGCCAGCACACCCAGCCCATGTAGGATTTTCTCCTGGAGCACTTCGCCTCCCTGAGCAGCTGTAGCAGTGGAAAAGAGCTGTCAAGGAGGATGCCGCGGAGAGGAGTGCCGCAGCGTGAGCTCCCAGGGGGTCCACATTCTAGACAATGACGAGATCAAGGCTGAGGCCACATGAGTGAAAGTGAAGAGGAAAGACGGTCACAGGAGTTGAAGTTGAGGCAACGAGAGGTCAGAGCGTTACCTGGTCACCCCCGTGGCCACTCATGAGGGTGACCACGGCTCACTCCCCGATAGAATCAGGACTTGTGGCAGATTAAGATGAACCAGCTGCTGAGGAACTCCAGGGGTGTACGGATGACCAGAAGAAAAGCAGGTGATGGCCACAAGGCAGCGGTAGGCAGGGAATGTGCCCCTCCGTGGAGCAGAAACTGCACACAATGGTAAGGAACAAGCACACGAAGGTCGACCAGCAGCCTCTTCAAGTGAAGGATCTCGCTGCTCCTCCTGGGGGTCCTGGAGGGCGCCCCATTCTCTCAGACACACACACACATTGCTCCAACCAAAATGGGTCCTCTTTCTAAGTATTAGCTAGCATTCCGTGTAAGATGTATTTTAGAAGAGCTCTTATGAGCAAAACGAAACAAAAAAATTAACCACCACTGATCATGCCCAGCCCGTCCATTATAAGCCAACGATGAGCTTAAGACCACACGCCGGATTGATGAAGGGACCCACTGCAACCTGCTGGAGTGCCGCGTGAGGTGCGCTCTGCCCTAAGACACAGCTCCTGGATGAAGCATCCTTTCAGGGCTGATGAGCTCAGCACCGCTGACGTCCAGAAAAGCTGAGCATTGTGAGGAAGGAGGACCATTGGCCAGAGAATGGCCGTGATGCAAGTCCTTAGACGCCTGTTAGGGACTGGGAAGAGAGGCAGGAGGAGGAGAAATAAAGAGGACAGTCAAGGAAGAGCCCAGCTGATGACTGCAACCTGGCAAGGAGGAACAGCTCAGGGTCCAGGCAATAAAGGCTGAGCTCCTTCAGCCTCTCACTGTGCAGGACCTTCCGTCACGAGGAAGTTTGTGGGTCTTGTTTATGTGCAGACTTTTCCTAAGCTATTCAGAGCAGAGGTGGGAGGGAGAACGGGAGAGAGACAAGTTCCCTTTGAATTTCCATTGCTTTCAGAATCAGCAATGTAATGAGTCATGCATTCTAAGTCCTTGCTTTGTCTACATGTTTTCATTTCAAAATACTAAAACACTTTGTTTGGAACACGGCTTATTTTTAGATCATATATCAATAGTGCATCCATTTTTCCCCATTCGAGAAAAAGCTTCCTTTGGATGGGGCTGGAGCCGCACCACGGCGGTAGGGTTGTTTACCTCGCTGTCCTTTGTTGAAGCTACCCGGGCATTGCTACAGTCCCTGCAGACTCTCTTCCAGGTGGCATCATGGAGGAGTCAGCAGAAGACCTGGTCCAGAGAACTGCAGATCTCATAGGCCGGACAAAACGTGAACAAGTGAAAGTTCTCACTGCTCACTTGGGGTCTTGGGGGGCACCCCATTCTCCCAAATGCATACACACACACCTTGCTCCAACTGCAGTGGGTCTTCTGTCTATCAGCATTCCCCATATGACTATTTTAGAAAAGTTTCTATAAACAAAACAAAAAAATTAAACACCATTGATTATGCCCTACCCTTCCATTATATGCCAAAGATGAACTCAAGACCACACGGTGGATGATGAAGGTACCCACTGCTTCCTCCTGCTACAGTATCCTTTCAGACCCCCATGCCAAGGAGTCAGCACCTTGACAGGTTAGAAAAAAGGTCAGGGCAGCCGGGCACGGTGGCTCACACCTGTAATCCCAGCAATTTGGGAGGCGAGGCGGGTGGATCACGAGGTTAGAGTTCGAGACCAGCCTGGCCAACATGGTAAAACCCTGTCTTTACTAAAAATACGAAAATTAGCCAGGCATGGTGATGCACGCCTGTAATCCCACCTACTCAGGAGGCTGAGGCAGAACTACTTGAACCCAGGAGGCAGAGGCTGCAGTGAGCCAAGATCGTACCACTGCACTCCAGCCTGGGTGACAAAGTGAGACTCCGTCTCAAAAAAAAAACAGGTCAGGGCTTCCTTGCTTCAGTCTTGAGAGAAAGGAGTAGAAGAGGAGGAGGCCTGCATCTACAGGTCGTCTCCTCCAGACGTACTGAAAGGAGCATGTTGACACCTTGGCAGAGATAGGAGTGGACCATCTGGAGGACAACAGCATGCGAGGAAGGCTGGCTGTGGGAGGGCACTGTCCGACCTCCCCTGTCCGCACTCTCTCCATGCTGCACTGCAGTGTTCCCAGCTGGTTTCATCTAACCGATTGCTTTTGTTCCGTCAGTCACAATTCACTAAGCTGGGTCTTGTAGGGATCCCCTTATTTTTTTATTTTATTTTATTTTTTCTGTCGCCAGGCGCCAGGCTGGAGTACAGTGGCACGATCTCAGTTCACTGCAACCTTCACCTCCCGGATTCAAACAATTCTCATGCCTCAGCCTCCCAAGTAGCTGTGACTACAGGCATGTGCCTATTACCATGCCCAGCTAATTTTTGTGTTTTTTTAGTAGAGACGGGGTTTCACCATGTTGGCCAGGATGGTTTCGATCTCTTGACCTCGTGATCCACCCGCCTCGGCCTCCCGAAGAGCTGGGATTACAGGCGTGAGCACCGCGCCCGGCCGGATCACCTTCTTAAAAAGCTCCGACTTTGAGCCTTCCCAGCACTTCATGGAGGCTGAACCAACTCTGAGAATAAAACATAAATCTGGCAGCTCAGAATAAAACATAAAGTAGCTCAAGGAACTGGAGTGATCCAGTTTAAACATCCGTCCCCTCCAACCCTCACGTTGGGATGGGATTCCCAGCGGTGGAGATGGGGCCTAGTGGCGGGTGTTCGGCTCACGGGGACGGACGCCTCACGAACACCTTGGCACACGTCCTGAGACAATGAGAGAGTTCTCGCTCTGCTGGTTCATGCAAGAGCCGGCATCTCTCATTCCCTCTCTCTCCGTGCAACAGGCCTGCTCCCCCTCTGCCTCCTGCTATGATTGGAACCTTCCTGAGGCCCTTAGCAGAAGCAGATTAGACCATGCTTCTCATACAGTCTGCAGAACCATGTGCCAAATAAACCTTTCCTTTATCATTACCCAGCCTCAGGTATTCCTTTACCGCAGCATAAAACGAGCTAACACAGCGGGTGAGGAGGCACCCCGCTTCCCCAGTGATTCCCTCCTCACCTTCTGGCCACCCATTCGTGGTGGCAGCAGCTGTGTCCACATCCCTGACCCTCTTCCCTAGGGCACGACTGATTTGATCAGGAGTGGACAGCAATGAGCTTGCTTCCCAGGGGATCTGGAATTGAGACCACGCTGATCCCTCCATCTGATCGCTGTCAAATGGGTAGCTATTTGACGGTGACCATTTTCATATGGACAGAGAAACCGAAGAAACAGGTTTCTCAGATTTTCCACATCCCTCTCGGTCGTGGCCCCGCTGCACCTCTGCCCACCCCCATGGGAGTCTCTCTGACATGTTTCCCGTTTTAATTCTCAGAACTCTCCTGGACTTCTGTCCCTTGCAACCAATATGGCTCCAGGAGATGCAAGTGACCTGGAGACAGAAGGCCAGCCACGCCACGGAGGCTCCTGTCTGCTTTCCAGCTTCGCCTGCGCGCCCACGCTGTGCATACGCACTCGGGCCGCCGCAGCTGGGAAGCACTGGAGGCTCTGAGAGGCCCCTGGTGCGCCTGATTTTGCTAAGGTGTCAACATGCTTCTCTCAATGCATCTGGAGGAGGTGACCTGTCGATGGGAACCTCATCGTCTACTCCTTTCTCTCACGGGTCTCACCATAGCCAGACTGTGCTTCATCTGAACCGAAGGACAGAAGGCCACGTGAGGAGGCAGAGACGACGTGACCGCTGAACCGAGCGGGAGAACACGTTCTGACGGGTGTGTTCCCGCTGCCCTCCAGCTCCAGCTCCCGGGAGCCGAGACCTTGACAGAGCTCCCTCCTTGGGCCCCACCTAATCCCCTGCTTTTCAGCTCCCTCTTTCTCTTGGCCCACTGCACAAAGAAACCTTGGAGGAATGTGTAGGCACATCCTGAGGAAGGAGTAAGCAGAAGCATGTTCACTGAGTGTGAGAGTGTGTGTGTGTGTGAGAGAGAGAGATGGAAATAAGCCAGGTGCAGACACCCGTGTGTGTGTGTGTGTGTGATGGAAATAAGCCAGGAGGTGCAGACACCCGTGTGTGAGTGTGTGTGTGATGGAAATAAGCCAGGAGGTGCAGACACCCATGTGTGTGTGTGTGTGTGAGAGAGAGAGAGAGAGACATGGAAATAAGCCAGGTGCAGACACCCGTGTGTGTGTGTGTGTGTGTGTGTGAGAGAGAGAGATGGAAATAAGCCAGGAGGTGTAGACACCCGTGTGTGTGTGTGTGTGAGATGGAAAGAAGGCAGGAGGTGTA